>JAJMHL010000008.1:0-503549 GCA_030566065.1 Debaryomyces robertsiae
CCATCAACGCCAACTTCATTGAGAAATACGAAGACTCCAAGAGACACTGGGGTGGTGGTGTCATGGGTTCTAAGGCCAACGACAAGAGAGCCAAGAAAGCCAAGGCTATGGAAGTTGACCCAACTGTCCATGCCTAAGCTCATCTCTAGTTATCTGTACTTATATATCTACTGATGATTTCAACTGCTTAATACATATGTATCCACTTACTACATTTGCTGTGTTCTGCTGTGTTTGCTACGCATAGAGCTTTTATACTGCCTCTACTCTTATGCTACAATTTCTGAGGTCCTTTACTCCGATCTCTGACCTCTCTACTAACCTAACTATAAAGTTGTCTACTAAGCTTATGAGCTTATAAGCTTATAAGCTTGTACTGCTTTAATTGGCGGGCGGGTAACCCTTCGTCAATTCTGGCCAATTAAAGGTCCGATTTTTCTCATTAAATGAGCGGTGGAAAATTGGCTCTGTTTAAACACTATTAAGGCCTATACTATAAGTGCAACCTATTGTTGAGGTATATAGATAATTGATATAATGTCATTCTTAAAGGACTTGATAGAATCAGCTTTTCCAGTTGCGTACGCTGAGGAGGTATGTATAAGCTTTTTTGGCCCCCTGAGGTGAAGAAATGGATCGTGCCATAGACAGCGACCAGGAACCGCTGGAACCAAATGATTCTAACAAGCACAATAGCCAGCGGATGAAGAACCAGTAGAAAGGGAAGAATCCGGTGAAGGCGCCAGCCAAGAAGCTGAGCAGAGTGACGACAAGGAAGAAGATAAGTCCGAGGATGAACAAAGCGAGGATAAGGAAGAAGGCGGAGAAGACGAAGCCAGTGACGACAAGGAAGAAGGCGGAGATGACGAAGATGAAGATGAAGATGAGGACGAAGACGAGGACGAGGACGACGAGGACGAAGACGAGGACGAGGACGACGAGGACGAAGATGAGGTAGTCGACCCGTTGGATGCTTTGCGTGAAGAATGCACCAAGTCGTCAGCCTGTGCATCTTACGCACACCACTTCGAGGAGTGTGTTGAAAGAGTGACCAAGGAACAACAGGAAGAGGGATACGATCAAAAGCCATACAAGGAAGACTGTGTGGAGGAGTACTTCCATTTGCAGCATTGCGTCAACGACTGCGCTGCTCCTAAGTTGTTCTACAAATTGAAATAAGCCCTCGGCTGCATGAAACATAGGCATATGGCCTCCTGTGTTCCCCTGTGGGCACCTCGCCGCCGCCCAAAACGTTCAACACTAATGACAATTATCAAATTCTTAGTTTTGTGGGCAGAGCGCCCTGAAGCAGGCCCCTCGCCCCTTTACCGTCGCGGACATGGTCTTGGGTGTGGTGTCACCACCTCCATTCTACTAGAAAAAGTATATTTGTGATTTTTGTTCATTAGCTTGCTTTTTGATGTTCTACTCTTTTTTTCCCCTAACATTAGTATACTGTGCATATAGTAATTAGATATATATTTATTGTAATTATCGCACCGGTGCTATGCTCGGCAGATGCTTACCGTTATCCCCGACGCCTGCTACCCTTCATAGTGGTTTACGTAACCCTTGCTCTGTGAGAGTCTTCAACACTGTCCTTCTTTGCAGCTTGATAGTCCCATCACGTGGAAATATCGAATTGCCTGTACTTCAATTCAACAGCACCGTATCCTCATCTCTGGCCCTCTAGTTCCTGATCAACCAGGCCCCTCATCGTCCCCGTTGCTACCTGGTACTTCGTTGGTGGTAAGCTCCGACTGTAGTCTTTGCTGAAAGGTCAGGATGATGTACTGGCCATTTAGACCATGGTTTGAGCCCTGGTGCGTCTGACCTCGCATTGAGTGAACATAGGGATTGCCATCGTACGTAGATACAACAACGTAAGAGCCCCATCAACACAACATTGGAAGCTAAAGACCAATCAATCACTAGTAAAAACAATTGCAAACATTGACACCCTTTTATAGTGTGAAATAGATTTACGTTTTATCCATTACCAGAAGAAGTATTGAAGTTATAGGCCACCCCTCAACGAACTGAAGTGAAAAATCAAAATGTCCGCAGAAGAAACCAAACAAGTTATTGAAGAAAGAATTTACGTCGGAAACGTAGACTACAAGGCTAGCGAAGAAGAATTGAAGCAACTTTTCGAAGGGTTCAAAGTGTATGTATTGGCTTGAATGCAAGAGAGGAATTTGACCAAATACTAACAACAGCAGCAATGAGGTTGATATTCCTAGTAAAACGTTTACTAGGGGCAAAAAAACCATCAAGAAACACTTGGGATTCGCCTTCGTTCAGTTTGAGAGCAAAGAGGATGCCGACAAAGCCACTGAGACATTGAATGGCAAGGAATTCAAGGGCCGAGTCATCTACGTGAAAAAAGCGGTGCCTCCCCCCACCGAAGAAGAGAAAAAGCAGAAGATAGAAGCATTCAAGGCTAAGAAAGCCCAGGAGATGTCTGAGCCAGAAGCCAGGCAAAAGGCGGAGGAAAGAGCAAAGAAGGCAGAGGAAAAGGCCAAGAAGGCAGAAGAGAGAGCTAGAAAGGCAGAAGAAAGAGCCAAAAAGGCCGAGGAAACAGCCAAGGCGGTAGACCCGGCAGAAACCAAGGAGGTGAACGGAGACGCCAAGCCTAAGAAATCCAAGAAGAAGGCTGCCAAGAAGACTGTCGCTGACGATGCCAGCACTCCCGAAACTTCGGAGGCCAGTGAAGAACCAAAGGCCAAAGTTCCTGAAGGAAAGCCATCTGAAGACACGATTTTTATCACCAATTTGGACTACAAAGCCGACGTCAAGACTTTGAATGGCTTGTTCAAAGAGTTGAAGCCCAAGTGGATACATGTTCCTGCCAGAAGAGTGTCGTACCATTTCTTGAAAAGACAAAGGAACAAAGGTAAAGCAGTGTTCAACAAGGGTATTGCCTTTATCAAATTTTCGAGCCCCGAAATACAAAAGCAAGCTATCGCCGAGTTCAACGGCAAGGAAATCAACGGTAGAGAAATCATTGTTGACGTTGCCATCGACGCTAGAATTCCAAAAACTGATGAAGATCAACCTTCTCAGGAGTCCCAGGAGGAACAGTAATATCTAAACTCGGCAGTCATAAGTGGATAAAGCAATGTATCATTTATGTATAAATTGCCTTTATAGTAAAGATGTCTTGCGACTCTTTCTATTGGCAGTTGTTTATTTAGAGCAGAAAACATAATGCATTTCTATTATCTTATCGTAGGCTGTAATATGACGTTAGTATGTCGGCCCTAAGTGCTTAATCGTGACTTCTGTGACGATGAAAATTTTTTTGTGCGAGTGAAAAATTCTCGACCCTCAGTCATATATACTAGTATAGAGATTCAACTAGGCTCTACAGATTACCTTAAGAAGAACATAGCTAGTTTTACACGAAATGGGTATGTAAATGTGATAATAAGTCATTAGTGGTGCCTCAGAATTAGTCTTGTGGAGGGCTTTCAATGTTACAAATTGAAATAGTGATATTCCAACTCTTAGAATTGAGACATGGTTGCATGGAAAAGCATTGGAATCGTGGAATTGTCACAACTGAGCGAAGGTGAACGTTTCGAAGTCAAAGATTTCATCACAATTCAATTATTGTACCTTAGAGACACGCAAGAGCCGAAGAAAATAATGTAAAGGGTGAATAATACTAACATTCACAGGTAGAGTAATTCGTAACCAAAGAAAAGGTGCTGGTTCTATTTTCACGGCTCACACTAGATTGAATAAGGGTGCTGCTAAGTTGAGAACCTTAGACTATGCTGAACGTCACGGATATGTTCGTGGTATTGTCAAGCAAATCATCCACGACCCAGGTAGAGGTGCTCCATTAGCCAAGGTTGCTTTCCGTGATCCATACAAGTACAAGATGAGAGAAGAAATTTTCATTGCCAACGAAGGTGTTTACACTGGTCAGTTTATCTACGCCGGTAAGAAGGCTTCTTTAAACGTTGGTAACATTTTGCCCTTAGGATCTATGCCAGAAGGTACTATTGTTTCCAACGTTGAAGAAAAGTCTGGTGACAGAGGTACTTTGGGGAGAACTTCTGGTAACTACGTTATCATCATCGGTCACAACCCGGACGAAGGTAAGACCAGAGTCAAGTTACCATCTGGTGCCAAGAAGGTTCTTTCTTCCGAGGCCAGAGGTGTCATTGGTGTCGTTGCTGGTGGTGGTAGAATTGATAAGCCATTATTGAAGGCCGGTAGGGCATACCATAAGTACAGACTTAAGCGTAACTCTTGGCCAAAGACCAGAGGTGTTGCCATGAACCCAGTTGATCACCCTCACGGTGGTGGTAACCATCAACACATTGGTAAAGCCTCTACTATCTCAAGAGGTGCTGTTCCAGGTCAAAAGGCAGGTTTGATCGCCGCCAGAAGAACTGGTTTGTTGCGTGGTACTCAAAAGACCCAAGATTAGGTTGGGTGAAGAATTCTCTTTTTCATCCAAAGCGACCTTATACTTATTACTATTTCCTTTCGTTTGTAAATCTTATAGGTTTTTTCAAATTCCCTTGTGCATTAATTAATACATAAACTGTATCTCAGCCTCGCAGCATCATTCCTACATCGACGCTACACTACAATTGACCTCTCCTTCATCAATTCACGTTTCCTGAATTTCTGGGTCCCTGATGTGCTAATGTCTTATCGGGCGTCTCATTATATAATCATAGTCGAGGTCTAGTTGAGGACTCCCCACCCCATGATATATTCTTTTGTTCTATCGATTTTCGTGAGTCATCGGACTCGCTGCTTCTATTCCACATTCTGTTATGTCCGACCGTGACTCTTCGCGATTACTGATGTTACCTTCACATAAACTCTTAATCGAAACCCTTCATCAGACAAAAGAACCACTTACAATCTGACGTGGTATTTTCAAAACTATTTAAGGCTTAATGCCGATTTTGATACCGAATCTCCTCTTTCACATTACTCGAATCATGTCTACATCTACTCAAGCCCGCACTCCGTGTATGTTTGTTCTTATTATATTACTCATAGATTACGCTTATGGTAAAAGAAGTAAAGTTAGAATAATTTTATATGCGGCATCAATTTTTGTGATATTCGATAAAATAGCGTCTGAAATATCCTTCTTTCAGTGAAATTTTTTTTTTATTCTTTCAGATATAGAGAGCTACTACTACTTTTACACTAGTATGGTGGAAAATCTAAGTCATTCGTGCCCTTTTTGGGTATTCGATGATATCACGAAATGCTCTAGAGATGTTTACTTAGATTTAGCGGCCCCTGCAGTGCTCGGACTAGTTTCATTCACCATTTTGTCGGTAAAGAGTATCAGGTCTATACAGAGATCTAGACGTGCTGCCAGGCTGAAAACAGGAGAAACACAACCCCTTATGGCAGCTGCAGACGTGTATGGGTCGATAACCAAGCCAGCTCAGGAGGCAGAGATTTCCATCAAGGAGCGCCATTTCGATATTACTAGATTGCCCGATACTAACGAGGACGGGACCCCACACGGACAAGTAGAAGAGGTATACAAGGGTGGAGGCGAGAGGTTGAGAGTGTCATTTGAATACTTGTTGGTTATCTTCCAATTGGCCATCTCCATCTCGCTCTTTTTTGTCAGGGACTTTAAGCACGAGTGGAAATCCAGTCCTCGTATTCCAATCGTAAAGACCTTATTTTGGGGGTATTTATTCCTTATTGCTACCATCCGTATTGCAAACTTGAAGAAGGTGACTATCAGAATGCCTAACTTATGGGTGCATTCGACGTTGTTATATTTTTTCAATTTTTTTCCGTCCATACTCATTTTCAGATCCGTTTTGATCAACCACATCAAGAATTCAACGGTTCGTGCCTACTATATCACCGAATTCGTCATTGCATTTTTACTTTTAATCTTGAACTTTACTGCTAAGATTGGAGATAAGCCCTCCAAATTATATGTGCCTAGCAACGGTGCTCGTCCTTCCCCTGAAAATATATCGAGTATCTTGTCTTTTGTGACTTTCTCGTGGTTGGATACAATGGTTTGGAAAGCTTACTCATCTCGTTTTACAAAGAATGATATATGGGGGTTAAGGGAAGACGATTATGCTCTTCACGTTTTAAAAGCATTCGAGGCTTCAAAAGCCACAGTATCGTTTACTTGGAGATTAGTTAACCACTTTAAGTATTTAATAGGTTTCCAAATGTTTTGGGCGTTCTTGGAATCATTTCTTGTCTTTGTCCCATCCTTATTGTTGAAAAGAATTTTAGAATATGTTGACGATCCGGTGACCACTCCTAAAAACTTGGCTTGGACTTTAGTGTGCTTGATGCCAGTTTCCAAATTAGTTGATTCGCTTTCTTCTGGTGCTTCGTTGTTCATTGGAAGAAGGGTGTGTGCAAGAATGAGGGCTATTTTAATCGGTGAGGTGTATGCGAAAGCTTTAAGAAGAAAGATTACGGTATCTGAAGTGTCCGAGAAAGAGGTTGAAACCAAAGAAGACAAAAAAGGCAAAAAGGGTAAAGATAAAGGCAAAAATAATAAGAAGAAGGAGGAGGTGCCCAAAAAGACTGCGGAGTTAGGTGCCATTATCAACCTAATGGCAATTGATGCTTTTAAAGTGTCAGAAATCTGCGGATATTTGCACTTTTTTGTAGGCTCCATCTTGATGATTTTTATATGTGTCATATTATTATATGGTTTATTGGGGTGGAGTGCTTTAATTGGTACCATTTCTATTGTGGCCTTGTTGCCTCTCAATTATAAAGTGGCTACATATGTCGCAAAGTTGCAGAAGAGAATGTTAGCCATCACGGATAAGAGAATTCAGAAACTCAATGAAACTTTTCAAAGTATCAGAATCATTAAATTCTTTGCTTGGGAGAACAAGTTTTACGAAAGCATCATGAAAGTGAGAAATGAAGAATTACATGAATTAAAGTTAAGGCTGGCTATGTGGGCTGCTGGTGCGTTTATCTGGTTTGTCACTCCCACTTTAATTACTTTACTTTCATTTTATTGCTTCACCGTTATTGATGGGAAGACATTAACGGCGCCAATTGCTTTCACATCATTATCGTTATTCACGTTATTAAGATCTCCGTTGGATCAATTATCTGATATGACATCATTTGTTATCCAGTCCAAGGTTTCGTTAGATAGGGTCAGCGACTTTTTAGACGAAGAAGAGACATCTAAGTATGATCAGTTGGGACAAGCCCCGGGACCCAATTCTCCATACATTGGTTTTGAAAATGCTTCGTTTTCTTGGAACGTGAATTCTGAGAATGACTTCAAGCTACGGGATATTAATATTGATTTTAAAGCAGGGAAATTGAATGTCGTCATCGGGCCTACTGGATCTGGTAAAACTTCATTGTTGTTAGCTTTGTTAGGGGAAATGGACCTTACAGAAGGTAAGGTGTTTTTGCCAGGTATAGTCCCTAGAGATGAATTAGTTGTTGATCCACAAACTAACTTGACAGAATCTGTTGCTTACTGCTCCCAATCTGCTTGGTTATTGAATGACACCATTAAAAATAATATTACCTTCTCGACTCCCTTCAACCAAAGCCGTTACCAAAAGGTCATTGAGGCCTGTGGTCTCTCTCGTGATCTCAAAATATTGAGTGCAGGCGATGCCACTGAAATCGGTGAAAAGGGTATCACTTTATCTGGAGGCCAAAAACAAAGAGTGTCTTTGGCGAGGGCTTTATATTCAAATTCAAAACACGTCATATTAGATGACTGTTTATCTGCTGTTGATTCACATACAGCTTTGTGGATTTATGAAAATTGTATTTCAGGTCCTTTGATGACAGGCAGAACATGTATTTTAGTTTCTCACAATGTTGCCTTAACTGTTCAAAATGCTGAATGGATAGTCGCTTTAGAGAATGGTAGAGTTAAATCTCAAGGTACCCCTGAGGACTTAATGAAATCTGGTGATTTGGGCGATGACGATTTAGTAATCTCCTCGGTAGTTAACTCCCGTGAACAGTCTTCTACAAACTTGAAGTCTTTAAGCGATAAGAACAAGGAGATGAAAGCCAAAAACGCAACCATTGAGGCCAAATTACAGGATATTGCAGATGAGCCTGAAGAAGCACGCAAGTCTGACGGTAAGCTCGTCGAAGAAGAGAACAAAGCAGAGGGTGTTGTTGGAATTAAAGTTTACGGAGGGTACGCCAAACTACTCGGGGGCTGGCAAACCTGGACAATCATTTTATCTACCTATGCTATTTCGCAAGCCGTTTACATGTTCCAATCTTGGTGGTTAAGGAACTGGTCTATTCAAAGTGAGTACGCGAGTGCTTTGAATAAAATAGCTGTTTCTCGTGTCGGCACTGTTTACGATAGCACTCAGCTCTCGCTGTTGCCTATCGTTCGTACTTTTGTGGGAGGAACACTGTTGATTGCTACGACGTTTAATGCTGTTAACGAGTACAAAGAGCAACATGGTACCATGTATTACATCATCACTTATTCTTTGATTGGTGTGAGTTATTCTTTGTTTGCCTATACGAGAGTGCTTGTTACTTTCTTTGCCGGTATCAGGGCCTCCAACAGAATTTTCAAGAAGGTGCTTATTACTGTATTGAGGGCTAAGTTGAGATTTTTTGATAAAACTCCACAAGGGCGTATTATGAATAGATTCTCGAAAGATATAGAATCTGTTGACCAAGAGTTAACACCTTTCGCTGAGGGTGCTTTCATTTGCTTAGTGCAATGTTTATCTACACTAGTCCTCATCACGGTCATTACGCCCCGTTTTCTCTTCTTTGCTTTCATCATTTCAGCTTTGTACTACTTAGTGGGGCTCTTTTACATTACTCTTTCAAGAGAATTGCAAAGATTTGAATCAATTTCAAAATCTCCAATTCATCAACACTTTTCTGAATCATTGACTGGAGTTGCTAGTATAAGGGCTTATGGTGTCGAATCAAGGTTTATGAAGCAAAACTTGAACGCCATAGATAATAACAATCGTCCGTTCTTTTACTTGTGGGTTGCAAACAGATGGCTAGCTTTCCGTATTGATCTTGTTGGTTCGCTAGTTATGTTTTTTTCAGGTATTTTTGTTCTCCTTTCTGTCGGCAATATTGATGCTGGGTTGGCCGGTTTGTCATTGTCGTATGCCATTGCTTTCTCAGAAAGTGCATTATGGATTGTTCGTCTTTATTCGAATGTCGAAATGAATATGAATTCTGTTGAAAGATTGCAAGAGTATTTTGATATAGAGCAAGAACCACCACAGGAAATCCCTGAAACTCAACCACGCGCGTCTTGGCCAGAGAGAGGTGAAATCAACGTGAAGGACGTTTCTTTGAGATATTCTCCTGAATTACCTAGAGTTATCAAAAATGCTACCTTTGACGTTGAGCCAAATAACAAAATCGGTATTGTTGGTCGCACAGGCGCTGGTAAGTCTACCATTATCACGGCATTCTTCAGGTTTTTGGATCCAGAGACCGGAACAATTTTAATTGATGGCGTCGATATTACGAAAATAGGTTTGCGTGATTTACGTCAAGCGATCACCATTATTCCACAAGACCCAACTTTGTTTTCCGGTACCATCAGGTCCAACTTGGATCCGTTTGAGCAATACACTGATGATCAAATCTATGAAGCCTTGAGGAGGGTTAATTTAATCAGTGTGGACACTTTCTCCCAAGGTGCGCAACTGCCTAGTGAAAACCAAAATAAGTTCGTCAACCTTGACTCCTTGGTTAGTGAAGGAGGTGGTAATTTGTCACAAGGCCAAAGACAATTGATGTGTCTTGCCAGATCATTGTTGAAGAGCCCTAAGGTTATATTACTAGATGAAGCAACTGCTTCTATCGATTACAAGTCAGACGCTATGATTCAGCAAACGATTCGTGACGAATTCTCTAATTCGACTATTTTAACCATCGCCCACAGATTACGTTCGATTATCGACTATGACAAAATTTTAGTAATGGATGCCGGTAAAGTTGTCGAATATGATAACCCATACATTTTAATTGCTGACAAGAGTAGCTTATTTTACAGTATGTGTGAAAACAGCGGTGAGTTAGACTCTTTAACAAAGCTTGCAAAGGAAGCATTTGTAAAGAAGAAAAACCTGTCTAAATAGAGTGGTTCGTTTCGAACTACTTGTCTATTTATTTGATCTTTTTTTTTTGTCTGTTTTTATCTAGATAAATCTTATATCAAGACTTTTATAATTCAATTCAATAGAGATACTAGGATTTCTAGTCTGGTGAGTATAAATGTATGTAGATAGTAATCATCGATGATTTAAAACATCCATACATCGCTTCTCAGGGAATTCGTTATCTAAAGTTATCATTGCAAATATTTCGATTCTTAGTTTAATATCTTTTCTTGTACATGATTTGAATTGAAACCCCGATTGAACTAGATAGTCACTATGCCTGAACGGGATATACAGTATGATAAACTCCCAAATGAAGAAGTTGTTGTCTCAGATTACAGTTTAGTATCTAACTCTACTACATCAATTACACCACGGTTCACAACTGAGGCTTCAGGGGTGGAAAACTTACGTTTGCCAGAATTAGAAGAAGTGCCTCAAGGACGCCACTTAGGGCTATTTTCTACCATAGTTTTATTTGTTTCACGTATATTGGGGTCAGGTATATTTGCTACTTCGTCCGGAATATATCAAGATGTTGGTGGTTCGCCGTTTTTGTTTTTTCTTGCTTGGACAATTGCTGCTCTACTCGCTTTCAGTGGATTGTATGTTTTCTTGGAGTTGGGTTCCTTGGTCCCAAGAAGTGGTGGTACCAAGGTTTTTTTAGAGTTCATATACGACAAGCCTTATATGCTATCTAGTGTCGTGTTTCTGATCTACTCTGTGATGTTTGGGATCAGCATTCTGAATGCATTGGTGTTTGGAGAATATTTTTTACACTCCATTGGAGCAAAAACTACTGAAAAACGATCTAGATTTACAGGTTTAAGTTGCGTCTACTTTGCTGCCATAATTCATGGTGTAAGTTTTAATCATGGCGTGAAGATCCAAAATGTATTAGGCGGTCTCAAAATACTTCTTTTGCTAGTGATGGTGATTAGTGGCTTCTATCTGGTATTTATTCCTTCCAGTTCAACTCATATTGAACCTCAGTTACACTTGAAAGATTTCTTCCACATAAAAACTAGCGTATCCGTATCAACGTTTGCCAGTGCCATTATTAAAGCGAGTTTTTCGTACACTGGCTGGAACTCTGTACATACAGTCTCAAGTGAAATCAAAGATCCTATACGGACATTCAAAATTGCGGGACCGGTATCATTGGCAATCATTACCGTTGCTTATCTTTTCACTAATTTGGCCTACCTTGTGGTGATTCCCGATAATGAAATTGTTCATAGTGGTCAATTGATCGGTTCGTTATTATTTGAAAAGGTTTTTGGTACTAAAGTTGGCAGACGTCTCTTAACATTTTCCATTGCATTATGTGCTGGTGGAAATATATTTGTCGTGATTTATACCACTTCACGAGTAAGTCAGGAAGTTTTTCGTGAAGGTTACTTGCCATTTTCCAAATTCATGGCATCGAATTGGCCATTCGGTGCACCTTTGCCTACGTTAATACTAAGTTGCACACTATCTACTTTGGCGCTTCTATTACCTAACGGAGACCTTTACGATTATATCATAGCTCTAGAAGGGTATCCAACTCAATTATTTGTAGGGTTGGTAGCTTTTGGGATATACATAATTCGCAAGAGGTATCCAGACACGAAGGCCCCCATAAGAGCGAACTTAGTTGGCACCGGTTTCCTATTAGTCCTTACTCTCTATTTGCTTATTTTTCCATTCATATCACTGAAAAGCCCCAATCCGAGAGGTCTTGAAAATTGGCCCTCTTATGCTGTCGTAGCAGTACTATGCTTGCTTGGATGCGTGATCTACTGGGCATCTATGTTTAAAATTTTACCCTGGTTGCATGGTTATCACCTTATTCCTCAAGAAGTCGAATTAGAGGATGGTTTGGTAGTGAAAGAGTGGGTAAAGGTTTACGAGCGTGGTCCTTAAACTTCAATATAGACTAGTTATAGAACATTATTTTAATCAAGGCTGCGAAACTATGTGGTCAAGTCTTTCAACTAATTTTTCAAATTCTTTATCCTTCAACCTATTTATAATCAATTTTTTTAGTTCATGATCTTTCATGTCAAGCAATTTGGATTTTGGCTTGCGCTTTCGAATTGAATTGTCTTCCTGCGGGTTCTTGTGGCGTAGTAAAGGGGTATTTTTTTGCCGACTGGACAGATTGTCGTTCGTCAATGAATGTTTCAGTTCCGTGAAAGGACGCTCTTGCTCATATCCACTGGAGTGAACAGCATCCTGAATTTCTATTGGTTTTACTTTTTTACTAGCAGACTGATGCTCATCAATCGTGGTACTGATGTCCAAGGCTTTATTTTGCATTACGTATTGTTTCCAGCTAGACAGTGAATCCATGGGGAGTCTATTTGTAAATGACAGGTCGGGCCCGAAGCTAGTCTGAGAAGATGCTAAGGGAGGCAGTCGATAGTTTATGAGGGGCAAGTTTCCAATGTAGCGATCAGTCGTCTGATATGGAGACCGGCTATACATGAAGTTGGGGGAAGGATCATAATGCTGGGTATGTTGAGATGATGCATGAATTCCGTTTAAAGGGCCTTTCACTTGCAGGTGTACTATTTTCATTTCCTGTGACTGTTTGCCCTGTTCCAAAACCGACCTAGAATCTGGCTGTTTTGGAGCACTGACAAATTGTGGTCTCTGCGAAAGTAGCGGCATCTCGTAATGGACATTTGCATTTGGATAGTAGCCTGTAGGTAGTCCAACTATATTTTGGCTAGCCGGTTCAACGAATTGGGGTTCCTGCCTTTTGACTCCATTTTCGATTCTATTTAACGAAATTTTTAGCTCTTCGTCTGCACAGTTGCAACATTTGTCGAATTCGTTTTTATTATTGAAGCTCACTTGAAACCGCTTCACTATATGGCCCACTTGAGTAGTTTGTTTGAATCCTAGCGAAGGAAACTTTGCTACGAATGATATGAAGCTGTAAGTATCCGGGTGCCAGTATGTTTGGTCCTAAATAAGTTAGTTGTCGGCAAAAAATGTAGCTTACACTTTCTTTTATACTTACCAAGATGGTTCCTTTCCAAGTTATAGAAATATGTAGTTCATTACTGCTTTTCAGATACTTAAAAAAGTTTATGCTCATATCCGATCTTTGTGGGTAATGAACCCATTGATTAGCCGCTGAGTCTTGCTTGTTTATTTCTTGTTTCTCTACTGATTTGTAAAGAGAGAACTTCCTGATATCGAAACTAAACAACGTGGGAGATTTCTTCAAGGCTTCGTCGTGCATCTTGTAGATATTGGTATTGAAGAGGAAGAACTTTAAAAAGAATTAAATCTTGCAACCGATTCTTCTCGCACTATTAGGTAGTTTTATGAATTTGGTAATAATTATGAGAAAACTGTAAGACAGACCAAAAAGTCTTATGTTCTCAGTTCCTTTATAGGACAGCAATGAATTAGGGAGGCATAGAAGGTCGCTGCTCTAGCTTGGCAAATATCTATTTATCTTGCGTCGTAGTATTTTTAGATCATACGGCTTCCGAATGCTCGCACAAGCAACATGAAGACTACCATCACAGCTGTAATGAGAGCAGCTTACCACCCATCTCACTGCCTGCTAGCTCTTAGACCACGCTGGGTACTCATTCTGGGAGAATATTGGGAAAAAGCTATTAAGTACATGGAGAAGTATGGCTTGCACAATCGCAGAACAAGAGTTTTAACCATCGCTAGGTCTGACCAACAGTCTGTGATCACACCAGATCAATGGTGTGAATTGTTTCTTGCTTATATTACAGGACTTATTGGATAGATATGCGTTTGGGGTTTGAGTCACTTAGCCCTGAATTGACGTCTGTTCTTTAAGCCTACAATAAGTGCACTAAATGAATGAAAGCATTGTCCTGAAAATAGGTAAAACAGTCCCATGACTTTGCCATGGCACATGAATGATAGTACCTACCATCAACAAAAAAAGGTTTTTAGAGGAAGTCTAGTGGACCACTCGAGAAAAGCCGGGTTGCATTTGTAAGTTACCCTCTGAATTTCCTCTTTTTTAGCTGCAAAAAAAATATGAGGTCCACGAAACTATCTTACGTCGAGAACTAAATCATGCTTTTGAGTCTTTTCACTGACTGCTGCAATAACCAGATGCTCCTCTTCTCACGCATAACGTCCATTAATGTTTATCAATTGAACTTGAGATACTATCCTAAAAGATATATTAAAATGAGATAGTTGAGACAACTGAGAATTAGGATCCACTAAGCTCCTTGCAACGATTTATAAAGTACATCGAGAGAAATGGATGTAAGGAAACTAAGACAAAGTTTTAAATAGATTGCCATCTTCAGTTGGAGGCAACTAGTCTAAGCTTGGAGTTGTTAGTACTACTCCGAGGGTTTGGCATATTCGATATTTTCCTCTCTATTTGGTCAAATTCCAGTGGTCCGATTCTTAGTCCTAGTACACCCTTAACTGTCGCGAGTAGGAATTTTGCAATACCCTTATCGGAGCCAGGATAGAAAAGATTGGAATCCCTCCGAGTCTTCTTACATCCTTGCACTGGATCAACGCCATTGAACCTATCCATTAGCCAAGAAATTGCTGCCGGGGTGCCTTCAATACCCTCTGTATGATGCCCTGTAGACTTATCAGCGGCGAATTCAAACGAAGCAATCCCCCATTTGCACCAGTTGTCGAATACTCTTTGAGATTCATTGAAAGGAACCAAGGTATCCTTCTCCCCATGGTACAAGAAAAACGGCATTGTTGGTATGCCGCTACTCTCATTGAATGCTAGGGTATTCTCGTCAAGAATGCCCTTGACAAAAGGATTTTTCAAGGTGTTCCATCCGTCTTTCAAGTATCTTTCTGGACCCGAAAAGAAATGTATTTTGGAGTAATACGGGCCGCCAGGCTTCATACATAAGTTATAAGCTTCTTGAAACTGTTGTACCTTGTTGGATAAAAGGTTTTGATAGATGATTTTTTTGAACTTAGGATACTCATTGGATACACCTGCTACTGAACTTACTGTCAATCCAGCATGCTTGGTTCCTTCAACCGCCTCTGCAACAGAGGTAATATTGGACACAAGGCCGCCAACTGCAGCCCCAACCATATTGGGACCGAGATCACTAGCGTAAGTTGGCTGTAATGCAGCTGCCCAACTCGTAGGTATTGTACCACCAGAATAGCCCCATAAAGCCACCTTTGCATCTTTTTGAATTCCGGTTACGTTCGCTGTTCTCAAAGTAGCTCTTATAGAGTCCAAGGTTGCATGAGCGCCTTGTATACCTGCACCAAAAGCCGCTTTGGGCCCTTCGTAGTCGGATGACACGACATACCATCCTTGGTTTAGCGCTACTTCCATGACATATATTTCGGCCAGCTCAGACCAGGTTGACAGATTGGCCCCAAATTGAAAGCCATACGAAGGTGCACATTTCAATGACGCCGAGTTCTCAAATATTTGGTAAGATACGAGCTTTCCTGGATCGCCATTATATGGCTCCATAATAGTCGACACGACTGCATTCGGATTACCTTGAGAGTCAGTAGACCTCACTAACGCTTGCCAAGTTCGTTTCAAATTAACGGGAAGATAAATGTGTTTTAAAGGATGCGGCGTTTCTCTGATCTTGAGAATAGCTCCATTATCAAACTTTTCAAACCCAACTGGAGGCCTATAAAAACCATCTATAAGAGGTGATAAAACACCAGCGGGGGCCGTATCTGCAATTTCAATCAAAATGGCAACAAAGAAAACCAAGAAAAAACTCACCAGCTTCATTTTCAACTCTTGAGCCATAATTGGTCTCTTCAATTAGTTCAAATGTCCAAGCTTATTCCTTGAGTATTTATATAGTTGGACCATGTTCAAACAATTAACAAACAACTTTCCTTGAACAGACTACAACTATTAATTGTTGGGGTAGCTGCGTATCGGTAGTTTACCTGCTTCTTTTACCATTATTTCGAGTTTGGCCTTCGGAGCGTATCCTCATGACAATAAACCAAAACGAGAGAAGTGCATGGAATGTTGCAGGTAACCATTTTAGTGAACCAATCACCTGGACTGTAGTCAAATAGCTTAACTGCTTTAACGCCTAGAGCCCTGAGCCTCGATAAGCAAGAACGTATAGTATAATCCGCGTCTGGAGACTATAAAGTCAAACGCGCTTTTGGTATTCGTGCTTATTGTTTAATGTACTTCACGACAAATTGCCAGACGAAAAGTTTGGCTATGACATGGCCATTCTACCCCATGTTTACTATTAGCCACCCCATATTTATACAAATTTATGTGCCGTCAGCACGATGAACGCAGCTGAAATGCTTTTATTGGCTATCGTATGTGGAAAGCAAGAGACTGAACTTTATGCGACGCTGTCGGTATCAATCATTGATGGACGTGATTGATGCACTCCTTTTCTTCAAAATTGTAGTTTAGCTTGGGAGATCCTTTTATTTGTAGTGGTCCAACTCAACTTCAGTTTGTTTGTTTTCATTTGGATGATAGTCGTCATAATATCAGTGCATTAAGAATAGTCTAATTCGGCGAATTGCAGCAAACGACATTTTTGCGACTGACGACAATAATAGTGTACCCTGATAATACAGTCCATATAAGTACCGTTCCGAGTGTACCAAGTCACAGATTATACATCCGATACATGGAAATGGAAAGAGATAAAAGTTAACTTAGGTGTAGCATTGATTATACAAGTACAACAAATAAGTGAAAATGACAAAGACTGATTAGATCAGAACAGGGGCTCCCAAATTTTTCAAAAACTTCGAGGAAATTGTAACATTCTCAGCATTTGGACCGAAACCCTCTCCCAAAAATGTCCTCACTCCACCTGCTAGCATTGCGGAGAGACCAAGTTTTGAGCCAGGGTAGAGGAGGTTCGTTAGGCGCTCTTTTCTTTCGCACCCATTCACAGGCTCTTCGCCATCGAATCTCTTTTTCAACCAGGCCAAAGCTGCTGACGACCCTTCAATTAGCTCAGTAACATGACCAGTGGTCTCGTCTACTGCAAACTCAAAAGATTTGATACCCTGATTGCACCAATTGGTGTAAGTGCGCTCCGCATCTTTGAATGCGACGATAGTGTCCCTCGCTCCATGGAACACAAAAATTGGGATCTCAGGGACAGGGCTGTCTTTATTCAAAGCCAAAGTGTTCTCGGCAACAACCTTTTGGACCCTAGGGTCATCAAATAGCTTCCACCCCTCGTTGATGAATCTGTAGGGCCCCGTAAAGAATTGTTGGAAAGCGAATTCGACAATTTCGGGAAGGAAACAATTCTTCTGGGCCTTTGCATAGGCATGCTTCTTGTCAGAAAGTAGCTGCGTGGTGACTAACGGCTTGAGTATGGAGTACTCGTTCACGAGCCCTGCAATGGCACTTGCGGTCAACCCGGCGAATATAGTCCCCTCTACACCGACTGCAGTAGAAGTAATGTTAGTAACAAAGCCTCCCATCGCGGCTCCAATAAGGTTTGATTTTAAGTCTTTAGCATAAGTAGGCTGTAAAGCAGAGGCCCACCCCGAAGCGACTGTGCCCCCAGAATACCCCCACATGGCGACCTTTGCATCACTTCTGATACCCGTAGCCTTAGTAGTCTTCAAAGTGGCCCTTATGGAATCCAAAGTTGCTTGTCCTGACTGTTTGCCAGCTGTAAATGCTGCTAGAGGCCCCTCGTAGTCCGGAATCACCACATACCATCCTTGTTCTAGCGCGGCTCCTATCAAGATCATTTCAAGCTGTGCAAGTGCGGTATTCATAGATGCACCGAACAAAAAAGAGTATGAGGGCGAGCAGTCCACGTTGGCAGAGTCTTGCATAATTTGATAAGATACTACCTTATTTGAGCTGGCATTGTATGGTTGTATGATGGTGGACACAATTGCGGTCGGCCTCCCCAACGAGTCGGTCGAGCGAACTAACATCTGCCATGCATCTTTCACGTTAATTGGAACGTATATGCTCCTCAAAGGTTGCGGAGGCTTCCGCATCTTAAGTATAGTGCCTGGTACTTCCTTTTCAAACCCTTCCGGTGCTGAATAGAAATCATCTTCGCTTGGCTTTAAAACCTTAATTGGCCCTGCTATCACGAAACTAATTAGTGTCAGTAGCAAAAAAAAAATATGTATTTCTTTTAGGTTCATGTCAGCGTTTCTTTTAGTTTACTGCTCCATGCCCCTAAATTCTTAGTGGATTTGCTATCTTATAAGTGGTTTTCCCATGAGCTTAATGGAGTGGCCCCCAGATTACCAGACCTAACTATTTCCTGTTTGGGTCATGTCGCGAGAGTTCCGTTTCTTGCACTTCCATGCAGGTAATACTTATGCACCTCGCAAAGCCTCGTAAAACATCTACCGAGTCGCCTCGAATAAAGCCCAATTCCGTACGAGAACGGAAATTTCCGCTTAGCTAATCTGTCGCATGGGAACAGTCCAAGCACATAAAGGTAACAGTAGGTAACAAATGAGGCCTGAGGGGACTGAGCCACTCCCCAAGCTGATGACCCGAAGTTTCTATTTTCTAGTAGCGGCCTGAACCTTAATTTGTGAAATACTATTATAGGTAATTATGCACGGAAAAGCAATCGAAAGTTTCAGTTATTCGGCCACTGTACCAAAAGTTTCAGACATTATGTGAAGTGGATGCAAGCCAACACTTAGCTATGGTGTCAAAGAGGTCTTTCTTCGGAGTTCTCGACACCAAGAATGGTCAACCGTAGATTCATACTTGAAATAACTTGCATGATCGAGATGAAACCAACGAGCTAATTGCGAAATACCTATTCAGGCTAAAATAAAACTTAGGTTCCGTGTTAAGTCGAACACACATTTTCTCCATTGGAGAAAGAGGTTTTCCGAGTCGTTGACATGTTGAACCACACGAATGATAGCATGAGAATGGCCAAAGTGGTGTGGAATATTCAAGTTCGGAGCTTGTACAAGCTGTGCCATCTATTCCGCACTTCTGTTCGCTAACAAGGAGTGGCTTGATGATCAGATCCTAACCAGCCAACGAAATAGTGTTTATACGCCGCGAATGTGCGATATGATCATAGATATGCGAGGTAGAGCTAGCATGATACTTGCAAAAACCGATAGTTCAATCATTAACTCGGGATCGGATTGATCGATGTCGTATGTGCAGGCAAACCATTATTTCGCTCAACACTCCATATAGCACCAATGAAGCTCATAATACAGAAGACAGCAATATGGAGGCCATGATAGAGTATTGGGAGCAGTTGGACTGGTGGTTTGAAGAACACCTAGCTTCAAATGCATTGTCTTCTAAATTGATTGTAACACCAACTAGCAAGTTCATCACGGAGGTATTATTGATTGGTTTTTGCTTGGTATTAAGCTTTGAAGTCATCTACTGGTCGGGAATATACTTAGGATTATGGGAATACCATGCCAAGGATATATTTACGGAAATACCCATTCATTGTGCACATGTATATGTGCGGTTTAATATAATTGACCCCAAGGATAAGCAGCGACTTCAAGAGTATTATAACTTGAAGCAATACAGTAAATTCAATGTCCTCAAGTGGAAGGAGGTGAATGAGATGGGGTCAAGTTTATTCAAGTTAGACCAGTTTGTTCGTTACCATTTAGAGTTCAGTCCGGAGGACTTTGAAATGAACAAAAATCCCGAGTTTGGATCCACTATAATCCACTTGAGATCCAAAATATTGCACTTATTCAAAAGCTCTAGTATTTATAACGAGTTTCGCCGTAAAACTTACCACGAGAAAGATGTGCTCATATTTAACAGACACAATATCGAAATCGAACATGATCAAGACCTCAATTATCTCAGTAAATGCGATATCGAAACTGGTAATATTATCGATTGTATATTACAGTGTTGAATCGCAATAGGATATGCTCAACTTGTATATAGTCGGAAATGTTAGTAAGTAAAATAGATCCTATTAAAAAAAAGAACATTCATTTGGTCTTTGTAAGTACTTCAGTCGTCATCATTTTGAGGCCTTTACGAATGCTCTCCTTGTATCTACATTATATTCTATGTATGACGCCAGCTAGTGTATATTACGTACCATAGTTACAACGTTTAATTACAAATTTTCCTCCGTCAAGTCGTACTGTTTGGAGGAGCGGTAGTTCAAATCAACTAGACGCTGCTCAGCAACGGTCCATAGCTTGATGATTCTTTCTAATTTAGACTCTAAAGAGAGATCTTGCAAATCATCCTCCAAACTTTCTTTTTGGATATTTTCAGCGTCATCAGAAGCAAGTTTCGGGTGAATAACCTCGAGGTTCTCGTCGAAACTGAGGCTGTTATCATATTGTATATCAATGTTTTCATCGTCGGCGATATCGATACCGTCCTTGGCTGTCATATCGAATTTGTCATAATTTGACAAATCGAACTCAATGTATTTTGGCCCTCGGTAGACTTTTTTTATTTCAACTTCCCCGTTATAGAGGCCCTGGTTATTTCTATTAACATTCCCATTGATGTTCCCATTTTCTTCAATTGATTCTTCATTGTAAAATAAATTCAAAATTGCCTTGTTTACTAATCTATAGCACTGATTCCGCAATGATAAATTGAATAGAGACCTTAGCTCCTCTGGTAAATCCTTCTGTTCTTCTATACTTTTATCCGGATCAAAATTGAAGCATAGCAAGCTCATAGTTATCTCTAACTCCTTCAACAATTTGCTTGAGTGTGTAACTTTATTAATCAAATTTTCTCTTACAAACGTGAGGATATTATCCAAGAATTTCCCTTCTACTTCTGGGCTATCAGTTTCATCATGCCCTAGTTTGTGGCTTCGAATCATTTCGATCAAACTCAACCTCAATAACTTAAAATGTAACAAGTTATTGGAGTCAAGAATGGTGGGAAAATACTCGCTAATTCTCTGTATAGCGTTCGTTATTGACCCTTTCAAGATAAGGAGCTTTATTTCATTTCGTTGGTTAATAGTGGAGTAGTCAGAAATTAATTTAGGTTTCACGCTGAGTTGATGGTGTTGGCCGTGTGGCGTCGTATTCTCAAACACATCAACCTTTTCGAAATAGTTATCAGCTAAGTTACTTATATCACTATTACTCATGGACTCTATATGTCCCAACTGTTTAATGAATGGATTAGTGGAAGATGTCTGTGATTTCAATCGTTCATTATTCAAGTCTATATTTATTTCTTTGGCAAAGCTTATAGCAGCTTCTTGATATCCTTCTTGAATAAAATAATTCAATATTAGTCTATCAATTCTATCTTTCGATATGCCACTGTTCTTTATATAGTCTAAATATGCCATCGTTGTGTAATCCTTCTTATATTAAGCAGAATTATAGGTTGCGACCAATTTAACTCCTGGATTGCACAAATTATTTATTTAGATAACAAGCGGATTTACATTGAGCAAGTTCCGAGATAAATCAAGTATTGAAATCTAATTACGGCTAATTGTGATGCTACTTATTTGCTTAATTTCATCTAGATCAATGCCAACTTCGTCCTAGGATGGTTAGTTTTCAATAGTTGCGATCAAATCATTTTATCGAAGTCATACTCATACGTACCAAAACATTCTCGTAGTTTTCCAATCCCTCTTTGACCATTCCAAGGAAGCTGTGGAACTATATCTGTTAATAGGCTGACACTAAATCATTGTCTGAATTACTTACCAATTTGCTCCGTTGACCGAAGATCCTTTCTAGCTCACTCGTATAATTTTTGTACTTTGACATTTCCTCCTTCGATAGTCTGGGAATGGTTTCGTCATGTAGCGAGTCCACTTTTGCCTGCAATAACCCTGTTTCGTGTTCGAGTTCGCCAATCTGTTTCGCAGCATCTTCGTTTGTTGGAAGCTCGACAATCTTCTGGTATTCTTTATTTGCAGTTAGTATGTACGTTTCCAAACACTCATACCAAAATACTTACGCTCCTGCAATGTCTTCACCTTTTCTCCAACCTCCTCTACCTGCTTCTTGAGTTTTCCAATGGCTTCTGCGTTATATGTGTGCTCCGCTTCAGCATCTTCAAATTCTTCTTCTTTATGAACATAATACACCATTTTCCCATAAGTTTTGGATACAACATCTCCCTTCAAAATCAAAGAGTCCAAGCTTTTGACCATTGTAGCCTTGTTGACCTTGTTGTGCAAATTCAATACCAAATCCGACACCGAATATGGTCGATACTGCTCTTTCAAATATTGTTTCACCAATTTTTCTGCCTCTTCCCCCTTGATTAAAGGGACGCTTTCTTTTTTCTTGGAAACCATCGCTTTCCACTGACTACCGGAGAAGTGAATTATAGTCTAATATATCTTTTGATTTGCTCTATATAACGTATAAGAGATCATAAAAATTGGTTGCAACAAGCCGCGCTATAAAGTCTCAGGCTTGTTCATCACGTTTACTACTGTCGAAGTCCAACCTAGAAAGTTCTTAGCACCTTTTGTTTTCCCTGTGGCATCGTCATATTGCTCCCATACGAACCCAGTAGACTCCCATTGATCTATTATGTTTTCCACCAAATTAAGTCTCAAAGCCCGGTATGTTTCGGCAATTTTGAGCTTTAAAGACTTTGACATGTAAGGTGAAGACACTCTATTGTAATGCTGCAAGCCATCCAAAATCAAAGTGTTAATGTTGATCCATATTGGAGACCTCCAATAGTTTTCTTCAGTTCCGTAATACCTGTCAGATTTAGAGAGCGACCTAATTCCATAATCAGACCATAACTCATTGGGGTCGGAGATCAAATTAACAAGATGCTCGATTTTATCTACATTTTTGGCAGGAATCAACTTGGTTAAGAATGGAAACAAGGAAATGTAACCTTTGTGACATACGTGGACATTTTCATCATTGTCGTCAACGGACAAATCACAATAGGTCTTTTCCTTATCAGACCAGTGCAATCTATCGATACTTTCAACAATAGTTTGTTCGATTTTTTCGTATTGCTTGTAGTCATTTTGATAGTCGAGTAAATTTGCGATTGACTTCATGGATTTTGTCATCACCCCGATC
Source organism: Debaryomyces robertsiae (assembly GCA_030566065.1). Classification (NCBI taxonomy): domain Eukaryota; kingdom Fungi; phylum Ascomycota; class Pichiomycetes; order Serinales; family Debaryomycetaceae; genus Debaryomyces; species Debaryomyces robertsiae. The sequence continues at coordinate 23,139 of JAJMHL010000008.1, forward strand.
CACGAGAGCAAGTCAACGTTAAGCTCAGCAACGTCCGCTGGGAGGGCCCTTGGGTAATCGTCTAGGCCGCTCGCAAAACAATGAGTCAAGGTACGTCCTCTCCACCTGTAGCCTTCGAGATTGGTGTCCCTTTCGAATTCATCCATATACCCTTGCTGGGTTCTGCGAAATAGATCGTAGTGGGATTTTAGCTTGGGATAGATTGATTTTGCATAGTCGATCAACACCTCTGGATTGTTGACCATTATCAGGCCCAAGTCTTCCTTATCGAATCCCTTGTCGCCCGTATAATCGGTGACCTTGTGAGGTTCATCTATGCTACCGTAGTCTTTAGACCTATGGACATTCTCTAACAAATCACTGAAAACTAGCATCAAAGTAGGAGGATTAACAATCTCGGGACTTTGCACTTGGAACTCCTCTGGAACCCTTGACCTCAGTTCAGGTCCTAGTATCTGTTCCCGGGCAATCCACCCATTTCCATCAATTAGATTAAACCAGGATTTGACTACTTCTAAAACCAAATCAGAATCATAGTCAAGTAATGGTATTAAATGAAACCCTTCATCCCAATAAAAACCTCTTGGAAATATGGGTCTAGACGGAACAAACGTGAATAACTCATGGGGCCCTTCAAAGGAGCCTACTAACTCATACGACTCGAATGATTCCTCATCGAATACTGTATCTCTATCAACTAAGTGGTCCCCATAGAAATACGAAAGTCCTCCCAATAAACCTGACAAAACTTCTTTAGCAAACGCTTCGTGCTTTTCTTCTTTATTGAAGGGCGCCTTCAATTTAAAAGCTTTCTCAAATTTCTTGTCGAAATCCTTCAAAACCTTGTCGATCTTATCCCCAATGTTTTTCAACGTAATTCGATCATGTTCCGGCGTATCTGCGTTATTATAAGTTATGTCAAACTCAGCTTGCCCCTGGAACACTTTTTGCACATAGTGTAAATTGCCCTCAAAATTTTGCAACTCTCTGATGATAAAAGCCTGTTCTGGCGGAACATTCTCAACATCACCGTACTCTTCAGATAGTTGTTGGACAGATTCCATTAACATGGTCATGTATATATCGCGTGCTTTCCAAATATTATCATCAGGTACATTCAAGGTATAATGATGAGACTTTGATGGATCCAATTCTGAGTCAACTAGGGTGCTACTGGATGGGTGTTTGTTTGTTTTGGGGCCTGTACCTACTTCTAGCTCAAAAAGCCCCAACTCCTCAGAAATACCACTAAATTTTACCGTTCCGGCGTAACCCCTAACATTTTTCTGATTATCCAACTTAAAGTATCCTCGCTTTTCAATATTCTTATTCCCATAGTCATCTTCTCGCTCGGATTCTCCCTCCAAGCCCGAATACCATAAAAAGGAAGTTTTCACATTCTCGTGGCCATTATGCGGAACGGCCTTTACTTTGACACCCCACGATTTACCGTCGCTACTTTTGACAAAGTCAATAATTACATCGATATGGCAATCCTCGTCTCTTAAAACAAACCTGCCTCCACTTCTTGGATCGTACGATATCCAATTGGCTTTCTTCATATTATCGCCTTGTTCGTAAAGATGTCTTATTTTGCCAATTCCTTCATAACTGTCCACATTAAACCACATTAAACCCGATAGAAGTGACCTTGGTATTCTTGGCCTTATTCCGAAGTAGAGTGATGACCTATATGCCCCCCATAATAGCGAATCATTAGACAATTTGCCATATTGGCTCGCAACAGTATTGACCTCCTCCAACGGCTCTCCTGTATCATATACATTAAACTTGACCGGTTCAGATCTACCAAGCGAGCAAAGAAACACAACCGACAATACTATACCTATGATTGATAGCTTCATCTTGTCTATCGTGTCAATTCTTTCCTTTCCCCGTATATTTGAATCAACTGAAAAATCTATTTTTTGTGTCTACTGCACAAAACATTGTATAAATCTTCGATATGGGTTCCAAGCTCAAAGGATTATCACAGCTCTACATACGTGAAAGCTATTCGAGTAGTCTAGAAAGCGGAGAGGGTACAGTTCGGTGAATGTGGCCCAGCAAAGAAGGTTTGGGTGTTCAGCTAAGCTATGGGGTCAGTGGAAATGGAGTTATTGTCTCGAGGGAATCATCACGAAATAATGACATAAGTCATCGAGTGGCACACTTGGAGTTTCCAAGGCTACGGAACAAGGGTATAGCACTCAATAGAGTAGGAAAGTCGAGCACTGCTTTAATACCGCAGCAGACATCATTATTTGATTTAAATTCAAGGGTTTACGATGAGTTGAAAGGCTCAGCTGGTAGGGCAGATAATAAGCACAAGCGGAAGATATATCCTGATAGCAACATGTATATTCCTGAAGAGATACTCAAGTCTTATTTGATTGAATCCGAGTCTTTGACGTCCACTATCGCATACGACCCGACGTTCGGCGCTCTATTTACAATATTCGATGTACGATCCAGGAACGGTGCTTCGCTGTGTAAGGCAATGGCATACGTGACTGGAGAAACAGGGACTATCCTCAACATTTCCATTTTTAAGTATCACCCAAGGCAGCTTTCCAACAGCAAAGGAGAAACAATGCAATCAACTGTCCCATTACCGTTTCTCGCAAGTCCTTTTCAAGTAGCTTTGTCCGAGCCTATAAAACAAATAGAGTCATGCAAGCTAGCAGAGACCTTTGACTACATTCCACCATACTTGTTGGTCCGTACCGATAGCACCATATACGTTTTGAATTGCTATAGAGGTGTTTTACAGCAGTCGAAGTCTAGCATAGAATTAGATATAATTGGCGAACTTCGAACTTCCGAAATACTAGGATACAATTTTGCCGACGTTACGTTCAACCCTTGGGCAAGTAGCCAGTTCGGAGTCGTCGATGTAAAGGGGAACTTTGGCATTTGGGAGATTAATACCAAATTGAAAGCAATCAACAAATTAAGAAAACTTGATTTGAAGGTTGAACCTAGTGCTGAAGGTACTAATCTCGCATCTAACAACAATCCTAGCATCTATGAGGTTACAGAATTGTCTCATTGGAAGAGAATAAGCTGGGCTCACGATCATAACCACATCTTTGTGATATCAAGATCATCATTAACCCAATTCAAACTTTTTCCCGTGTTGAGTTCTCAAAGATTGATAACATCAAATACGTGGTCGAAGATTCAGGATTTTTCCAGGAATTCAGGTGACATGAAATATGCGTTTATACTAACCTCAAAGGAACTAATATGGTTTCGACTATCAAATCCATTTCGACGGATTATGTCATGGAAGCATTTCCTTGACGACAATGACCCATCTTTACGATTAGAAGTTACTGAATACAATAGTGGTACAAACTTCGTATGCACGATATACTCCCAGATCAAGCCAATTTTCTTTGTCTATAATTTCGGTATTGAAAACGATAAACCTTACAGTTTGAAAGATCCCTACTACATTAGAAGACATGATATACATCGACACCATAGTAATAGCCAATTGCAACAGCTCTATTTTACAGAGTTAAATAAGCTGTTTTTCGTCTCCTCAGGAGATGCAGAAGAGAGCCACACCGACACTGATGATCCGAATCAGTCTCGACAAATGGTGGTCACCGGATTATTTGAACTCAGCACCGATTTAAGCTTAACATTGAGTCTTTTTGCTGATGCACCAGGGCTTATACTAAAGAAGCCGGATCTTCAAAGTAGAGCTGCCGAGTATAGCAGCTCTAGCTATGACTCTCCAGCCGGCATGCATGGTAATGTTTACCCTAAAACGAATATGTCCTTTTTTAAGAATTTTAGTCGAAGCGATTTCAGCGATATCTCCAAGACTTTGATAGCTTATAACTCCGACCCCGTGATAGGTGAAGATGAGGTTACAATAATTCAAAGCTACGCGTTCAAGTTGGGTGAAGGAGCTTCTCGCATACACAAGGAAACAGAGCAAATTGATTCTTCAGAAAATAAAGAGACTAATGATGTCTCGTGTCTATCGTTAATAGATATCTCCAAAAATTTACCTTTAGGTATAAGTGATATTTCAGAATTCGATGCAATGGTTGAGCAGTTAGGCCAGTTTTACGAGTCCAAAGAAATTGAGTTATGCAACGCAATTAAGGACTTTTTGAGTGATTCCGACTTACTCGAGGCTAATAAGAAAAAAAATTTCGAATCAACAGATGACTTGTTCAACATCTTAAAGGATGTGTATTGGACGGAACCTCTCCTAAAATATAATGATTCGAGTTTATTGAAAAGATTAGCTATTATGCTTGGGGCAAGCTTGATAAGAGCAAAATCCAAGGCCGTGGTTGTCAACTATGCGGAGAAGTCGAAACATGCAAACTCGAAGTCAACAGCTCTGGTCAAATCAATTTTAAGCCATTGGGAAGTCGATGACCTAGATAGCGAAGGCGATACACCATCAAAGAAAGATGCTTTCGAAACTCGCACCTCAGCTCCTGACATAATCAGGTCCTCAATGCCCTCTATCAGAGTAACCTCCCAAACTAATACGCCACTCAATAGCCAGTCCGCAGGCGTAAGCCAGAGCCGGAAATCGCGTCATAAGAGGCTCTCACAACACGCACCTTTGCAGTCATCACAATTAGCTAGAGATCCTTATTCAGAATCGACTTCAAACGGCAGAAACTCCCCTGTTAGATATCCTAATAGCAGTCCACCATCTTCTCAATTGGCCTCTTCCAGCTCAAAAATGCCATCGCAGTCTTCTCAGAAACGCTTTATGTCTTCGCAGATGAGCGGTAGTCAACGCAAGTTGAAGAAGAAAAAGAAAAAAGGTGGTTTTGCATGATATTTTTTTTATTCTATAGTATTCAATAGACATATAGCCTCGAATAATGAGATAAACTGAGATAAACGTCAACTATAGCTGTCGATATCAATTCTTAAGATAAGGCTGACTGTGCCTCATTGTTTATCTTTAACAAGTACCTCGCCAATTTCTCTGGATCGACACCTTCATCGATTAGCTTAATACACAATTGTAAAGTAGAGTCATTAATATTTATATTCAATAAATGGGCCAATTCGGAAATGATACTGATCAGACTAACTTGAGCAACATTATCCAACCCTGCTGTTTTACTTTGCAAAGTCATACTCGTTCCCAACCTTGATTTGATATGTTTCTACTTATTTAGCTTATATTTTCATTTAAGTCGAATACGACAACGCGTATACAAATACAGGCGCTCAAAATTTACTCCGACATCATACTATTTACGAAAGAATCTAAATTTTTATATGTATAGCAAATTAGGTTATTTAGAAGGATCGTCTTCAAACCTCAAATCCCAGCCGATCGAATCACCCAATTTTGGCAATACTTCAGCTACGCTCTGAACATCTTTATCACCTCTACCGGAAACATTGATTACGATATGCTGATCCTTTGGCAAAGTCTTAGCAACCTCAACAGCACCGTAGATGGCATGAGAGGATTCCAAAGCTGGAATGATACCCTCTAGCTGGGACAATAACTTGAAGCCATGCAAAGCTTGGGCATCAGTAGCCGCGACAAAAGTCGCCCTTCCAGTGCTCTTCCAGTAGGCCAACTCGGGACCAACACCAGGGTAATCTAACCCAGCAGAGACAGAATGAGTGTCATGAACTTGGCCATCATTATCTTGCAAAACAAACGTTTTCACCCCATGGAAGACGCCCGGAATACCTGCGGTCAAAGTTGCGGAATGACGTTCCGTGTCCAAGCCGTCACCGCCAGCCTCAACACCAAGCATCCTCACTTCAGTATCATTCTCGAAGGGGGAGAACAAACCGGTTGAATTGGACCCACCGCCAACACATGCCACAACAACATTAGGCAATTTCCCATCGTTTAACTCTTTGAACTGTTGCTTTGCTTCAGTACCAATCACACTTTGGAAAGTTCTAACCAATGTAGGGTAAGGGTGGGGGCCAATAGCAGATCCAACAACGTAATGGGTGGTTTCCAAGTTAGAAACCCAGTATCTGAATGCTTCCGAAGTAGCGTCTCTCAACGTTTGGGTACCGTTGGTAACAGCGACAACCTTAGCACCTAAAATTCTCATTCTGAAAACGTTTAAAGCTTGCCGTCTAACATCCTCGGCACCCATGAAGACAGTGCACTCCATACCAAATTTGGCTGCAGCAGTCGCAGTAGCAACACCGTGTTGACCGGCCCCTGTTTCAGCGATTATTTTCTTTTTCCCTAAACGCTTTGCAATCAAAACTTGTGCTAAGGCGTTATTAATTTTGTGAGACCCGGTGTGGTTAAGGTCTTCTCTCTTTAACCAAATTTGAGCACCACCAGCATACTCGGTTAACCTGTCTGCTTTGTGGAATGATGAAGGTCTTCCAATGTATGGATACAAAGACCTAAATTCTTCCCAAAAATGCGGGTCGGCCACGGCACTTTCGAATCCCCTTTCTAACTCAGCTAAACAAGTATGCATTGCTTCTGGAACGTACTGACCGCCAAAATCACCAAACTTAGGATTGTACTTGTGTGTCTCTTCCAACGTTGGCTTGGATTCCTTAACCTCGTTGTTCAATTCGTTCGGCTTGAATGATTCGGGGGCGTTGACTTTGTAATCTTCTCCCAAAATTGACCTAACGTACTTGTAGGCAGTTTCTCCTCTCTCGCCAGGTTTAGATTCTCCGATCAAAGTGATAATTTTAGAGCCAATAACAACACCCTCAGCAGCTTTACCGACTGTCAAAAAATGCTCTCTGGTTGAGACACCGAATCCCACAGCTATAGGGGTATCACCAGCAAACTTTTTCACTCTATTACACAATTCAGCAATATTTTGTGAAACGCTGATAGTTGCTCCAGTAGTACCCATTCTAGACACAACGTAAATGAAAGAGTCTGCGATACCACCGAGAACTTTCAAACGTTCGTCTGTAGTTGCTGGTGCAACCAAAGGAACATAGGATAGCCCATGTTTAGCACAGGTTGATCTAAACTTCACAGCCTCTTCTGGAGGCAAATCGACAACGATATACCCATTAGCACCCGCCTTGGCTGTATCTTCAATCATCTTTTCTTCTCCATACTTCAAAATCGGATTGTAGTATCCCATCAAGATAATTGGGACGGTGACACCTTCTTCTCTTGCTTGAGCTACCAACTTCAAACATTTTGATACCGTGATCCCATTTTCCAAAGAAGCAATATTGGCCGCTTGGATTGTTGGACCATCGGCTATAGGGTCCGAGAATGGAACGCCCAACTCGATAATATCAACTCCACCTTTTTGCATTCCTTTCAAGATAGGTAAAGTATCCTCAACGGTAGGATAACCGGCCGTGATAAAATTGACCAAAGCATTACGGCCTTCTTTCTTGCACCTAGCAAACGTTTCCTTTAATAAAGCAGACATGTTTATCTTTAAGACCACTCCTCTTTGTTTTGAGTATTTGCTACGCTAGCCTTCAATTTTTCAAAATAGCTTTACATAATTTTAGTGAGTCAGTTCAGGGTAACACTGTCTGAACGACATCAACGATGCCTGACCATTCGGTTACTAAGACATGTATGCAGAGATGATTATTGAAGGCATATCAGGTAGTAAGTTGTGAAGAAGTGAATTATAAATGCTAGGCTAAAAACAAGTTCATTATAGTACAATGGGTTGGTTTTGACTGGAACCATTTCTGGCCATTTGACTTTGATTTTTGCTATTGATGGGGCGTGCCGCTTGTTTGCTGGGGGAGCTGGACTCTTTGGTTCCGGCAACAGAGTTGGCGGGTCTCTTACCAGGGTCTTTGTCGCCTTGCGGGAGAATTTCTACTTCGTGGCCCAATTTGATCTGCGATAGATTGATTATAGGAAGTAACTTATTGTATTGTCCGCAGTAATCTTTAATGCTTCTCTGAACCGTCTTTAAGCGTTGGGTCACGGCCTTGAAGTACTCCTGTTGGCTCTTGTTTTCGGGTATCGTCGCAAGTTCCTTCAAAAATAAGGACATATCATTCCGTAATATATTTATTTCAACCTTTAATCGTTCGAGTTCTTTATATATTGCCTGAGGCTCGACCTTGCCGGATGAGATGTCATCGATCCTTATTATGTCTGGCAATTTGGACTCGGTCACTGTATCGGTCATTTTAGTTGTTCGTTTACTTGTGTGTCCTTCCAATCAAGATTAGTATATAATATGTCTATATTAATACCTAAATAACCAAATACCCAAATTGCACAAAAATCGCATCTAATCAAGACCCATCTACTTTATGTTTCTTTCTCTAATAGTTATGATAGTATCATCAATACTCCATTTGGAGTCGGATTCTTTTATTAATTGTTCACAAGTGTAGCCATTTGGCAAATAGACTTCGTTGAAGTCTTTCAAGCTGATCGTAAAGTATGATTTAGTAATGGCATCCACCATATGAGAAATCATATCCTTGAGGCCAAATCTCATGACAGATGCCCTGGCGTTGTCGGTCTCCATGTTGTAGTGGTGTATCCAGTTGTAGTAGTCGGCACCTATCCAGCATTTCAACACTTGTAGGGTTTTAACGTTGGCGACTTCTACGTACTTGAAGTATAATTGTAGCGCTCTGGAGTTGTTCTTGTTGAAATGGGCTACGTGCAACACTAGTATGGTAACGAGTTCCAGTCTCTCCATCTCTGACAAGAGGCGGTAGTTCTTAGGGCGAAGTAAGAATGCGATGCTGGGTATGTATGTTTGATAGTGGCCTATATTCACCGAAATTCGAGCTGAAAATAAGAACACTTTTTTCAAGAACTCACTGGGGTCTTCGTGCAACATAGCTTCTCTTAACTTCCTTAGGTTGTTCAATATCGATTCGATGGTGATTTTCTCCCGTGTCCGGGGTTCGGGTGCAACCAGAGGTACATCGTACCCTTTGACAAGGCTATCGAAGTCTTTATGCAACACAGACGATGTATTTTCATAGATGTAGGTCATGAAAGACGATAGGACATGATTGAAGAATCTCGCTCTCTCGGAGTGGCTTCGCTTTAGTCGATCGTCCTCCCCCCTGCTAACAAACCCATACTGGAAACTTTTCGGTTCAAGGTTCTCGCCGCTAAACCTCGCTGCCCTTCGCTTCATCTTTTCTTCATCTCGAACACTGCTGTTCTGCCCTGCATTATCTATGTTTTTCGATTTGATTTTTCTTCTTGGGTTGGGACTTTCGTTTAATGATTTTTGTTTGGCTTCAGCCTTGGTATCGATTCCATTATTGATTAGGCCATTGAACCTTCGTGAAACTGTGTGTTTAGAAACATCGTCATTCTTTTCCTTTCCTTGATCCTTTCTCTCCATAAAGGCTTTGTTGTGTGTACCGAAAGAGTTATCTTCCACAATAACTTCTTAGTGGCTAATATATTAGGCGCAAATACCAAATGTCTAAATTCTATTCGCCTTTTTAACGCTATTATACATTATACGGTTACATCTAAAAACTAAAGAAACTGCATCGGCCTTGGTCGCAGGCAACTAATTGTCTATATCGTCGTCATTTAATAATTTGTTTCTTCTTTTTGAAAAGTAGGCCATAGTTGAGAAGGCTTACAATAATACTAGATAATATTGTAACACCTAATGTCAACTTGAATATTGAATTGTAACAAAGTTTACCTAGTGAACATGTAGTAATACCGGTTGATTGCATAATAGCAGAATGAGAGTCGTAAATGTTGCCAAACAAGCTTGTGAAGTAGAAACTGGGGAGTATTGGGGCCAACCCAACGACTCCCCAATTAGCAGAAAAGTTCTCCATGCCAAACAAATCCCCAACTATTATTGGCATTATACAAAATGTGAATCCGTAGAAAAACCCTGTCAAGATTGAGACCAAAGATAAGTTTGCGGGGTCTCCAACTTGAAGCCCCATCAATTGGGTACAAAGGAACCCCAGAGTCGGCAAGTATAATAGTAATGAGCGAGGCTTATTGAAGGATTGAGTGATCACGTCGCCTAAGATACCCGAAGTAATTCTTCCTATGCAATTCGCTATTGAAAGTAATCCCACTTGCAATTGCTGATCTTTCTGGATCGCCGCTTCAACGGTAGAATACATAGACTCGGGCAAGGCATTAGTATCAATTATGTGCTTACTAACCAAGGCCTTGACCATGTAACCGACTGAATAAATGTACATCTGACCCATGGAAGCTAAAGCACCAGTTGTAATGAAAATGAGCCAGAATCTCGATGAATTAAGCAAACCAAACCCACTGAGATTCTCTTCCCGGTTATTTTCGTGAAACCTAGACATATTTGGCCGCCTGCTAGGCCCCGGTACACCAGGACTGAGCACCGGTGCCAAACTGGACATTTCAATAGGTTCGCTACTGCTCGTTGTATGTCGTTTCTTGAGCTTATGCTCCTCGTCGCACACCATTATACTTGGAGCACATACCGTGAATATTCCTATGGAGGAGTAGGCAAGGAAACCCAAGAATTTCGAAGTGTTGCCGGGAAAAAACACCGAGGCCGTCACCGAGTAGAAGAGCGCACTCAAGCCGTACAATGCCAATGGCAACGACGTGGCCACACCTCGTATGCTGGGGAAACTAACGGCACAACACTTCATACACGCCGAATTGATAAATGTTGACCCACAACCTACCATAAATAAAAAGAACGAAGACAAAAACAAATGCAGGTACTGATTATCGAATTGTCTCTTCATGCCCAAGTATCCTGCGATAATGCTGGCCCCGCCAATGAATAAGGACATACTATAGCCTCTCTTGTCCACCACGATTCCCGCCACGGGGCCTGAAACCGCCACACCTATGGTACCTGATAATGCAATCGACGATGAATCCGTCACACTATAGTTTAGCTGTTTGGCAAACTGGGGACTATATGACGAATATAAATATAAGGTACCACATATTAGCCCGAGAAATGTACATGATAGCAAAACAAACACCTTTCGAATAGTAGGTGCTATCATTATCAGATCTACCTACCTACGTTTTCGTACAGTAGAGTACTTGCCTTATTTTCAATCCCCCAATCGATTTATCAGAAACATCGGCCGTCTTAAATATTTATATGGAGATTTTTTTCTCACGCGACTAAGCCGATCTATTCAAGCACGGCTATGATGAATGCTTGAAGGCTATGAGGATACTATAGACTTAATGCTTAGTTGTTCAATAAAGGCACATATATCAAGCTCCTTTTTTATAAGGAGAGTCTTCACTGGAAGAGATCCTTTAAAAATAGCGTATTTTGGAAGCGATCACTTCAGTGTTCAGTCACTACAAGAATTATTGAAATATCAACAAAATAGGCCAAATCAAATATCTTCGATAGATGTTGTGACAAGGAGCATCAAGCCGACGGGTCGTAAAATGCAGACTTACAAAGACGTGCCTATCGGTGAATACTGTAATGTTGAAAATATCGATATTCACCGAGCAGACACTTCGGAGGAGATCATGAATACTTTGGCACAAAAGGAGTTTAACTTGGCGATTGCGGTATCATATGGCAAGCTAATACCGGAGGAGTTTTTGAGGCGAATGAAATTCGGAGGGTTGAATGTCCATCCGTCGTTATTGCCGACATACTCGGGGTCATCGCCTTTGCAATATGCGTTGATGAACGGGGACCCATATACCGGAGTTACAGTGCAGACGTTGCATCCGAATAAGTTCGATAGAGGTGATATACTACTTCAGTCGGATTGCATTCTCATTGATGAGAACGAAAACTACCATACGTTAGCACGAAAGCTTGGAGTAGTCGGAAGCCGATTGCTCATAGAAGTTTTAGACAAACGAACCTTTGAAGAACCAAGAAAGATTGTGGAAAACAGCGGGTATAAGTACTCGCTTGCGCCCAAGATAAAGCCTCAGCACAGCGAAGTAAAGTGGGATAAGCTCACTTCTCATGATATCAAGAATTTGAACGCTGCTTTAGGTCCATTGCATACTTTCAAGTACTGCGATGTTACGCGAAGAAAGAAACATATTGAAGATTACCAAAAGGTTATTCTCGGAGATATCGAAGTAATTGATGGCCCATCGACTCTCAAACGTTCAGGCGAATTTGAACTCGATGTCACGCACAACCGTCTAATCATTAAAACTACAGACGGTGTGATCGCCGTGGGAAAATTGAAATTTCAATACTGCGAAGAAGAGGACGCTGCAACCTTTTTCAAGTCGTTGCCTAAAAGAGCTGGAAATACATCTCATGAATTTATCGTCAAGAACTCGTAGAGCCCGTATATACAATAACACTAAATCTTAATCTACTTCATTTTGCATGTCTATTATTAAAAGCAGAAGCTAGCACAATTCATAAAAACACTTGACAATGCTTATTGAACTCTTCAACAGCTATAGATATACGATTGTAAAAGAATGCCCTGCTTGATTTTTCCGGGATAGGAATGAAAGGTCCCTCTTTTTTCTTCAAACGTATACTAATTCCTGTTGGCTCATTGGAAATGGATTTAACCTGTTCTAATGGGACGATCCATTTTGTCTTCAAACTGCTAACTTCAAACAAGACGATTTTTTTGAATGTGACTATAATTGCCTTCTCTTCGCCCGGCAAAAGCAAATGCGCTAAGTATTGTTCACTAAATAGGATGCCTCCATCGATTGATTTGAGCCAATATTGTCCTTGAGCTTCTCTTTGCACGTACGGTCTAATGACGTGATCGTACGAGATGTAGCGAGGTAACCTAACTTTATCTAAACCTTCTGCATCGAAAACAGTCGTTGTGTTTCGAATGCCTTCTCCTACGTTCGAAGCCAAATCGAAGAATCCTATTGCTGTTTTAGTAGGCAAACCAACAACACCCTTGCCCAAACCTCTGAAAAATCCAGAAGCACCACTTTTATTAGCACCTTGGATTGGGGCCGTTGCTATACCTGTAACTCCAGAAGATACGGATTCGAAAAACGAATTAGCTCCTGAAGCAAACCCATACAATGCATGCTTAGGCTTATTACGACGCTGATTGAGACGACGACGTTCTTGAAACTTCTCATCTAGGGTTACGACAGACAAACCTTTCGCTAACGAACCGGTGACTTTGGCAAAGGAGTCTGAGAAACCAAAAATTGACTTCTTCAAAAAACTTAAACCCCCTTTCGCTATTCCAATGCCTAATTCTTGGGGGCGATCATTGATAATAAAGCCTTGATATGGTTCGTAGAATATATCGAGAACACCCGAAGACAAATTGTTAAACAAACCAACAGGGTTCCCAATGAAATCCGCAGAACCCAATATTTTGTGAACCTGATAGAAAAAGGCTTGTCCATAGTGTGTTTGAATTGACTCAATTAATATAGGAATTGGGATTCTAATATTCTCGATGAACAAAGCATTTAGCTTGATAGGAGCATCATTAATATTACCGATTGCCATTGTAAGAACATTGAAGAAGAACATCAAAGTATTTTGGGACGAAGCCCTATCCTCAGCATTCACCCTCTCAGTTCTCACAAATGACAAATTGGTCAAAGTTGGTTGCAAATGCAAAGCTTCAAAGTATATGTCGCTACTGTTCGACAAACTAGCAGGTTCGGGAAGTTCAAGGCTATCGTCGCACAACTTATCCTGTACATCCTTGTTCCAACTAGCACCGGGGAAACGCGAGAAGTCTAATAGCGCAAATAAGAAATCCTCATCTATTTCGATGGTCATCTCTTGTAATAAGATCGTGGCGTATTTGATAAATAAAACGCCATGCGAATCATCCTTCACCTTACATATAGCTCCAGAAAACGAAGGATGATTGTTCATTTCTTTCCCAGACTTCGGAACCACACTTGGATAAAGCACAATAGGAAATATACCACCATATAGCTGATTGTCAATTTGAACCCATTTTAGTTTCATGCTCAAATTCTGATATAAGTCCGACTCATTGTAACGCATTTCAATACCTCTCAACGATATGTAACATAGCTCCTGTGCCCGTGTGTTGATCAACGAAATGCCAACACCTTCAAATCTTGTCACTATTTTTGTATGATAGTTCTCATCACTCTCGGTAGCTTCGAACTTTTGCTGTGAAAGGTTCGCTGTTGATTGGGATTTGTTTTTCAACTTATACAAACTTACTGACGGATCATAATTGGATATTATCAAGGATTGAGTGGGTCCGTCGGCAACAACATTTAAATCTACTATTGTTTGCTCTGAGTCTTGAGTTGGAGGTAATCTGAATGGTTTCAAATTGCCAATCTCTGCTAAATTGAGTGACCTTTCGCGCCCATGAGATCTTATCACCAATTCTTTGATGATTGCGTTAGGATAATCATAAGCATAGGGCATAACGCTCTTTGGTGGAATCTTGTAGAAAATTGGTTTGTACTGAGTGTCCTGCTTGACCACTTCACCATTCTCATTCACATTTGGATCTTGTTGATAGATGTAGAACTCAGAATCACTAAAGTTGCGAATCGAAAAAGGCCAATTATTGTTAGCATTCTCTACCTGAATGAATATTGTTGCATCTTCCAATATTATATTGACTTTGAGTAACACTTGTCCCACGTTTTCTTTGTAAACTTTCAAAAAAATTTGCCCAACATCGTCTAACGCAAAGGGTGACGACCAAGTCTTCGAGCCATGAGAAAATTTCATTAGTAAACTCCTTTGGTCATTTCTACGTAGCCCATATAGAGGAGCTAGTTCATTCGGAGCAACCGCTAATTGCTTAATAGACCCATTCTCCACGATTTCTAATGATTCATCTAGAAGATTTCGGAAGATATACCTTGGAGCGATTGTAATAACTTTACTCAAATTATATTTGCCTTCTCCCTCAGCCACCAGTATCCCCAAGTTCATTTCTGTTTGCCTTCCACTTACCTGAGCTTTCGCAGCTATCGTTTGCCCAATAGCATCAAAACTTACGGGAGATGTCCAAGCAGAATTATTTATTTTGAGCAAAGCCCTGTTGCTTCTATCATTGTCCTTTTCGAAAGAAAACATACTTGGTAACGTAGGCCTAAAAGATGATTTGCTGTTCGAGAACATATGATTACCTTTTTCACTCACTACAATACTTTCACCTGTCCTGTTAAGGATCACATAAGGGGAATAAATTACCACTCTCAAATTTGTATTGCTTGAATCCTTTCTTGGATAATATATTTTGAGTCTCAATGTCTGTCCATCCCGATGTTTCAAAGTCATGGTAGACTCACGTTTGAACTCACTCTTGGAGAGACTGTTAATAATAGCAAATTCAGACTTCCCAAAACCATCAGCTTTCGGCTGAACACTGAGTAATAGAAGGCTCTGAAGACTAACAACATGGACATATCGCTTTATTCCCCTTGGTATGGTACCACTCCAGTCCTCCCTTGCACTTTTATCGTACAACCTATAATCAAAATCAAAAGGAAGCAAGTTCTCAATTTCGACAGGTGCAGAAATGACTATGCTCATGTGCGGATAGATCCTAGAAAGAGGCTCTTCAGGATCGAACTTGGGTTCTGCATGGAAGTAGTACGAGGAATTATCATTTTCACCTTCGGCAGCACAACACAAGGGTGTTCCCCCATTCAATTGGTCCCTCCAATGAAGTTGTTCCACTGACCAATTGTAATGCGTTTCAATATTTGGCTTGATTTTGATTGAGCCATTATATACCAGATCAATTGGTAACGCATGCGTTGATTTTGATGCAATAACCAAAGCTTCATCAGAATCATTTTCATCTAGCACTTTGACGGCTATTGGAATATCTGCATCATTTTGAATTTTAATGGTAGACCTTAGCCAAATGGTCTTTATATTGTCTTCTCCCAAAACTATTTCACAAGATAATCTATTGTGTACACCGTCGATCGCAGGATGTAAAACAATGATGTCTTCTCCTTCGCCAGTAGCAGAAATTCCTGTTACCGCTTCATACGATGACCCTACCAAATTCAAACCAAGGACTCCCAGTCGGCTGTCAGAGTCAAGGTTCTCGCGTATTTTTCTCCAATCTTCGAATGACCATGGCATCTTGTTGCCCGACTTTAAAAGCTTCTTCCCCTCCTGCAGAGAATCGTTTCTATCAATCCATACTTCTAGATCGTAACCAGTTTCGTTGACTATCAAGTATGGGTCATCGTCACCTCTAGGCCGCAATTCGTCTTCTGTTGTGATCAAAGAGAACACTTGTGATAACAATGCAATGGAACGCGAGGATGCATTTATTTCCGCTAATTGTCTCGAGATAACGTCTATCATTATACTTGGGTTGGGTGTTATAGTTCTAGAGGCGTACACTGAAATCATCCAAGGCTCTAGAAGCGGTTCCCATGTCGACCTTGCATAATTGTAAATATTAATGTATGACTCAACGTGAGTTTCAGCGCTGAGATCTGTAGACCAGTTAATCGCTTTCAACTCAAATGGTTTAACATTCATATCTAAAACTGGTAACTCGTGAATATCACCAATCAAGACAAATCTCAACCCACCTATAGAAGCGTTAAGTTCTTCTCCTTTGATAACCACCTGGGTTTCCTTGTCTTCCCTATTTTCTGTTTCACTACCGTCCGAAAGCTTCGATTGAATAGATGGCACGTACTGTGATAACCTCCGCTTGAATTCTTCTGAAAAGTTATAATCACCGTCATCATTCTGAGAAGCACTATGACCTTGTGCTTTATTGTATAGCTCTGTTGCCCTATTGAATATATTTAATGCAAGCCTGATGTCTCTTAAAGATAATCTCATGAGCATAGGCTCAACCGAGGCCTCAATATTGGTTAGAAAATGATTTTTTGAAGACCCTCTAGAATCGTACGCAAAAGATATCGAGAAATCGTCAATTATTCTGAGTCTTTTCGTATCAAACGCTTCCATGGTGCATAGAAACATGCCAATATTATTCGCTGCAATAGATATTACATTCTGGCTTGTGATCAAGATTTGTTCAACTTTGAAGACAACAGCCTCTGTATTCTCCTTTGCAGAGTCAGCAAGCAAAATAACCGAGGGCTCAGTTATGTTCAAAGAAAACCCAACAGACAGACCAATATTCGAATTACCGCTATCCTTGCTTTTCGCTTTAACAATATCCTTGTTGGTATTTGAAATACTTTCGTTGTCCAATTCATCTTGATTTGCATCACTTTCTTGATCAGTACGAAATCCCCTATCCAAGCCTGTATTTATAAATGACTGCAATTCAAATATGTAGTCAAGAGCCAAAATTGTCTTGGGATTGTCAACAGTCAACATTACAGCTATACTCTTCCTATCCGGGCTACCGTCCGTAGATACTTTAAGTATGAACTGGTTACTGTCCTTGCTTATCGTAGGAATTATTTCAGTAAACTTGTTACCACTGTTTTCTCTGACATCCTTTACAACAAACGATTCAACATTAACATCTGATCTGAAATGAGTGTCTTCGTTCATGTCGAACGTTAAAGCCAAAGCATTTAATGAAAATGAAGATAGCTTCTTCGAGTTATAGTCTTCCATATGCGACGTATTATTGTATAATGTTAGTGATAAGCGAGGTACATCGAAAGATAACATAACTTTTTTATGGTCGCTAGGTATGGTTTGGGTGACAACTGATTCATCATCTCGCTTTGATTTATCGTCTTTGTTACTCATGTTGTCATATTTAGCAACCGCATTCGCATTCGCTGCATCGGCTTCGATATCGCCAAGTAGTTCATCATTATCCGGCAAAGTGAAGACTTTTGTAACCGACTCTGAAAGTTGTAGCAAGCAACGTAGTTGTAAATCCGTCAAATGCATATCAACCTCAGGCATCTTACCCTTTATGTCAAACGTAGGGCTGGAAGCGGTGTATTCTTCATAGTAACTGATATCAAAAGAGATATCTAAGCCACTCAAAAGCTCAGACTGCTGTTCAACATTATTGTCAAAATGGAAATGTGAGGCGAGACTTGTATTCCTTATACCCGCAGTTATCGCATTTTGCATAGCTGAATCGCCCGTCTTCTTAAATTCATTGGATATAGATAGTTCTCCCAAATGAGCCGTTATAGTATCGTAGGTATTATCCACATTGTCAACTAAGCTGGGAAATACTATTACTGGCGCCTGGACTAGAACAATGAATTTTAGCTTATTTGCGCCATCTATTTGACTGGCTTGGTTTATTGCAGCCTCCCTTGCCCTATCATATATAGCCTTCATCTTTTGAAATTGGCTCAAGTAGTTGAAAATTTTACAAAAGGCATCTTCAACAAAGTTGATGGTGGTAGAGCCAGTTTTCACATCTATTAAAGTGTCGTAGGGAGTGTCATTCTTCGCAGTATCAAACGTCTTATAGGTAAATTCGGCTAAATTGTTGCCTTTCATACTAATCAAACTTCTCAATATAGAATCCCTGGGTGACCCCTGGTTTACCTCATCATGCAAACTCAAAGCACCTAGTTTCCCGCGTACCTCCATTTCTTCAGGCAAAACAAATACGTGAAAATTTGCTGTACTCAATTGTAACGTCGCTATTTTGAGACCGTCGTCATTCAAAACCAAAATTATGCTTTCCAAATTGACAGCAACGTTAATTTTCTGGGGTGAAACATGGTCGTCATTGTAATCATTGTGTTTTAATTGATCCACTTCAGTCGTTTCCTCATTGGGATCCGTGAAAGTGTTCAAAATAAAATTCAATAAACTTAGTAGTGTTTTACGAGAAATGATAAACTTGACCGTAGCAATGTCGACCGCAATATCTTGGTCAAAAACTTCAATATCTTTGCCTTCAAATTCAACTATTCTCTGTGACCTTTTCAAATTTAGTTTGAATAATTCTTTACGTTGTTGTTCATTCTGCTTTTCGTTCTCTTCAAAATTGTTTGATGAAATCAAATGTTTGAACTCAGGATCACTTGACCTTTCAATATGATCAACTACATTGATATCCGTGAGAAGCAAGCTGAGATGCATATCGCTAGCCGTATTGAAGAAATTTAATCGTAGCGAGTCACCAATCAAGTCAACAAGAGGTTCTGCTTTCAAAGTTGCCCCATCTATACATCTTGATAGGGAAACCTGAACTGCCTTGACGTTGAAATCAAATTCAAATAAATGTTGCTTGTTCTTCGCATCAAGCCTTTGATCTTTGGTCGCCGGCGTTGACTTGGTGGAGGCAGTGTCGGCGTCATCTATTTCTTCTATTTCAGCACCTTTGTGGCTACCGTATGCATTGAAAATACTCGAATCGTCCAAATCGGTAGCTTCAAATGTAGGTATAGCTTTGTCGATAATCTTCATAATAGTTTTGTATTGAAAATCATTAATAGCAATATCAATCTTGGCTACCTCTCCCCCCACTTTGATTTTTGCTAAGTTATAGGCGCCCGGTAAAATTGAAATACCTAACAACAATTTGAGGTCTAAATTGTCTAATATCAATGCTGAATTATTTTCGTTGTCTGTGTGTAGCTGTTCCATTGTAGATTTAATGTTTGGTCCAACTAAAAACTGTGCATCTTGCAAGTGGAGATTGAACTGATCATACATCAAATTCTTCAACTGATCCCAATCTTCCGCTGAGTAACTCTCTTTGGCCTTGATTTTTTCCATCTCGGATTTTTCAACCAAGTTGCTGATGACACTAATATGACCAGCATCCAAAATCGCTACGGGAGATTTCCAACTCGTGGGATCTAAGGGCAAAATGATCAAAGGGGCTTGTAAATCTAATTTCACGTTGATAGTTTTATGCTCTTCTAAAGCATATTGTAGTCCGATTCTAGTTTGCGATGTTATGCCTTCCATTGTCGCCTCAGCTGCGTTCATCACAGCTCCTACGGTATTCAAATGAACTTTTGGAGGAGTAAAGAATTTGATTACTTCCTCTATAAAATGTGGGTTGTAGAATATTGTCATCGATTTTAGCTTACCCAATAAAATCGAGTCAGCGCTTTCATCAAGGGGTTTATGTTCAAACGAGATCTTGAAGAATGGATCTTTTTTGGTCAAAGCAGAAGGTGGTTTATCATTATGCTCATGATGAAAATTCGAATGTGATTGCTTTACACTCACAATATGCTTATATAAAGTAGTTTTAGTCCCGTCTTCGACTCTAAACTCTTGCAATTGAAAATTAGCTAAGAATGAATCAGGCCTTTGGTAAAACTGGGTACTTAGCCCCTCGAACATGACCTCGGCTAAGTTAGGCTCTTTCTTCTTTTGCCTGATGGATATACCTCCCCTTTTTAAACTCGCTGAGACCTCGACTTTAACCCTGTCCCTAGGCATATCAATTGAATCCACTAGCGCCTTATTCTCGTCATAGTCTATCGCATCATACAATGCCTTTCTTTGATCCTCACTTAACAGTAGATTCGAATCTGAGTCAGGATTCTCTTTTTCTTTACTTGAGCCACTCCACCACGAGGAAAGCCACCCCGTCTTCTCTTTATTCTCTTTATCCTCTTTCTGTTGCGGCGCTGGTACGTTGCTGGCTAGCGTTTTATTCTCTTTCCTAATCTCACTTCTCGTTAGTGATCGGTAAAATTTGATATCTTCGAACGGCAACTCCCTTTCCAACTCAACAAATTTTTCTTGATCTTCTGCAGAGAGAGCTGTATTCAAGAGCTTTTGTTTCCATAAATGAATGTATGCTTTCCTTTGGTCCCGTCTTTTTGCAAAGTAATCCCAACTCCACTTATAATTCTTTTCGTGGATTTCATTCAAAATGGACTTTGCGGCAAACCTGAACCATTCCCTAGGACTTTCTTCAACGGAGACTCTAGGCCTAAATTTCCTGAACTTTTGAGTTTTGATGTACCAGTGAAATTTTGACGCTGTCCACAAGATATCCCTGTATTGCTGTGAGTCCAAATCAATGCCAAATTCTTCGAAGAACAATTCAGCCTTGATATGAGGGTGCTGATCAGTGGGCCCTCTCTTGTGAACTGTTAATCTTCCTTCCCCTGAAATTGGCTTTAATATATACTGAATGTCTTCAATATACGTATTATTCGTAATTGAGTCTTTGAAGGCTTGTAATAGCTTTGCAGAATCGTCCGTATATATGGAGGAGGAATCGGTGTTCATGTAGCAAGTTAAGCTCTTTAATATGAGCAACTTGTGTGTAAATGCCTGAGTAATTGAAATAAAACTGGGAACCCACGATTCGTTCGTTGAAACCGCTGATAATTCATTCAAAGTAAATCCTACCGAATAAGGGTTTTCGGTCAACACAGAATCGTCTTCGTATCTTACGTGGATATTCCTTATTGTAACCTGTAAGTTATCAACAATTTTTGTCACCAAACTCTCTGTGAATGATTCATTGGAGCCTATGTTTGACGTCAATGCCTGGTTCTGTGCCGTAGCATTCTCGATCGCCGTCAAATCATCAAGCTTGGAGCGCTTCACCTGCGCTTCCCTCCGCTCCTCTTCCTCGGGATCCACGTCCTGCAACACAATCGGCGATGCTAACAAGTATACATCCTCAATTATTATTTTCACCGGCTTCGACTTCAAGTTCGACCATGGAATTTGCAAGGTAAGCTCCCCTAAGTGGCCAAACTTCACGTCCACGGGCAACTTGAATTTGTCAAGCGATTCCTTCTTCAATCTCAAATTCCGCAATTTGACATCCCCGCTCCAGATTCCTATGTTCAATTGCTTGGGGTCGAAATCCTCGATGAAGGATCCCAAAAACCGATTGAGCAAATTGGCAACAAGTGATTCAAACATTATCTCTTTCTAATGCTAGTGCTATCGCTTCTAATAATTTCTTATAATGATTCTATGATATTGCTTATTTTGAATGCTTTTTCCAGCTGCTTAAATACAGCTTTTCCAGTTCTTTTACCCTCTATTTACCTACCTATAACCTATCCTCTTAACATTAACCGCCCTGTTTGGTCCATTCGCAATCATAGCCGCTCGCCTATATTTCTGGTTCATGGATGTAATCCATACACCCAAACTACCCCATAACGTGACGAAAGATTACTCACCCGGTTGTTATTGATGCCATAGTTAAGAAGTGTCTCTTATCAGCCCCTTCTGAAACGGTTACATTTTCAAACAGGAAACGTAGTAAATACACATAGAAGTATTCGGTAACTAAATCAAAGTGATAAAAGGCCAGAGTCGGATTCAAGGGAATTCAAAGGCGACTAATAGCACGAATACCTATTGATCTCATCAGCAACCACAGATCATTTAGCCGATCAGTGTGGTTAGTAAATAGCGGTTTTACTAGCTAAGATCTAAGAGAAAGCAGGAAATACGGTACGGGGAGCCAGTACGCGTATCGACAGTAGGTGTACAACGGATATCCAAATACCACCACAGCATTAACGGAAATAGCCTTATCTATTAGTTGTATACACACTGCCACCACCCGTCCCCTCCTTTGATACATATTCTGAGAAAGCACAGTAAGTAGTAACAACAGGAGGCAGCAATACGCAGAGATGTCGTCAGCCAGTGCAGAGTCTAGCAAAGATTTAGGAAGGCCGATGAAGTCTATTGGAGTGTACAATATTGGACAAGAGATCGGAAAAGGGTCCTTTGCCACTGTGTACAAGTGCGTTAACACCAAGACCAACGAGCCGGTGGCCATCAAGTCGGTGGTGAGATCGAAGTTGAAGTCAAAGAAATTGGTTGAGAATCTTGAGATAGAGATTTCCATATTGAAGACTATGAAGCACCCGCACATTGTGGGCCTTCTCGACTACAAGCAGACCACGTCGCACTTTCATCTTGTAATGGACTACTGCTCAATGGGAGATCTTTCATATTTTATACGGAGAAGGAACGTGCTCATCAAGACCCATCCAGTGATCTCTTCGTTGTTGGAACGGTATCCTTCTCCCGAAGGTTCACACGGATTAAACGAGACATTAGTATTGCATTTTCTTCGGCAATTGGCTTCAGCTTTGGAGTTTTTAAGGAGCAAGAGTTTGGTACACAGGGACATCAAGCCACAGAACTTATTGCTATGCCCCCCAGTTCATTCAAAACAGCTCTTCAAAGACGAAGGGTTTGTTGGTTTATGGGAGTTACCTGTATTGAAAATAGCCGACTTCGGATTCGCTAGATTCTTGCCGTCAACTTCGATGGCTGAAACTCTATGTGGATCACCACTTTACATGGCTCCCGAGATCTTGCGTTACGAAAAATATAATGCGAAGGCAGATTTATGGTCAGTGGGTGCCGTTTTGTATGAAATGACAGTTGGTAAACCCCCTTTCAGGGCTGATAATCATGTTCAGTTATTGAAAAATATTGAGAAGTCGAACGATCGTATTAAATTCCCTTCTGCTGCTCAAGTGCCTGAACTGTTGAAGCGACTCATCAGATCTTTACTCAAATACAACCCCACTGAGAGGGTATCATTCAACGAATTCTTCAATGATCCTCTCATCGTGAATGACCTTGAGGGTAATGATGAGCCATTGGAAACTTCCGAAATGGATGAGAATTTGTTCATTAGCGAATACATTTCTCCCATTAAGCCATCGCAGAAGTCTCAACATATAAAACCGATAACTACTAACGCCTCTCCACGTGGTAGTACGGAAGCAACACCCGAAGATAAGTCCGCTCCATCGCCTAAGCCAAAGGACAGTACAACGCCAATTGCGATCAATTCGAAATACTCCAGTAGAGACGAGGAAATCAAACAAATCATTAACAAGAATAGTCCGGGCCCCGAAGCTGCATCTCATTCAGTTCAGCCACTCAATTTAAAGGAGAGATCGTTAGTATTGAGAAGTAAAGACCGCGATATAATTTTGGAGAGGGACTACGTAGTGGTAGAGAAAAGAGCAGTTGAAGTAAATGCTATTGCAGATGAACTAGCACACGCTGGCAGTGGTGCAGTTGCGATTAATCCTCGGCGTCCTTCATCTGGCCATGAAAATAATATCAGCACTGATAGTCGTAACAATGTTCAAATATATAGGAGACCCTCCTTGAGGTCTAACTCGTCCAGTAATCCTAGAAGACCTAGTTTTACAGATAGAAGGATCTCGATTTCTATTTCCCCTACTAATGCTTTGAGTAAAGCAATTGGATTAGCATCAAACAGGTTATTTGGTGCGAACGTCGGGACTTCTCCAACTAACCAATTGATTGAAGAAACCGATGGAAAGCTCGCAGCTAATGAAAAGACAAGCAATACTGATAGTTCCTCAGCGTTCTCGAGTCCTAATTTTGCGAACAATCTATTGCTACAAAAGCTAAATTTACCTACTTCAGCTACTGTGAATAATAATTTGTCCAACGATGCTTCTTTAAAGCACTCGCAAGCAAATATGCTCGCCGATGAATCGATCCTTAATAACTTGGAATCCATCGCTACGAAAGCACACGCTATCAATCTTTTTGCAGATGTCAAATTCACGCAGTTGATTCCGTCTCCCCCATCTTCGGAAGGCATTGAAGATGATTTATTGCATCAAAATGACATGTTGCCTCCGAAGATTGTCAAGTCAATTAGCGAAGAAGGAGTTGTTTTGTATGTCAAAACGTTATCGTTGCTAGCAAAAGGTATGCTCATCGCCAGTGACTGGTGGTATAACCAATTTGAGACGCATGAAGTTAACAACACTATTGGAGTGAATGAATCGGCCGTCAATAAACCCTTTAGTAACGCATATAACAACATTCAAGATGCAGTGAAAATAAATGGGTTAGTACAGTGGATAAGAGAAAAGTTTAACGAGTGTCTAGAAAAGGCTGAATTCATTAGGTTAAGGCTACAGGAGGCCGATACTATATTAGCGAAAGAGGACGATGAATCAGAATTCTTGACAAACTCGAACTCAGCTTCGCATAAAACGAGAGTAATTGCGGAGAAATTAATATTCGACAGAGCTTTGGAAATTTCAAGAAATGCAGCGGTGAACGAATTAGTCAAGGAAGACTTGAAGGGATGCGAGTTAGCTTATAGTACCGCCATTTGGATGTTAGAAGCTTTATTAGATGAAGAGAATTCGAATGATGAGGAAAAACTCGATGATGATGACAAAGCCATGGTTGAAAAGTTTATTGTCAGCATTGGTAATAGATTATCAGTGTTGAAGAAAAAACTTGAGTTGATCTGATTCTTTTTCGCTTTTATATCATTGTGGCAAACATCAATGATTATGATTTTTTTTCATGTTTATTTCCTTCTATTTTTATTTCAGGAAATCTTATTAATGGTTATTTTATATATACGGAGGATCTTGGTAAATCGATCTGGGTTGAGTATTTATTGGTTTTCTTTTCTTTTTCGGAGGTATTGTATTTATGATGCATGGTTTAGTTACAAAGCTTCTACAAATTTATGGTATATGATCACAAGTCCAGTAGTGAATATAGAACGTAGCATTCGTACTGATATATGTAGTCAGTGACTTTAATTGTTGTTACCAAGTTTGTCATCATTCGACCTTTCAGTGTGTTGCTGTAATAGACCAATTGCAACCGAGTTTGATCTGTAATAACTAGGCCTTCTTGCGTTTTGCATGCTATTATTCAGTTTCGCTTCACTTTCTTTGTCATTTTCATAATGTAATGCGTTCGGAAAAGGATAGTAGATAGGCTCTTTCTTATAGTGGTTGTTATATTGATTATTGGAAGGCTCACCCAATCTGTTGTTGAAATAATTGTTGAAATAATTGTCTTTATGGTTTTTAAACAATTGTTTAACCAAATGGGAATTGGCGGTAGCCTTGGATGATGTGGGAGCATCGTTAATCAAGGGCGAAGGAACTCTACTATTAAATGTTTCATTGTTTGTGTGCTTGATTGGGGAACTTGGTGCGTCATTATTCTGCTTAGGTGGCTGATGTATCAGCCCGCTTTGGGCCGTAGCTTCAGGACTAGAATTTTTGCTTGGGGTAGTAGCTGTTATTGTGGTGCTGGACCCATTGCTAGATACGACGGAAACAGAAGGGTTCGCAGCCACATCCGCCGCAACACTCATACGAGGAACGCTTGACATCAATCCTGCGGGTACATCTTCAAATTCAGGTAGATGGTCTTGAAATATAATAGGCGTATCCCTATGTTGAGATCTCCTGTGGGTAACAATTCCGGGCAAATGCGAGTCATGAGACTTTGCTCTAGCGCCTAGCGATAAGAATTTGGGTTTTGAGGGAGGTGTGACTTTAGAAGAAAATGCCAAAGTTAAATTGCCCTCTTCTTCACTTTCGCTGCCAGACTCTGATTGGGAAGATGAATTTGAATTCGATGAAGACTCACCTGGCTTCCTGGTCACCACATCAGGAATAGTCTTAGGTGCAATCCCTTCATGCTCATCGAACTTGCTTCCATTCAAATTGAACGCAATTCCGCCAGTTTTCATCAGGTTATTCAAATCAAAGTTTTTGAACTTTTCATTGATATTATCGATATTGGATTTGAAATCTTTAGGGTTCTGACTTATATTAGGATCTGAATGCGATACATCACTTTCACGTCTAATGGAATGGCGCTTGGAGTTCTTGCTACTATTTGCAAATTCCTCGTATTTGAATCGTAGATAGTCATCATCAAAACTATCAAGTGATGCGAAACTTTCGCTCAACGGCAAAGAAATAACGGATGACGGCCTCTTTTCATTATTAATACTTATAGGTCCGATTTTTAGTTGGTTGCTGGAAGGCTTGGAAGTCTGCAAAGAACCCTTTCCTATTTCTGGGTATAGACCTCCTTCTTGATCAAGGTGAGATGAAACAGAGTTCTTCGACGTATTTACATTCGACTGTGGTAAAGAAGAATAAGCACTTGATTGACGTCTCTTATTATCTTGTAGCTGAATACCTTTGAAAGTATCCACAATTGACTGGTTCTTCAAATATAAATCGCCACCCACATTTCTTTTTGTTTCAATCTGAACGGCTTCAGTACCAGCTGAACTACCTCTTCTGCTTGAATTTCCAGATCGCGAATCAAATACTTCTTGCAATAGAATATTCGGTGTCTTTGCCTCTCTAGTGCTTGCCATGGAGTAAGAGGACGAACGATTCAAACCTTGCTCGGTAGATAAACCTGAAGGTATGTGGGGAGCATTTGTATTGGTAGATACAGTTTCAGGTTGATGACTGCGTGAGCGAGTCTTATAAGAAGGAATGTATGATGACCCTGTTAGCTGAGCGGCCTCTGATAAAATGACCGAATTTCCTAAACTTTCATTCAAACCAGGCGTCGAATTGAAACGAGAGTTGACATAAGAAGAATCCTCGGACGACGAAACACTAGTTGATGTCTCTTGATGCCCGAGCAGTTTTCGCGCATCAAGATCTTTTCCGCCTGCTCTAATAGCCTTGACTAAGCCACTTTTGATTCTACTGCCAATGCCGACAACAGAACTGTCAATTTCTTCCTTCAGGATCGAATAGTTAAAATCTCTTTGTTTAGAAGAAGTAAAATCAGAAGATTGATTTCTCATAGAATCGGGTACATTTTCATCATTGAAATGAGAAAATTCATTCAACAAATTTATGTCGCTTTCCAAATCCATGAGAATAAATGGGTGACTCTTGACGTCTTTTATTTCAATACGTTTTCGCCGATCTTTCTCCAATAGTTTCAAAAGCAAATCTTTCGCTAGCTCAAATTCAGTCTCGCTTACTTCCGACGGTGAATTGAACGCAAATCTGTCTTTTGGGAATTCTAAAGGCTGATTAACAATAACCTGGAATAGTTCATACTCCGACTCAGCATTGAAGGGAACTTTACCGAATAATAGGCAATATAAGGTCACGCCGAGAGCCCAAATGTCGATCTTATAATCTATCTTCGGAAGAATCTTTGTAAGCGTCAACTGTTCATTATTTAAAATTTCTAGCGATGAAGCCGAAACTGATTTGGAACTATTAGTTGAAGAGAAATTAGTCTCACATAATTCAGGGGCAAAAAAAGCAGGTGTGCCTGCTGTCTTTGCCAATTCAACTTCGTTTACTAGATGGGGGTCCTCGCTCGTGTCTAGGGAAGATGCAAACGAGACTCCAAAATCACTTATTTTGACAACGTTGGCAGAACTCACTAATAGATTTGCAGGTTTTATATCCCTATGCACGATTCCTTGTAGGTGGAGATATTCTAGGCCCAATACAACATCGCGGAAAACTTTTCGTGCTTGTTTAAAGGTCAAAAAGGGTGAATATTCATTCGACAATAAGTCATCATCTTCGTCCGTTTGAGTGTACACTATACTTTTCCTTCGAAAGCCATTCCGACAGGGGATATCATCTGAACTATGGCCCTCTTCTCCTGACAGACTCAGTAAACGGTGTTTTTGTCTTTTCCATTTTACCTCCCCTTTTTCAAGGTACTCCAAAACCAAATATATTTTATGAGAATTCAAATCATCTAGAAGTTCTCTTAGTTTAACTATATGCTTATGATTACACTTTTTCATGATAGCGATCTCCCGCTTAATTTTCATTTCATATTCATTGGCTGCATTATATTGTGCTTTTGAATTGTGTCGCATCCTCAATGCCGGCCTCACTCTCTTCGATTTCCTGCTCACGATTTTTATGGCAACTAATTCATCATGCACTAGATCTTTCGCCAATTTGACTTTCCCATGCTCTCCACGTCCTATTTCCCTTAATATTTCGTAAGTGTTGAGGACCTTACGCTTACTTATGGGATCGTATTCTAAAAATACGCTTTTCGTTTCCTTAACGGGTTCTCGAGATGGCCTCCGCGAATGCCGCAAGGGAGATGGCATCATACCAGGCTCTGTCTTTATATCTATTTTACCGGTGTTGGTCGTGTCGAGAGGATCTCGTTCCAATTGCACTGATGTCGCCGAGTTGCTACGCGATCCACTTAGTGATCGTTGTAAAATGCCGGTCACCTTTCCAAATATATCATGCCTCAGAATTCTATCGTCTCCTTGACGATGTAACAGTGCCATCTCGGTTTCAATCGTCGACGAAATTGTAGGACTAATGGCTTCCGATGTGCTAATTTCAGTAGTTGCTGGTGCGAGCTTATTGAAAATGATTGAGTTTCTCGAGCTGAGGGGCAACAGCTCACTATCTTCGTAATTCTGTGAAGATGTCATTTCCAGAGGTAGTCCGTTTTCTTGTTGTGTGTTATCCTAGTGGTCTCTTGCAAAATGGTATGCCATTGGTTCAACGGGATGGATGCGTAATAGTCGCAGCGTATAATTTCTACAGGTGTCAAATTTGTCCAACCGTACGCTATTGGCCTTCAATCCTGTAACTACGCTACCCTCTCAAGTGATTCTTCCTTCTTGATTTACGTAGTGCCTAATTTAGCTAATATTGGTCTGTTGACCACTCTTTTTAGTGTCCTCACTCTAGATTTTATCGAAATGGAGATTTCACGTGACAAATCTATTTGTACTTATAATGTGAACTATATAGAAGTATCAATATATTTAGCGAAGAAGGCTAATCTATACGCTCGTTATCATCATTGACGGTGCCATCTTTTCCGTTATCTTGTTCTCTTTTCCCTAGCTGTCTAACACCGTTCAAAAAATTATCGATGCCTTCGCCCTCGTACCTGTATTTCAAGCTCTGGGCCAAAAGATATCCAGCCCCACTACCGTCTCTTAACAGCTCACTGAGCTTATTTGTCGTTTGCTGAAAAAAACCGCTACGTATCACATCCAAAACATCCGCTTTCGTGGGCGCAGAGGAAATCGATTCAGGAAGATGTTCCCCGTACAAGTCAGATATCTGCAGAGGAGATAATCGGTTCAAATGCTTCTCAATAACCGGCAAAGACAAAACGTCTGAAATAGAAAGAATGGGGGCTTTGGAGGGTACCGTATCCTGCCTTGCAGGGGCTGAAACCGGAATATGATTCGATGGTGAAGGTGTTTTTGATTTTGTTCTAGTCGGTTAATAGACATTCTTCCGTGAAGACTGCATCGGCTACCTACGGCACAGGCTATTTCGAGTCTAAATATGTTTTATTGTGCCTGTATACCGTAAACAGAAACATCGTACTTACTCTTCATTTCCACTTTCTACCTGGGCTTCGTTATCTTCTCCAGGAGTGATCAATGTGTTGACCTTGTCAAAAATGCTCTGGTCTTTTGCCGTGAGTTTATTCAATTCTTCGTCGTCACCAACGTCCTGCAACCAGTACAAATTCTTTCCGCCAGAACTTAAAAATGTCAACGCAAATACTCTTCCTGTTTTACATGATTCTACTTTCTTGAAGCTGACGTCTCCTGGTATAACAAGCAATTCGTCTTTTTCCACATTGCCTGAGTTATTTGATTTGGGTGTCCATGTAAAATCAAAGAAGTCTTCGTCGTCCGCATTAGGTTTGATAGATACTACACCTTTATGTGGTAATGGTGTGCATTTTTTGGTCTCTTCATCAAAATCGACTTTACCGGCATTGAACTTTACGGTTTTACTTGCCATCTTCCGCTTCCTTGTGTGTTTTTGCCTCGTATTATCAACATCAGTTTAGCTCGTAGAATTGGTGATGTGAAATATCGCCACTCAAACCCCAAAAGTGCGTACACGACCACACTACGAATCTTCTTCTTCGGGCCATATACTACGGTTGGTGTTCATATACACTCGTATACATCGGTAATATGACGTTTCCACCTCCAGAAGTGGAGGACTTGGTGAACAAGATTGCAAGTATCTTAAGAAGCAGGAACCAAACGTTGGCCATTTCCGAAGCTGCTTGTGGAGGGTTGTTATCAGCATATTTGGTGACGGTGGCAGGAGCATCGAATTTCTACATAGGAGGCAAACTAGTGTATTCGTTGAAGCAGAGGTTGAAGGTTTCTGGGTGGAGTGACGAAGAGATTAGTCACTACATGGGTCCCTCGGAACAGGTTGCACTTAAATTGGCCCGCACCACCAAATACGAGCTTGGATCAACGTTTGTTTTGTCGGAGACTGGGTTTGCGGGCCCCACGACTGATCTACACCTTCTGAACGTTTCTCGGAATGCAGATGTGCCAGTGGGGACTGTTTATTTAGGTCTCAGTGGACCTAATGGGGAGGCGTCATGCTCTCGACATGCACACAACGAGAAGAGGTCGGAGAACATGGAGGCGTTTGCTAAGTTGGGATTGGAGTTTTTGGTGGAACAATTAGAAGAGCAGACAATATGAGATCGTTGTTCCGTTTCGAGACATTTGACAGGAAAAATGAATCACTTGTTATTGCGACGTTAGGCACGCGCTGTAGCAATACAGCTCGGATATAGTACAGGATGTGCTTTCGGGCCAGTAGGCCTAAAATAAACATAAAATAGATGAATGTATGATTTTCCCTTTGAACTGATACGATCAGTCATGCAATTTAGTATATGATCAAAGGCTCACTCGTGGTTTACGGGTCCCTCTTAAGGCGTCAACGGTCAATTAAAAAGGACATGAAACCACTCGTGAAATGTAATTTAAGCTTGAGAGTACGGACAAGTCTCGTCGGCAACGAAAGAAAAATCAGATGTAGGTGCTCAGATTAAATTTACTACAATCACTACATTGTACTATTGCTCTAAGTCCGTCATGCCTGATTTGAGGTTCAGAAACTCCGAAATGCTGTTCCGTAAAGCTCTAATTGCCTTTTCATGTTGCATTGGACACTAAATGCCAAAGAGCAGACTCTATAAACTCTACACTTCTAATGTTGCATCTGAAAAAACTCTCTTCAACATAAAGAATCCCAACTTAATTAAATATTTAGTTCACAATTATATGTAGCCTATTCGACCTCACATTCCGCTCATTGCTATCCCACATTGTAGCACTATTCTCGTGGTCTACCGTTTTGATCTTCACCTCTATATTACACTGAAGTTTCTTTGAGAGTAGAACATGTGAGTGACACGTATTTGTGTTTTTTTTTTTCTCGAGTACCTGAACAAAATTAACCAACACTATTAACCGCTGATAGTTCGTATACACTGACAGATATACTTGAAAACGAGTATAAAGGATTCCTGCAAGTATTGGTTATCATAAATTTATATATAATACAATTTTTTTGGTTACCGCTGTTGTGATTCAAAATGACTGGTAAGTTTCGAGGAATACAAAGACGAAATCAGGACGGGAGAAAATACTAACCGATTTACAAAGAAGTAGAATCTATGCCGCCATCTGGAGCTCAGAAATCCCCAGTATATGAGCAGGCTCCAAAGAAGAGCGCTGTTGATGAAGTTCAACAGAACATAAAGGTGATTAGGCGGAAGTTGAACGGGTACGTTGGATTCGCCAACTTGCCCAAGCAATGGCACAGAAAGTCAGTCAGAAGAGGCTTCAGCCTAAACATCATGGTTGCAGGTGAGAGCGGTTTAGGTAAAAAGACGTTGATCAACACCTTGTTCAACAGAGAAATCTTGGTGGATGAAGAAGACGACGTGGCCGAGTTGGAAGACGCGGAGGCTCGCACAGTTAAAATCAAAACTAATAATGCCGAAATAGAGGAGGATGGAGTCAAATTGAACTTGAGTGTTGTTTCCACACCTGGATTTGGGGAGTCAACTAATAATACTGATTCGTGGAAGCCAATCGTTGATGAAATTAATGACAGGTTCGACTCGCACTTGGAAGCCGAAAGTAAAATAAATAGGTCCGTCATCACTGACAACCGGATTCACGCGTTTTTATACTTTATTGAGCCAACGGGTCACTCGTTGAGGGCGTTGGACATCGCACTTATGAAGGAAATCCATCAAAAGGTCAACTTAATTCCAGTCATCGCCAAGTCTGACACGTTGACAGAAGAGGAAATCCATGATTTTAAGCAAAGAATTTTGGATGATATCAAGTATCAAGGTATTCAAACGTTCAGACCTTTGGAGTACGAGAACGATGACGAGGAGACAGCCACAAATACCCAAAATATCATGAATAAGCTACCATTTGCTGTGGTCGGCTCTACAAAAGAAGTCCAAGGAGCCGATGGAAGACCCGTCAGAGGTAGAAGTTATCCTTGGGGTGTCATCGAAGTCGACAACGAGGATCACTGTGACTTCATAAAATTGCGCCAATTGTTGGTAAGAAACTTTTTAGAGGAATTGAAGGAGTACACTGCTAATACCCTTTATGAGAATTATAGAACTGAGAAACTTAACAGAATGGGTATTGTACAGGACAACTCTGTTTTCAAAGAATTCGACCCATTAGCAAAACAAGAAGAAGAAAAGGCCCTTCACGAAGCCAAGTTGTCAAAAATGGAGGCTGAAATGAAGGCTGTTTTCCAACAAAAAGTCTCTGAAAAGGAAAAAAAATTACAGAGATCAGAGGCCGACTTGTTTTCCAGACACAAAGAAATGAAGGACAAATTGTCCAAGCAGATCAAGTTGCTCGAGGACAAGAAACAACAATTGGAAAAACAGAAAACTCTCCCGCAGGAACCCCCAGCTCCGGCGCCAACCAAAAGCCGTAAGGGATTTTTACGTTGAATTGTCCCAAAACCACAACGCATTCGCTTATGCTCCTTTTATTTAAGTATTAAAGAGTTTTTGTTATTTACAACATTGTACTGATTTTTATATATGTTTTAAAGATAGGTTATACGTGATACCAATTTGCTCAACTGCTTTGCGAACTAATCCTGTAGTAACAAGTCCATAATCAGTTTGTGGCCACACCCACGCATATGGTGAAAAGGAATTGAATATGCGGCATGTCTCGACACTTTGGCGCATTCAGGTACGCAATGCTTCTATTTGCTGGCGCCCACTACTATCTACATACAGACTAATCTATGACCACTTTTGAAACTCTGCATAGAACAATTGAATTCGGCTCAAAGAAGTAGGAGAAGTTTTTCATATCTCGTGACCCATAATAGCAATTTTTCAGGCTATTGTAATTAGCCAGTCCTTAGCCGATATAAAACTATCCTAGAAAACTCAATTGATAGTCTTAGGATATCTGTTATTCTTCATCAATTGCTTTATTTTTGTGATTCATCAATTGACCTAAATATGTCCGGCCAAAGTAAACCGATTTCCGAAGACAAAGCGAGCAATGCTGGCACTACAGGCACCACCAGTGGGGCCGCAAGTAAGAGCACGGGAGTAAACACCAACCAATTGATTGATATAATTAAGGTATGTTAGGAATAAGGAGAGAATTGTTACTGAAAATAATACTAACGTTTGTCTAGTCATTGCAATTTGCGTGGTTTGTGGGCCATGTTTTAACTTTAGTAGGAATCTTTTTCTACATCTTGACATATGTCAAGAGCAGTGTTGGGTTCCACAGATTTTGGTATGTTTTGGCGTTGCTCGGTATACTCGAAAGTTTCGGGATTTTGTTGTACCAGTTGATTTCAAAGAAATCGCTTAAATTGAACGGTTTGTTGAAGGACGACAATACCCAGTACTTTTTGTTAGGTTCATCGTTGCTCTTGTTAAGACCTTATGTGCTCATGCCATTATTGCCATTTGCATTATTTTCCTTCTTCCACGTGTTGGCCTACACCAAAGGGTACCTCTTACCGGCATTTGGCAAGAGCGAAACCGGACTTTCTAAGCAGATTGGCAACTTTATCAGTCAGAATAACACTAAGTCCATTCAATTGGCAAGTCAATTAGAAATCTACACTTTTGCCTGGTTGACATTGAGAGTGTTGTTTTTTAGAAAAAGATCGCTCTCCCCATTTTTGTTGTACGCCATATTCCTCAAGGTGAGATTTGAGAAGTCTATTTTCACCAGAAACTACTTCAAGAACATCGAGCTTCAATTGGATGAGCACGTCAATAAGCTTAACAACCCGGGAGCTAAGGATGCGTGGATCAAGGTCAAAGGTGTGTTCAGAAAAGCTGGCAGCATTTACCTTGTCAACGACTACACCAAGGAAAAGCTGAACTGATTTTCCGCACCCATTATGGTTTAACTTTCGAACGGTATATATTGTATGTTTGTATTACTATATTTATCATTATATCTTTTGCGACCCGTAGCTACGTCTCCCAGAAGGACGTGAAGACACTAGACTAGATTAAGACTCGCTGGCCATACATTCCGCTCTTTGCATTTTACTATCTTCGCGGGTTTCTCAGTATTCAGGCTTTCATGGTATACAATCGCACCGAAACTCATACATACATTCATACATTCATACATACATTCATACAAGTATACTTACATACATGATATACACTCATACGTACAACATATTCTTACATACAAATCTACACTCATACATACGCAAAGTCCTGGAGGCCCTACACCCACTTACTATAACCTAACCATATCCATACACCCATATTGACGAACAACCGCGCACTGGCTCATTCCTATTATCACATTGGACCATGGCTCCTCATCTCTATACACACTATGGCACCAATGATATCATA
Source organism: Debaryomyces robertsiae (assembly GCA_030566065.1). Taxonomy (NCBI): domain Eukaryota; kingdom Fungi; phylum Ascomycota; class Pichiomycetes; order Serinales; family Debaryomycetaceae; genus Debaryomyces; species Debaryomyces robertsiae. Next base: position 58,400 of record JAJMHL010000008.1, read on the forward strand.
GTCGCGCCCTTGACCTTCTAAACGGTTCTAATCTCTTCCATTTCTATGAAATCTATTTTCGTCACAAAATCGAGGTATTTTTCCCATTTATTCTTAATCAAGAATAGAACATTTTCGAATTACATGGAACTGAAGGCTGCATGGACGATTCTCGAATTCGAGGAAATCCAACTATAAAGGTTGACAAAAATCACATAAATTTCAAAACGATTTTTTTTAACTACATTACACAGTAAATTAATTGTTAGCCCGATTAATTAACTAACTAATAATAATTAATATAGAATCATGTCTAAAGCTGTTGGTATTGATTTAGGTACTACGTACTCATGTGTCGCTCACTTTGCTAACGACAGAGTTGAAATTATCGCCAACGATCAGGGTAACAGAACTACCCCATCGTTCGTTGCGTTCACCGACTCCGAAAGATTGATTGGTGATGCTGCTAAGAACCAAGCCGCTATGAACCCATCTAACACTGTTTTCGACGCCAAGAGATTGATTGGTAGAAAATTCGATGACCACGAAGTTCAAGGTGACGCTAAGCACTTCCCTTTCAAGGTTGTTGAAAAGGGTGGTAAGCCACACATCCAAGTTGAATACAAGGGTGAAACCAAGGTCTTCACTCCAGAAGAAATCTCATCTATGGTTTTAGGTAAGATGAAGGAAACTGCTGAAGGTTACCTCGGTGGACAAGTTAACGACGCTGTTGTTACCGTTCCAGCCTACTTCAACGACTCCCAAAGACAAGCCACCAAGGATGCTGGTTTGATTGCTGGTTTGAACGTGATGAGAATCATTAACGAACCAACCGCTGCCGCTATTGCTTACGGTTTGGACAAGAAGGACTCCCAAGAAAAGAATGTGTTGATTTTCGACTTGGGTGGTGGTACTTTCGATGTCTCCTTGTTGTCCATTGAAGACGGTATCTTCGAAGTCAAGTCTACTGCTGGTGACACTCACTTGGGTGGTGAAGATTTCGACCACAGATTGGTTAACCACTTTGTCAATGAGTTCAAGAGAAAGAACAAGAAGGATTTGTCCGGTAACCAAAGAGCCTTGAGAAGATTGAGAACTGCTTGTGAAAGAGCCAAGAGAACCTTGTCTTCTTCTGCTCAAACCTCCATCGAAATTGACTCCTTATACGAAGGTATCGATTTCTACACCTCCATCACCAGAGCTAGATTCGAAGAATTATGTCAAGACTTATTCAGATCCACTATTGATCCAGTCGAAAAGGTTTTGAGAGATGCTAAGGTTGACAAGTCCCAAGTCCACGAAATTGTCTTGGTTGGTGGTTCCACCAGAATTCCAAAGGTCCAAAAATTGGTCTCTGACTTCTTCAACGGTAAGGAACCAAACAAGTCTATCAACCCAGATGAAGCTGTCGCTTATGGTGCTGCTGTCCAAGCTGCCATCTTGTCTGGTGACACCTCTTCTAAGACTCAAGACTTATTGTTGTTGGATGTTGCTCCGTTATCCTTAGGTATTGAAACCGCTGGTGGTATCATGACCAAGTTGATTCCAAGAAACTCCACCATCCCAACCAAGAAGTCCGAAACCTTCTCCACTTACGCTGACAACCAACCAGGTGTCTTGATTCAAGTTTTCGAAGGTGAAAGAGCTAAGACTCAAGACAACAACTTGTTGGGTAAGTTCGAATTATCCGGCATCCCACCAGCACCAAGAGGTGTTCCACAAATCGAAGTCACCTTCGATGTTGATGCTAATGGTATCTTGAATGTTTCCGCCTTAGAAAAGGGTACCGGTAAGACTCAAAAGATCACTATCACCAACGACAAGGGTAGATTATCTAAGGAAGATATCGAAAGAATGGTGTCTGAAGCTGAAAAGTTCAAGGATGAAGATGAAAAGGAAGCCAACAGAGTCCAAGCTAAGAACGGTTTGGAATCTTACGCCTATTCCTTGAAGTCTACCTTAGGTGAAGACCAATTCAAGGAAAAATTGGATGCATCTGAAATTGAAGAAGTTACTAAGGCTGCTGATGAAACCATTGAATGGTTAGACTCCAACCAAACTGCCACCCAAGAAGAATTCTCTGACAAGCAAAAGGAATTAGAAGGTAAGGCTAACCCTATCATGTCTAAGGCTTACCAAGCTGGTGCTGCCCCAGCTGGTGCTGAAGGTGCTGCTCCAGGTGGCTTCCCAGGTGCTGGTGGTGCTGCTCCAGAAGCTTCTAATGACGGTCCAACTGTCGAAGAAGTTGATTAAGCTAGTGCAACTAAAAATATATAACGGGGAGTGTTTGGGTTAGATTATTATAATAAGAATAGAATATTGTATATTGTTTATTAATAATATTAAGTTTTAGAATGAAGAAGTGAATGTAGAAGTATTCATTTACAGAAAATGGTCTTGTAAAACCCAATTTTCGACGCAGCAGTTCTTCGAAAACAAAGAAATTAGCTTCTTCATGGAAAATTCAAGTCCGAACTAATTTTGAGACAATATAGGGTCAATTAAATGACTGTAAATCGGCACGTCCATAAGGTTTCTTATTTACCGTTTCTTATTGAATTTTGCTGTCTTCTTTTCCTATACAATGTATGAGATGAAATGCACATATGACAATTCTTCATGAAATATGAGATAGGGCCAACAACTTTTTTCATATCTTGTTTCTCTGTACATTTTTACGAGATTTGATAAATAAGCGTTGTTGAAAGGTGAGACAAGTTTCAGTAAGATAACAAGGTAGATTCTTGTCTGCACTGTTTGAATTGAGACGTGAAGCCTATTGTTGAGTTCCAGTATCAATTTCAACATTAAATGAAACAAGACATCAGTGACTGAGTTTTCTTAGGAAACTAGAGGAAACAAATGTATGTCTATTCTATAGTCTAAAGTGATTGTGAAGGCCGAAGTTAGCTGAGGAGGACTGACTTAGCAGATAATAAACTTACATAAGTCCATGTTATCTTGAGAACATTTGCTGATGGATTGTCGAGGCCGCAATTTTCTTATCTGCCTCGCAAACTAAGATATTGTGAAACATTCATACGAACATTAACAGAAATTAAACAGATTATTGCTCCTTTACTATTCAGGATTTCCGAAGCGTGATATAGTTTGCCCACGTAGTGTAGTTCAAATTTATTTGTTGTCATAAACACGAAGTAGCAATTAAATAAAAGCAAGCAAGCACAGTTATCGATATTTGCAGCTTCTGGCATATATATATATATATATATATATCTAGTATGTTCCCAGTATAATAATGCCTACGTGAAAACTCGTTATTACCAAACTACAAGATGATGAATACGGCTGCAAATATTGTTGAAAACCATACTTCTAACAGACAGACTGTTGTTGACCCAGCTAGCAGGACAACAGATGAAAAAATGTTGGCCTTGCAATGGCTAGGTAAAGAAAGTGTGGAAGTAAGGGAAGTGCCTGTTCCAGACATAACCAACCCCACGGACGTTATTTGCCGCGTTACCGGGACTACAGTCTGTGGATCCGATTTGCATCTTTACCACGGTGAAGTCATGGAAATGAGGAAAGGCGATATTTTAGGCCACGAGTGGTGCGGTGTCGTAGAGAAACTTGGTCTGAATATTACAGGCCTCAAAAAAGGTGACAGAGTTGTCTCAAGTTTCCAAATAGCTTGTGGTGAATGTCGTTACTGCAAACAAAAGATTACATCTATGTGCGAGAAGACGAACCCTTCGAAAGTGCAGGAACTAATGTACGGGCAAGCCTTTGGAGGAATTTTTGGGTACTCCCACTTCACTGGTGGATATGCGGGAGGACAAGCCGAACACGTTCGTGTTCCAAGGGCCGAGTTCAATTTACTCAAAATTCCTGATTCTGTTCCTGACGAGAAAGCCTTGTATTTGTCCGATATCATTCCTACTTCGTACCATAGTGTCGTCTGTGCGAACGTTAAGAAAGACGATACTGTCGCAGTATGGGGTTTAGGACCAATAGGATTATGTGCTGCAAAGTGGTCAAAAATTGTGGGTGCAAAAACAGTTATATGTATCGATAATGTTCCAGAGAGATTATCAAAAGCTACTCACATGGGCTGCAAAGTAATTAATTTCGAATCTGTCGACAGCGTTGTAGATGAGATCTACAAGATTGTTCCTGAAGGTGTTGATGCTAGCATCGATGCTGCTGCCTTCCGGTACTCGAAGAGTGTATTTCACAAGATTCAACGTGGACTTGGATTTGAAACTGACACTTCTGAGATTGTGAATGAAGCAATCAAGGCAACTAAGAAGTTTGGTTCAATTGCTTTGATTGCTGATTATGTAGGATATGCCAATCAGTTTTTGATTGGTGGCCTCATGGAAAAGGGCATCAATTTGAGAGGGTGTGGTCAAGCTCCAGTTCAAAAATACTGGCATGAGTTATTGAAGAAAGTTGAATCCGGTGAGTTTGACCCCACTTTTATCTTGTCTCACAGGTTTCCACTCAATGAATTCAAGGAGCTATATAAAGCGTTTGATGAGAAGAAGGGTGGAATCGAAAAAGTTTTCGTCGAGACCAAGTTTTCTGCGAAACCCGCTAAGGGTACTCCAGAATTGTCCCACGTTAGCGAATTATTAGAGTAAGAATGGCTGCAATGCAGACACTTAAGGGGCACGTCTTCGAAATGTAACAAACTCCCTGAGTTTATACGGTATATTCTGAAAACACATATTAAATTTGAAATTTGATACCGAACTGTGTAAGCCCTCTTGTGTAATTTAGGCCCGTAGACGTTGTCATATCTTTCGATGTCAGCAGTGATGAGTGCATGAGGACGCTTTTTGATAATCTTAGTACTTTACGAGTTACTAGTACCTCATACGCTTGGCTATATTGAACATATCTAAGATAGTTTATAATGCAACCCCCATCATATAACATAGTGTATAACCTCCAAACAGTATTAACAGGGTTCTCAGACATCATGCCTCGTGGAATGACCTTTTTCATTCCATTGACCAGACTAAGCATATTTTCGGTGGTCAAAATGGCGAAATACCTTTGTCAAGGCCAGCAGTGTCACTATCGGTAATTTGTAACACAGGCGCGCCTTAAGCACACCCTCTGACCTTCCACACCATACACTAGTTCAAGTACGTGCTTCTGGAGAGTCTTATCTGCCTCGTTTCTAACCATTCGCCCATGTATTTCTACTCATGCGTTTCTCCGTTTCTCTGTAGGCATTCACCAATTTGTCCATTTCCACTTTCCCGTTTTGCCGTTTTCCCGTCTTTTTGTTTCCGCTGTGAGAAAGTATTGTCATCAAGTGCCCGGCTCAGAGACAATTGTGACAACAGTACAATAATTTCTTGGTTTACCTTATCACCGATGCCTTTATTGCTCGTCCCATTTCCATGGCTATATTCCCTCTCTGCGCACTTTTCGCATCTTTCGCACCCATTTCAATTCATCCTTTGCACCGAAACAACTTCGTACCTACCTGTACCCCACAAGATCGCCCGTATAGTGCTATCACCTATGTGCTGTAACTCAAGCGACGTCATCCCAACCTCCTTGTGGCCACTGCACACGACACATCACGATTGTTGACTTTGATCGTCCTTTGGTTGGGTGATGGTACCGGTGCTGAGCCCCGGCATCGCAACCAACACCTTTTTCTTTTTAGTAGCCTATGAGACTTTGACACAAGTTATCTCCATCAAGCTTTACGGCCTACGCAGCGAAAAACTATACAAGCTCTCTACTGTCTAGACATCAGGACGTCTTCAATGGGCTGCGTTCGAAAGATGTAATAATTTCCGCCAAAATTGTATTCATCCTCTACGCCCTCAGCTGTGCTCGGACTTTGGAGTCATGCACACCAACTTGAATGAATAAGTAATTCCAGCCAGTGGTATATAGGCAAATTGGTGTTAATCTCCTAAGTAGCCGCGGATTTTCGCACCGCTGTATCCTTCTCAACATCCGTGCTTTAGTGCCAATACAACATTTGGGACCGTTTACCCATCACCCGAAGGCCAAAGTGACACAAAACCCCCGGAACTCAACAACTGAAAAATTTCGTTCGCGCCAGGCTCGTTTACAGCCGTTAAAAATTATGGACACTCACTAATAAAGTCCGAGTTGTTTCTTCTTGCGATTAACAGTCATAGCACAGAAGGAAAGGATAATTCATTGGTTAGATCCGTTAATCCAATCCCACATTGTTCAATTATATAAATAAAGGATTGAGCCCCACAATTGAATTCCATTTATTTGCACTAACCTGAATTGAGATACATCACTTATCTCAGTCGTTACAACCATAGCAGTATTTATTAGATAATTTTGCAGGACGGAAACCAGAATCATAATTGACCATGACAGTTGCTCCAGAACACCAAGTTGTACATGAGGCGAACAATGTAAAGAAACACCTTACGCCACGAGAATTCTTCGAGAGACAGCCCCGCCAGGGCCATTTGACGTCGTTAGAGCAATATCACGAATTGTACAATAAGTCGGTCAGCGACCCCGAAGGGTTTTTCGGGGAATACGCCAGAGAATTGTTGCATTGGGACAAGGACTTCGGTGTTGTCAAATCGGGATCGTTGCAGCACGGTGACGCAGCTTGGTTTTTAGGAGGAGAGTTGAATGCATCTTATAATTGTGTCGACAGGTATGCGTTTGCAACCCCAGACAAGCCAGCAATCCACTACGAAGCCGATGATGAAAAGGATTCCAAAACGTTGACGTTTGCGGAGTTATTGAGAGAGGTTTGCAAAGTTGCTGGAGTGCTACAAAGCTGGGGCGTTGGAAAGGGCGACACGGTTGCCATATACTTGCCCATGAATGCCCAAGCGATCATCTCGATGCTAGCAGTCGCTAGATTGGGTGCGATTCATTCTGTCATTTTTGCCGGGTTTTCGTCTGGTTCGATCAAGGACAGAGTCAACGATGCCTCTTGCAAGGCCTTAATCACCTGCGATGAAGGTCGCCGTGGGGGTAAAACAATCAATATCAAGAAGTTGTGTGACGACGCCTTGTTGAACTGTCCATCCGTCGAAAAGGTGCTCGTTCACAGAAGAACCGGTAACGACGAAATAACCTTGAAAGAGGGTCGTGATTACTGGTGGGACGAAGAAACCGCTAACTTCCCCGGTTACATTCCCCCAGTTCCTGTAAATGCGGAACACCCCTTATTCTTGTTATATACATCAGGTTCTACCGGTACTCCTAAGGGTGTGGTTCATTCCACCGCCGGTTATTTATTGGGGGCGGCCTTAACTACAAAGTACATTTTTGATATCCACCCAGAAGATGTCTTATTTACCGCCGGAGACGTTGGCTGGATTACTGGTCACACTTACGCTTTGTACGGTCCATTGTCTTTGGGTGTCCCAACTGTTATCTTTGAAGGTACGCCAGCTTACCCAGATTTTGGCCGATTGTGGCAGATCGTTGAAAAGCATAAAGCCACTCATTTTTATGTCGCGCCAACTGCCTTGAGATTGTTAAGAAAGTCGGGTGAACACGAGATCAATAAATACGATTTGTCTTCATTGAGAACTTTAGGTTCCGTCGGAGAGCCTATCTCCCCAGATATATGGGAATGGTATAATGAAAAGGTGGGTAAAAACCAGTGTCACATCAGTGATACTTACTGGCAAACTGAGTCTGGATCTCATTTCATTGCACCTATCGCCGGTATTATCCCTAATAAGCCAGGTTCTGCTTCCTTGCCATTTTTCGGTATTCAAACATGTCTCATTGACCCTGTAAGTGGAGAAGAAATCCACGGTAACGACGTTGAAGGTGTTTTAGCTGTTAAAGATACCTGGCCTTCCATGGCTAGAACGGTATACAAGAACCACACCAAGTACATGGACACATACTTGAAGCCATACCCAGGCTATTACTTCACCGGTGACGGTGCTGCGAGAGACCATGATGGTTATTACTGGATCCGTGGTAGAGTCGACGATGTTGTCAACGTCTCTGGTCACAGATTGTCCACTGCCGAAATAGAAGCCGCCTTAATCGAACACCATGATATTTCCGAATCTGCTGTTGTTGGAATCAATGATGATTTGACAGGCCAGTGTGTTGTGGCTTTTGTTGCGTTGAAGGACTCCGTTGCTGCAGCCCTCAAAGAAAATGAAACTGACGAAGAGGCGTTAAAATTGAAGAAGGAAATGGTTTTGCAAGTCCGTACTCACATCGGGCCATTTGCTGCTCCAAAATCCGTTATCATTGTTAATGACTTGCCAAAGACAAGGTCTGGTAAGATAATGAGAAGAATCCTCAGAAAGATTTCTTCTGGTGAGGCAGACCAGTTGGGCGATATCACTACCTTAGCTAACCCTCAATCTGTTGCTGGTATAATCGAATCCTTCGCCAAGCAATTTGGTAAGAAATAAGGGTATTTAGTGTATTCATTACTTCTATTTATATGTTAAAGTGTACGAGTTTTCTATTGTGTACTAATGAGATCGTAGATTTGATTTAAGTTTTAAGTGAGACGCATATTTTTTGTTGAAACCATCTTCGAGTAGACCAGTAATGAAGGGAGTCTTAAATATTATTGCATATTTCGTGCTATTCAAGAGTATTCAAACCCTTATAGTATGCTTTACTCCCACTCGATTCGACACTTCATCGGAAGCATTAATTGAGGTTTACCAAAATGACAAAATCGAGGCATTAAGCGATTGGAAAATACCAGTTTTCCTAGGTGAAAAATTGGTCACTAATATCATCGATAAATTCATAACATGGGATGCTGTGTACTTCAGCGATCTCTTTATCAACGAAATCAAATATGAGCATCAGTTTGTTTTTTGTCCGTTATGGTGGAGATTCATAAAATGGATACCGATTGGGGCTAATAATTTCTACAAAAAGCTATTTCTAGGCATTGCATTTTCAAACTCGAGTCATCTTTTGTCCTGCATTATATTGTATTTCTTAACCATTCAAACATTCAAGTCATCGAGTCTTTTCAAAAAAGACGTCCAGCGCCTTGCATTGGTCTCAGCCCTCCTATATGTCATTTCACCGGCCGGCATTTTTTTGACTGCACCGTATTCGGAAAGCCCTAGCGCCTTCTTCTCCTTTTGCTCGTTGTATTTACGGGAATTGTCTATGAACAGGGAGAATTTTAATCATTTGGGGTCAAAAAACTCGTTAAAGAATCATCGGGTCTACAAAATATGCTATTTGCTTTCGGGAACTTTGGTTGGAATCGCCAATGGTGTCCGAAGCAATTGCATCTTTTTGGGAGTCTTATTTTTGTACGATTTGTATGAATTCGGGGTCAAAAATCATGATAGAACTGACAGCATTCTCTCGATTGCCAGTGGACTTCAGCTATTTGTGAGCATAGTGGTGACTAATTGGGTTCCATACTCGTTGTTTTGTCCCGAAAGAGGTGAGTGGTGTCTTAGCTACATCCCGTCGCTCTACAAGTACGCCCAGTCGCACTACTGGAACAACGGATTTTTGAACTACTGGTCTGTGGCCAACTTGCCCAATTTCCTATTCGCGATGCCCACCATCGTTCTAACGATCCAAACATTCAGGTTTTTTGTGTCAGAAAACCCCGTCAAGAGCCTTATGCCCGTGCTCATCATAAACGCAATCGTGCTAGTGGGGGCAATCTTCTGGTGGCATGTCCAGATCTTGACAAGAATCTCTTCTTTTTTGCCCGTCATGTATTGGTACGTCGCAGCGTTGGCTATATCGGACCGGGCCCCCTTCCGAGCCTTCAGCCACTACACCATCCAGTTTCTTCTCGCATGGAATCTCATTCAGGCCAGTTTGTTCGCCGCCTTTCTTCCCCCCGCATAAAGTGTCAATCCGCACCCAGGCTGTGTGTACATCTACATCTGGTCCTCAACAAAATTGTTGTAATCATTATTATTTTCATCTAATATACAAGAAATAAACCCTAACCTATGATCTCTCACCCCTCAATCTTCTGGCCAACTGGATGTCCTTCTTTTGGATCGTCACTCTCTTGGCGTGGATGGCACACAAGTTGGTGTCTTCGAATAACGACACCAAGTATGCTTCGACGGATTCCTGCAACGCCCCAATGGCGGACGATTGGAATCTCAAGTCGGTCTTGAAATCTTGCGCGATTTCTCTCACCAACCTTTGGAATGGCAACTTTCTGATCAACAATTCAGTCGATTTTTGGAATCTTCTGATTTCTCTCAACGCAACGGTACCTGGCTTATATCTGTGTGGCTTCTTCACACCTCCGGTTGATGGAGCCGATTTTCTGGCCGCCTTGGATGCCAATTGTTTTCTTGGAGCCTTTCCACCTGTGGATTTTCTTGCTGTTTGCTTGGTTCTAGCCATTTTATAGTCTTGTATCTATTATTCTTAATCTGCCTGAAGTTACTTATATTCCTATTTTATTCAAATGTATCCGATATATTTGGTATAAAATGATCAGATAGTCAATTTACTATAATCTAGTATAATCTAGTATAGTATAATATAGTATAATAATATAGTATAATAGTATAATTAATATATGAAGTACCCATAATTTTCGTGAATGCGCCCTTATATATACGTTTGGATGTTTATGCTTGTTGTTATTGCCCCGGGACTTTATCGCTGCGGGCGGCTTAATAACAAATAAACAATAAGGAACCTATCTAATGTCACCGCGAAACGTCGCTATTTACCCATGCCTCAATGTATCAGGGCCCACGTATATTGTGTCACTGTAATAAATAGGTTTTTCTTCCCATCGGTAGCGAGCGCGCCCAATACAGGCATTACGTGAGCATCGCATTGGCCCATCGGAACCCCAGCGCGAAACTTTTTAGTGCGTTTATTGGGCTTGGAAGCGGCAGCGAAAATCTCCTCCTGTGGCATTCACATTAGGTTCGCATTCAAGCACCTTTTGTCGCTGGAGAAGACACGCTAATATAGGGACGAAAATTAAGGCCCCGAATATTGGCGCAGAATTCGCAACACATAATTAATGACATTTTTGTTGCCATTATAGCAGAGCACTATATATATAGTCGCACATGTACGCTCATTAATTTGAGAGTTTTTTTTATTGATTATAATTATACTATAATACTAAATACTATAATAATATAATAATATAATATGTCCGGTAGAGGAAAAGGAGGAAAAGGTCTCGGTAAAGGTGGTGCTAAGCGTCACAGAAAGATCTTAAGAGATAACATTCAAGGTATCACCAAGCCAGCTATCAGAAGATTGGCAAGAAGAGGGGGTGTCAAGCGTATTTCTGGATTGATCTACGAAGAAGTCAGAGGGGTGTTGAAGACGTTCTTGGAAAATGTTATCAGAGACGCGGTCACATACACGGAGCACGCTAAGAGAAAGACAGTGACATCTTTGGATGTTGTTTATGCTTTGAAGAGACAAGGTAGAACTTTGTACGGTTTCGGGGGTTAAATGTGTATTTTAATATATGGGATTATGAGAACGAAAATCGAATAACTATGTAGCGACGATGTAGGAATACATAAATGAGGAACGAGGCCTGTTATATGCGAATGGGATAAGAGGAATGACATATGCGATGGTAAAAATGTAACGTCTATTAGGTCTAGCATTAGAAGTCTGCGTCGGTCAATACGGCCCCGGGGCCGTACAACACCTCCAGTAATTGGCTCTCAGAGATGTCGCGGACGATGATGTGGATGTGCGAAATAGACTTGACCGACTGTAACGCCTCCCAGTTCTTGAACCACACGAGGTTAGATCGAGCAATTCCGAGACCCTTAACAAAGGTCTTGTCTACGTATTTCTCAATCACCTCTCTTGTGCGGGACGAGATGTCACCGATAGGCGATGCGGCATCTGCCTGAATAGGGAGCTTGCTCCATACGCACATGTGGGCCACGTTGGGTTCGAAATAGTAGGGGAAGTGGTTGGGTACGATCTTCAAGTCGGATTCGTTCATGAACAACTTAAAGCTCCCGGGTTTCACCACTATTTGGTTGTCCGGTACGCCTTCCGCCATTATCTGATCCCACGATAATCCATCGTTGTCTTTGGGCTCGTACCACCTCAATTCATTCACCAACAAGTGTTTGTAAACGGTGGTATGCTTTTTCTGTAACTGTCTTTTAAACAGATGGTAATTCTCCGTCTGTTGCAGAGACCTGGCAAACTTCTCGAGTCTATTATGGCTCACTATATCCACCACTTCATCCCAGGTGTAGGGCTTGTCGATGATCTTAGAAGGAGGCATCCCTGGCGAATGAACTATAGTAAACTTGAACTGATTTTCTGTTTTAGTAGATATCATTGCGAAATACTCTTTTTGATAGCAAGTGATCAGCAGATAGCAAATTTATCGGTTACACCACTAAAAACTCTGTGACTCCTAATACACTATTACATTATCCATTTCTAGGTATATTCCCCGTTATATATGTTGACATGGTCGTAGTAATGGATAGCTAGAGTGGTTACATTATCGAGGTTACATTTCAGTCTAATGCAACATCGATTAGAGCGTTGAAATTATCTTTTTTTTTTTTTTCTTTTTTTTTTTGGCTGCATGAGAACAAAGCTTATTATGATGACAGCAGAATCTCGTAGAGTCAACTTATTGTGGAGTCTCAAGAAAACTCAGCGGAAAGAGTTACATTGCACAACAGCTTCGTAGGGTTTTGAGGAGGTGGGAAAGATTTTACGCGGCAATAGAGGCAGAAGTAAGAAGCGAATTCTTGATGCGATTTTGACAAGAACCGCCAAGTGCTTTTAGATGTACTAGCATGACGTTGTGTCATTGAATTGACTTTTTTTGAAAACGATAGGATGTATAGCATTACCGTATAAATAATAGTTCATTCAACATCTTAGCGGTAAAGCTTCAACATGTATGTTTTTATTTATATTTAATTTCTATTATTTTTGGGTAATTTTTTTATGCTTTTAATCAGTTTGGTGAATATTTTAAAAAATTCTTTCAATTAATCTCGAAACTGGTCTATGTAGCTTTTTCGTGAAATTATCTAACGACTACATTGGATTTTATTGATGATTGACAAGATGCCAAGACGATTGCTTGAGAGTTGGGTAGGTACGCATTCGACGTTGCGTTCAGCTTTGAATTTTTTGGCATCGATTTAGGGCAGTTCTCTCTTTCTTTCCAGTCATTATTACGAGCCAGAATGCGAACTCCTTGAATTCAGCGACCTTGAAAATTGCAAATACTACGTCTTCATACAATTTATCGCTGCTCGTAAGGTTTCGCCCATTTACACCTACAAGCAGGCTTGCGCCAAACAATCATGTTTAGCAAGGGATATCCGCGCACTGCAACGCCTACTTTTACAATATTCAAGCCAGAAAAACAGAAAGCAATACATCTAGCACAACTTTAAAGGCTTTTCTTGTTTAGGTATTTTGAGTCTTCCTATCTCTGAAAGGTTCTGTTCAATTTTGTAAGTGTAGTATGGCTTTCCCATCACAACGAAAATGGCTGCAAAAATGTTATCCTCGATAATTTTGACACTTTTTTGGACCGAAATACAGGCTAAGAGGAGGTTTCAAGGGTCGATAAATCCATGGCCTATTCTTGTTCTTCTGAGCTGATGGTTGGACCATTAAAAACCACCAGACAGCAGCTCTACCAATGTGAATATGAATACTTTCAAGCACTTTGTGACTGCAGAACTTTTAGAATAGCCGATTACAGGGTCATTTGGATTTACTTTCGTTTCCAATGGTAGCTAAGAAAAGTAAGCAAAAGCTGAGAATTGCCTCGTCCTACTTCGAGATGAAGCGTTTGCTACAAAAAATTTTATAGTGATGAACTTTACACTACGTGGAGCCAATACCGAATACTTTCACAACTAAATCTTAGTAAACAACTATTTTAGAATTGACACAGTCCTATCAATCAGGTGGAGGAGAGTAATCAAGGTAACACTAGGGTACGCTTGTCTTGAGAAACTGGGTTGATTTAGAAATGGTTCTGAAGACGACTGTGTGAATTGCCATCATACTATATGAAAAGTTCTGTTACTATCAACCGGAGTGGTCATTCAACCGCCCTAATGAGATTGTATCTTAATTCGATTCGATCTCTAAAAAGTGTACTTATTTCCATGGATGGGGCCCTTCGAAATAATAAGTTTAGCTAAAGGTGGCAGAGGATTAAAATTTTGCCAGAAAGCGATAGCCCTGACGACGAAGGGTATATTCCAAATTTTTAAATGGGCGCCAGCAAATATAGATAATACTATAAAAGCAAGAGGTAGCGAAGTAGCTCCTACTTACTAATGTCCGCCAGAGAAAGAAGCGCTAAATCTTGTCAAATATGGACTGCCTACGATGTAAAACCAGACCAATCAAGATTCTATATAGATTTACGTTTGGTGGCAACGAGCACTCATCTTCCAGTTTATAGGGAATAGTATAGCCGAGAGTAATGTTCACAAGCTTCAATGAAGTTTGCAAGCCACCTTGTATAGTCTTCCTCAAAGGTAGTTCTAGCAATCATTGAAATTATGAGCGAGGTCGTATGCTTTTGTGACATCTTTTTCTCAGACATGAATAGGATCTGATGATCAGAAAAGAATCGGTCCATATATAATTCATCAATTGTCGAACATCCAAGATGGCAGTACACAAGTTGATCATTATGCGCCATGGTGAGCTGGAGTGGAACCATGAAAACAAGTTTTGTGGGTGGATTGATATTCCTTTGAGCGAAAAAGGCAAGGAAGAGGCTCGATTTGCTGGTCAGTTGATTAGCCAAAACAAGCTCACACCTAACGTCACCTATACATCAAAGTTAAGTAGGTCGGTACAGACAGGAGACATTATACTCGAGGAGCTTGGACGATTGTGGTGCGATGTGGTCAAGACATGGAGATTAAACGAAAGACACTACGGATCGTTCCAAGGACGAGACAAGAACGAAGTATATCGCGAGTTGGGCCCAGACAAATATCAATACATTAGAAGAGACTTCAATGGAAAGCCACCACCCGCTAGCGACGATAACACTTACGGCTGTGTCGATGAGCGTTACGACTATATCGATGTGCAGCCTCAGGAGCTTCCGAGAGCCGAATCTCTAAAGTTGGTGATGGACAGAATGATCCCATACCTCGAAAGAGAAATCTTGCAGAAAAGCTTGGTTCAACAGAACAGAACCGTATTGCTTGTGACCCATGGAAGCGTTGTGCGCAGTCTCATCAAGTATTTCAAAAAGGTCAGCGACGCAGATATATCCAAAATCAATGTGCCCACGGGAGTGCCTATGGTGTTTGAATTGGACGACGATCTCCAGCTAATCAAGGACTACTATTATCTCGATAACGAGTTGGCAATGAAGGGAATTGAAAAGGTGCGGAATGAAGGTACTAAATAGGTGCACATGCCAGGCCAGAATTCGACCGGTGTTGACACTGTGGGTCGTGCCAATGGTTAGCTGCACCGCGGCTTCACCTGGAGTCAGTCACTTCGTGTTTCTTGGATCCTGCGCTGGCGTATCCCTTTTCTTACGTTAACCTCGGCTCGGGCCCCACTGTTCAACGGTCCGAAGAGTCGCACTTAATGTGGGTGTGCCCTCGTATTGCATTTTATTTGCACCCGTCGGACATTTTCGCGTGGCCCCGATACCCGGAACCGCAATCGCAATCGTAATCGCAACCGCAACCAATATCGCATCTTTCCAGACCTGTCGTTCGCCGAGCAACTACTCTACAACTGTTCGTACCCTTATATACACTTTTGTACATTTTTATAGAATTTCATCCACTGACGTCCAAAAAAAACTGCAACCTATGTCTACCTAGGTCATGTACTTTCGTTGTTTTTGAATATGACTGAGCATCTATCTCCACCACCTCACTATCTCACCATCTGTGCTTATCAGCATTTCTTTTTCCACACTTCTCTCTCTCTTATCGGTGTCCAACGACCTCAATCTATTTGTTTCTATTATGGTCGATTGTTCGATGCACGGCAGCGCATAGAAGATTCCAGAACCCTAGTGCGCGAACCCTAGTGCGCGAACCTAGTGCGACGTTTCGGACTATATCCCTATCTGATGACAAATATCGGAATTAGGCGTTAATATTTCTTTTCGCCGACCCTTATTCGGTTTACTTTCTGTAGGGCATCAGCACTGATCACAGCCGCCCACTATCATTTTACAACTGTTTCTATTACCACCTCTGCTACCATTCCTGCTGCCGAAACGTAAAAACCACCGTGGCAGTTGTGATATGCTCCCTCCATCCTTGTAAGAATGCTCGTAAGGCTATAGTATCGTATAGTCGCATCCGACATGTCTACGACACTATTAGTGCCACAGTAGAACACTCATCGTTGCTGCATCTGGTTATATTAGTCAGTGATAGTGCGAGGTTGTAAGAAATATCGGGCACCTGATCGCACTTATTTATAAAGCGAGCGATCCCGTAGATGATTTATTTCATTTACTATTGTTATTTATCTTAGTTATCAGTAGAATAGGCTACAACATTTGCTTTATCGTAACATTTTCTAGTAGAAATTAAGGACAGATAGAGCGGCCAAGATGACATCGCTAATTATACCACGAATGAAGAAAACGGTTACGGATTTGATGGACGATGAGTTGTATGAAGCGCCTCAAAGCCCGGGGCCAGGACAGGGGGCCGAGTCACCCAACCCCTACCTCAGGCGAACAGTTTCCAATAGCGGAAGCATCGGGAATGGTGGGACCAACTTGTCGAGCTTGCTCAACATACCGGACACATTTATGGACCAGTATAACCGGTTGAACACTGGACGAGAAAACGGGGTGCACGGGAGCAATTTTGGCACCAACGGCGGCATAGGTGAAGAATATAGCATAGGGTCTGAAGGCGGCGCCGAAGTTTGGCCTGGTGATAGCGTCGACGTGAATCCATTCACTGATTATGGCAATCCAGACTCGTTGAGCACACAGCTACAAAATCACTCTTTTATACAACCACAAGACATTAGCAGAAGAAGAAGAATAACGACTTTGACGGACGAGTCGATGCCGCATCAAAAGCCCCCCAAGGAAGACGACAACTACTTGTTCAACCCCGACATACAACCATCTCAACTTATTAGTAATAAGAATTTCTTGAACGAGGACTATTTGTACTCGGACTCGATGTTCATCCCCAATCAAGAAGTGTCGGGAATATCGATGGGGGACTACGAGAACCAATTCATGGATGACTTTGAAGAAGATGTGGAGGAAGAGTTGTCCGATGACGATGATGATAATTATTTCTACGACGACTTTGATGACTCAGCTAATCACACACACCTCAACAGCAGCACTGCAGAGACCACCCCCAAGCATGACATGACTGGAGGTTACATTGACAACTTCGGTGTGAATAACTTACCCTCACAAGAAGAGGACGATGATATGATGATAGATGATATAAATTTTGACCCTTCTTCGGATCAGGTAATCAAGCCACGCGTTGAATCTCCCCCTTTGGTTGAATCATCGGTTGAACCTAACGATGATTCCTCGCCTTCATACCCTTCTACCCCAACAGAGCAACCTTTAATGAAGCATGATATCCATAAAACAGCAGCAGAGATTTCTGCCAACAATCCTAATCATCAATGTGACTTGATAAATCCATCCACAGGTCGTCCTTGTAACAAACAGTTCTCAAGGCCTTACGATTTAATAAGGCATCAGGAAACCATACATGCCACCAAAAAGAAGATTTTTAGATGTGTGATATGTGAAGGGAGACTAAACGGAGGTGCTGGTAATGGTAAACTGAAGACGTTCTCGAGAGGAGATGCTTTATCTAGGCATATAAAGGTGAAGCATGGCCTATTAGGCACGGAGGCTTTGGATTTGATTAATGAGGCCAAAGAGAACGTCGAGTATGTTTACGTCTAATTACTCTTATATATAGCAAATAACAACTTTTATGAATAATAATGCTTATGTTAATAGTTTCTTGAGCTTTTCAAAGTCGTAGGGATTATTGTAATGATTTGCGTTGAAGTAAGGGCAGGCTAGTGCTTGCATTACTTCTATAGCAAAGGAGTGAGGAATCTCTTTCCATCGCACTGCAATCACGTATTTCCCTGCAATAATAAGTTTCTTTACCAGCAGGAGTTGAAACCGATCTCTTTCTAAAACCTCCTAACGGTCAAACCTATTGTTCAACTTCCGTTTGTAGTAGCTTGAAATAGTTTAGGGGAAGGTCGACTTTGGTATGGACTGATAGCACGTTTCAGTACGTGTAATTGATGCAAGCTTAAGCAAAAAAAAAATAGCTCTATCTTAGAAAGTCTAAGCGGACTGATATGGTACAATTGTGACTGGAGCTAGTTCGAAGTGTGGATGGGTAGAACATTCTTCTGTAAGCCCCGAAAATGCAAATACTGGTAAGCAATCACGATGTCTAAGCCCATTTGAAATAGGGCGGCCATGATAAATATAGCAGAAATATTGTTAGTGCCAAACATCAAATAGGAAATCTTCGTCAAATCACCGCCCAACCAACTCAACAATAACATGATTTTGAAATTTTTCACAGATTGTAGCCTGCTAAGCAACAAAATCTGCGGTAATGGCAAGAGGGATTCAATGAATAACCCGAGCGTGCCGATGATGGTGCCGTATTGGTCGTTGTTGTGGAAGAACGCCGTCAATATACCAAAAAAAGCAGTGAACTTGGCAATGTACTTCCAGTACTCCGTTTCATCATTCCATTGCCAGAAAAGACGAGGTCTCTTGTAGTAGACGTCAAATAGTTTGAGGGAAAAATTAAAAAGCGTAATCAAGTACACCTTTGCAAAAATGCACGTATCGTGACCGACCCTCGCAATCAGTTGCATCCACGTCTCGTGGCCAAAGGGGGTATGCATGGTGGGGTAGGTGGACGCCAGCAAGTAATCGGGCAAGTATGAGTTCAATTCGTGCCTGAACACAGGTAATGGCTCTAGATAGTCGGGCTTGTAGTTTTTGGGCCGATACGTTAGAGCAATCTTCAAGAGCACACACTGGATGGCAACCATCACTACCAGCTGCCGCAACAACGACACCTCGTAGGGGGATATCGTGTAGTAGAAAATCCTCAAGATCAGCGACATTAACATCGTTGCGCAGATGTCGATCGAGAACCCCATCGACGTTTTCTTGCGATAAATACCATAACATGTTGTTCCGTACGAAAAAAGGGGCGTGAACGTGATGAATATATTGGCTGCCTTGTGAAAGTCCGGCAAGTAATCCCAGTACTCGAGGTACTCCGGAGGAAACAACTCGGCCATTACTGATTTAAATGTTTGGTCCCCATATTGGCCCTGACTGGTTTATGAGCAGCCGATGGCCCCTGGAACTATATGCAGACACACAATACACCAGAAAGCATACACCCGGATCGAACCCCAGGCACAGTCAAGGTAGCGGCGTTTTGCTAGCCCTATTCCAAGTGCTGGCCCTTGTCGCTACTCTTCCCTACTTTTTCCCCATATCGTTCACCAGGCCCTGGCTAGGCTCCATTCCCACACTCGTCGCCTCGGCTTTATAAGTCCGTACGGTCCGCTAACGCTAGAGAACGCCCCCGTGACCGCCAAAGAACTGAAGGCACAAAATCACAACAAAGAGACAGGGTGACCTTATTGTGACTCATGGTCTGTATCAGTCGCAGCTCGGTCGCTGATATCCCCGATTCTGCTGCCGGTGATGCTTCCATAGTACTATTATAAGTTCGCATCCTCGGTAGCACTGTAAAGGTCGGCGCCGAGTCGGCTCCGCGGTTTGAGAATCCATTTTTCGCAATCGCACAGATGATGATTCATTAATCATCACACGCCACTTTAACGACCCGTCTGGAGTAAATAAGCACATCACCTAGACCTAAAAATTTAATTCACAACCAAGTAGCCATTAGTGTGAGTGGGTGTAGAACTCAAGGGCAACTTACAAGTTAGTCTACATCTACCCAAGGCTTATAATGGCAGCTGGAGCCTTTGGGACTGCTGGAACAGGTGTCGACGTGCTGAGGCACCCCAGACTACCCCCATTCATCCGAGGTAACATGTCATAAGCGCGCGCACGACCACTCATATGTCAAGGGTAAACGGAACTTTATGGTCTGGGGTAGGTGAAAAAGACAGCTATTTAAATAGCATGGTATTTCCGTAGCAAAATAAAATTGGAAAATCTTTCAGTTCATAGTAAGATTATATTAGGATTACATTTTAGTAATTTATAATAATTGGTCGAAGCGTATAGAGAGAATAAAATGGCATACACCAAGATTGATATCAACCAAGAAGAGAAGGATTTCCAGGACCAAGTTCGGGAAATCGAACAATGGTGGAAACAGCCCCGTTGGGCCAAGACCAAGCGGATCTACCAGGCGGAAGACATCGCCAAGAAGAGAAGCAGCTTGAAGGTTGAATACCCCTCAAGCAACCAGGCTAAGAAGTTATACAAGTTGTTGGAAGAGCACGACAAGAACAAGACCGCTTCGTTCACGTTCGGAGCTTTGGACCCAGTGCACATAACCCAGATGGCTAAGTACTTGGATACCATCTATGTCTCGGGATGGCAGTGTTCGTCGACTGCGTCGACGTCCAACGAGCCATCGCCCGACTTGGCGGACTACCCCATGGACACGGTGCCCAACAAGGTGGAGCACTTGTGGTTTGCTCAGTTGTTCCACGACAGAAAGCAAAGGGAGGAGAGATTGAATCTTTCCAAGGAAGAACGTGCTAAGACTCCCTACACTGACTTTTTGAGGCCCATTATCGCTGACGCCGACACCGGTCACGGAGGTATCACTGCCATTCTCAAGTTGACCAAGATGTTTGTTGAGAGAGGTGCAGCCGGTATTCACATTGAAGATCAGGCTCCTGGTACCAAGAAGTGCGGTCACATGGCAGGTAAGGTGTTGGTGCCTGTGCAAGAGCACATCAACCGTTTAGTGGCAATCAGAGCATCTGCAGACATCTTGGGGTCTGACTTGTTATGTGTGGCTAGGACCGACTCGGAGGCCGCCACCTTGATCACCTCAACTATTGACCACAGAGACCACTACTTTGTTCTCGGAGCTACCAATCCTGACTCGCCAGACTTGGCTGCCTTGATGGCTGAAGCTGAGGCCAACGGAATCTACGGAGACAAGTTGGGTGCTATTGAGACTGAGTGGACTAAAAAGGCTGGATTGAAGTTGTTCCACGAAGCCGTCATTGACGAAATCAACAAGGGTAACTTCTCCAACAAGCAAGAATTGATCAAGAAGTTCACCGACAAGGTCAACCCTCTTTCGCTGACTTCCAACAAGGAAGCAAGAAAGATTGCTAGGGAATTATTGGGTAAGGACGTCTTTTTCGACTGGGACGTTGCTAGAGCTAGAGAGGGTTACTACAGATACCAAGGTGGTACCCAATGTGCTGTCATGAGAGGCCAAGCTTTCGCTCCTTACGCCGACATGATTTGGATGGAATCTGCTTTACCAGACTACAACCAAGCCAAGGAGTTTGCTGATGGTGTTAAGGCTAAGTGGCCTGATCAGTGGTTGGCCTACAACTTGTCGCCATCCTTCAACTGGAACAGAGCCATGCCTCCTCACGAACAAGAGACTTATATCAAGAGATTGAGTAGTTTGGGTTACGTTTGGCAATTCATTACCTTGGCCGGTTTGCATACCACTGCTTTGGCGGTTGATGATTTCTCTAATCAATACTCTAAGATTGGAATGAGAGCCTACGGTGAAATTGTTCAAGCCCCAGAAATCGAGAAGGGTGTTGAAGTTGTTAAGCATCAAAAATGGTCTGGTGCCGAATACATTGACGGCTTGTTGAAGATGGTCACTGGTGGTGTCTCTTCTACGGCTGCTATGGGTGCTGGTGTAACTGAAGATCAATTCAAAGAAAAGGCTGCTGGTAAATAATCAAATAATTCAGCTTAATTGACACTATTTATTCATTTTATTTCTTCTGTCATCGAGTTTCTATGGTAGTTAGAGAGAAAGTATGTTTATTCGGTATTTTATAATTTATTGTGTAGTATTTTTTCAGGCTAAAGATCGCGATCTTATCAACTGGCATCACCTTATTCTTTTTTTCTCTGCTACCATAACAGCAAGAATGGGTTTTATAGAGCCGGGGAGGCCACTGAAGAGGAGGAAAGTAAAGAAAAAGATAAAAGCATACCCTGTGAGGCAGCACCAGGAGAAGAAATCAATACTAGAAAAATTTCCTTGGGAAATATTGTTTAAAATTTTCGTTTTCACTGGAATCAAAGGAAACTACTTATGGGTAGTGAATAAATATTTGCATAGCACCTTGAGCCTCAGTCATAAGATACAGGATAGCTTATACTGGCCTGGAAGAACTATGATCATGGATATAGTAAAACTTCACTTTAAATATGATTTGAACCAATTTTTAAGTTTACTGAAGATAAAGAGGAAGCTCCAGTATTACCGTTCTAAATTACGAAATAACGAAGGTGCGGCCCTCATAAAAGATTTGTCGGATGCATTGCAGTGTTTTGAGTCTGTACCAACAGCAATAGATGCGTCCCTCTTCACATTTAGGTTCATTTCACACAAATTTCTTGAATTACTACGAGAAGATGGTTTGGACGCACCAGCGAGAGGTTACGATGTGATAGAGGCAGAAATTGCAGAGAGACCTAAATTCGTTAAGCGGCTATTAAAGAATCTTTCTCTGGAATGTGAGCGTTTGAATTTAGGCGATGATGTGGGGATTGACGATGAGATCGAGAGTATGGCTCGAATTGCCAATGACACGTTCAATGCAGCTCCAGCACGGTTAAATCAAGATACGTCTGAAAATACCGAAGCAAATGGCGCTCAGGAGAATGCCTTCAAAACAGTCCTCCAGAAACCTACTTATCCTAGCAGGTTCGTTAGACGAAATGTTTCCAACGATATTTTATCTTTAATGTCTGCCATGCACGATTTCGGATTTCGAATAGAAGACCCAGATTCGCTCGTAAGTAACACTTTGATATCGTTTTCAGAGGGTGAAAGTGCGATAAAAGAGTGGCAGAGCACACTCGAGCATGCCTTATTCATTTGTGACTACCTGATATCTGCAAAAACTGTGATAGAACTGTTTGAAATGATATTAAGGTCTAAAGCTGAGGATAAGAAAATTTACTACAAGATCACTGAGCATATCTTGAGCGTATACTATTCACAAACCAATGAATCTGCAAGCGATACGAATTTATGGCCTTATATTGTTAGAACACAAAACTACGATTTTGCTCGTATGGTGATGAGTTACACTGGTATGCCAAGCAACGATATTTTAGCATTAATGAATGCATGATGATGAGAATACGACAAGTCAAAAGGAAAATGTATACTTGTATATATAAATAGACAATAATAGCGATAACTACTGTAATAATCGAATGAGTTATGCTGAATTCATAGGAGCTTATTTCTACTGAAAGGACTGTGGTTCCATGATCTGTTGTGCTAATTGCTGCTGCTGCTGCTGCTGCTGCTGTTGTTGTTGTTGTTGTTGTTGTTGTAGTTGTTGTTGTTGTAGTTGGTGCTGTTGATATGGATCTGCTAAATGTGGCATCAAAGGATTAGGATTCGATATCTCATGGAACCAAGGATGTTGTAATGCTTGCCTAGCGGTGATTCTTGAGTCTGGCCTCATCTGCAATAAGCTGCTGAGCAAATTTAATCCCATGGAGTCTAAGTTAGGAATCAACAACCTCAAGTCTTGAGGAACAAAAATTTGCCAATTCGTTTTGAAATTCGTGTAAGACGAAATTCCTGGCCACGTCCTTTCATTAGGGGTACCCATCAATCGGAAAATCTTGATTAACTGATCTTCATTTGCAGTGCCTGGGAATAATGGCTTTCCAGTGCACATCTCAGCGAAAATACAACCGGCTGACCAAATATCGATTGAGGCCGTATAAGCCCTTGAACCCAACAAGACATCGGGTGCTCTATACCATAGCGTCACAACTTCATTTGAAAAAGTATTGAAGGGAATACCGAAGGCCCTCGCGAGACCGAAATCACCCAATTTCAATTCACCTTTGCTATTAATCAACAAGTTTTGAGGCTTCAAATCACGATGCAATACCCTATTGTCGTGGCAGAACATTATTCCTTTCAATAGTTGAAACATAAAAGATTTTACAATTTTCAAATCTAAAGCTCCCTGGTTTCCGTGGGCTTCCATGTACTTCTTTAAATCCTTATCCATATACTCGAACACCAAGGTCAACTTGTTTTCTGTGTGGATAACATCATATAACGTAACAATATTCTCATAGTCTAACTCTTTCATTAGCGAAATTTCTCTGATCGCAGTGGACGGTGTACCCTCTTCAGAGTCCAAGTTGATTTCTTTCAACGCAACAAGTTGCCCAGTGGCCCGATTTCTCCCCTTATAAACGGTAGCATAGGTGCCTTCACCCAACTTCTCGAGTTGTTGAAATCTATAAATGTTAGTTACGTGTTCCAACCTGTACAAGACGTGTTTAGAGTGTTCAAGCATTTGACCAGACGTGTTTACCTCTGTCCAAATGTTGATCCTTGTCCAGGGAGAAATGCTCAACCCCCCGTCTGAAATTATCGAATTTCAGTCCGATATTTGATACATACTGAGAAGATGATCCTGTCATATTGTGAGATGGATTACACCACTTCTTTCTGATTGGGCTCTAATCTTTGAAAAGTAGGGTCCTAGCGTAGATATTAACAAGGGCGGTAACTGAAAAATTCGCTGTAGATAATAAATTATTATATACAGGCACTATTTAAACGTACTTCCTTCAATGGTTCCTTGGAACCTTTTTCATCAAGTTAATCGAGTTCTCGACCCAGCCTTCTGCCCCTCCTTCTAAAGCTAAGATATCTAGAATCCTAGTCTGAGTGGCTTCTTCTGATTCTTCAGCAAATTGCGATTGTTTTTTCGTTGCAATGAGCGCAGCGTTTCTCGTACTTGGAATTCTTAGCATCTCTTTATCGACGACCCATCCCATCAGCTTTGAAATATCTTCGATGTGATCGACCAATGCACCATAGGTGGATACACCTTGCCCCTTAGGAGCCTTTGGTAGCTGCTTTCGAGGAGTAAACCTCACTTTCATCCCGGACAAGGCATGCGAGCAACAAGGAACCACCATGAAAGGGTAGCCTAGAAGGGGAATCCAGCATGTAAGCTCATCGGAATGGTTACCGATGATGAAAGTGTTTTTGGGAAATTCTTCTGTGGTGCTGACGTGGGACGACTGGAGGAGATTTGCGGACGAGTAGTAAGTCATTAACGGGATATCGTTGTGTTGAGCGTGAGGCTCGAGTGTTTTCGAGGAGGAGGCATCTTCCTTCGCATTTGCACTGAATGGAATTTGCGGCACCTGGAAAAAGCGGCAGTTGTCAGTGACGTTTGGCACCAACTTTGATAATGCTGGATGTGGTTTCAACAACACACTGGGAATGATGATTTGCTCCAATAAATTTTTCTGCACACTTTCGGGATATGTACTCCAAGACTTTCTCAGACGGGCATCAATGCCTTTACCAGTGTATCCCTCCATATTCAAGATGTAGACGAGTAGCCCGTTACCGCATCCCAAGTCTCTAAACTCGAAGTCGTCTTTTGTTTTGTACTTTAGTTTCCAGAGTTCGATTAAGAATGCGGCGATTGCAAGGTCCTCAAAAACGTGTTTTTTGGGGTCTGTACTTTCACACCACAGATTGACTAGGTTTGAAGAGTATTTCTTTTTCAACGCGATGTATCTATTTTGAAATGCAATCTTTGGAACAACTAAATCATGGTTGACCCTTTTCTCGTAGCCTGTTTTAGCTCCTAATGAGTGTTTGCTTGATGTTTGCAATAAACGAAGAGCAATTCTCGTGGGCCTACTCGTGGGATCAAGTGCTCGAATCGGGTTCTCGGTCTTTGGCGAGTTGACGTACTTTTGGTAATCAAAGGGTAAGTACTGGATCGATAGGGTCGACTTGTGATATAGAATTCCTACCCCATACACGGGAGGCAAGTAAAAGGGTATCTCTTCGGCCGATTTTATATGTGGGATGTACACAACTAACACAGAAGTATCGGCCGAATCTTCAGTTTCTTGAAGTGACGCATTTGCACTGGACAATACTAGACATGTTTGATTTATTATGTGATCCTTGAACGGATTTCTGGGGATTATTCTTCTGACAATTTCGGATTTGGGGCTCAATTGTAATTCGCTATCATTCAACGATATGGTTCGCAACAGGACGTCATCTAAGTACCTATGTAGTATGGCGTCTTGCGAATTTTCTGACGGAAAATCAGGGAATTTGTTGATCAATTTGCTCACAAATGTCGAATCACCTTTGTTCACGTCGTACAGATTCTCTTTTAAAATATCTGCTCTCATGATTACGGTGGAATTTATGTTAGGTTGCCTTATTAAATTTGACATCGCTGCCTCGAAGTGTTGTGCTTCAAAATCGACTTTTGTTTCGTATATTGGCACCCATGGAGTCCCCAACTTGGATTTTTCACCAACCAATAGATCTCCTTCAAAATCTTGTTTCGTCTTATTGTGCTTCACCATTATCTTCTATAAATTTACACATAAGCCAGGATAGCTGTGGTTAGTCTACTGTAGTACGATTTCCGATGGCTGTAAAACAATTTTTTCGAGGAAATCACGTGCCAAAAAAAACATAATATTTGCACCCATTGCATTACTATAAAGTGGAGTATATACATTATTTGTCATAAAGTGTCGTCGCTATTGAATCCTTCCTAAACTAGCATTGGAATATTCTAAAGGTCAATAAAATAAGCATCACTAACATCGGAGAACTTGTGTTTTTTGTAGCAGTAGTGGCATTTGAAAATTTCGGTGCCTTTCTTTGATAAATGCCAGACGCTATCTCTCAAAGCCAAATGCTGGCAAAACTTCAATACAACAACAGGATTGTGTACAAAGTTTACGGGATCACTGCTCAAAATACTCTGCGTTTTCTTTTTCTTCTTTTTGTGTTCTTGCTCTGGTTGTTTTGGGTCTGCAGTAGACGGAATGAGTTGCTCTTTAGACACGGGACAAATGAAGATGGGATGAAAATTAAACAAGAATTTGTTCGAATCAGGAAGTTGAAAAGGTAAATCGTAATGGTATGATACTTCGTAGTTGACAATAGTGCCATCTTGGACTATCGCATACGCAGATGGAGCATCGGCAGCTTGAGAGTGGTTAGCAGTAGCCGGGAGTACCGTAATTGGTTGGGATAGTTTGGTGGCTTTGTTTAGTTTCATTTGAATTTTATTGTATTTGTAGAAACTTGGCAAACTTATGAATCCCGCAAGGATGCTTTGAAATATGGAGGAATCATTAGATAACTTGAGATCCTTGCAGTAATCAGAAATAAACTCATTCGATAAGTTTACAAAAATAGACTGGCAGTCATGAATATTTTCGAAGTTGAGTAGTATTTCTCCAACAAATTGCGAATGGGTATATTTACCATTCTTGTTATTCTTATTTGAGTTAAATGACTGCTTCATTTTGCTGATAAAATCTGAAAGCAAATTGCCCACATTATTTTGTGAGTTCTCAGTATCTTGGGTTGTCCTGAATAATAACAAGGTCATTAAGGGCGATATGTCATGGAGATAATCTTTAAAGAATTTCGAAAAATTTTCCTTTGCATATAGATAAGCCGCCAACGTACTTTCATTACCAAATGGGGTCCTCAGACCTTCACCGTTGAGAAGCAAGGTGAACTGAAGCATATGGAATTTAAACTCTATTTCTTCGTGATTAAGCAACACGACGGGATTAGATAAACTAGTCAAACCCGCATTGTCACTTATAGTTTCATTATACTTATCCTTAAACCATCGTAGAACCTTAAACAAATCATGATTCACGACTACGTCTTCCACAATTTCATTAAGGAGCTTGAATTTATCAAGCAACGTTTCGTCTATTATCAAATCGCCCTCCGGATCAATTTCCTTAACCATATCCTTCACAATATCACATTGGCCAATTTTCAATAGATGTATGATAATTGCCTTCATCAATTCCTCGTGGCTTTCTAGCTTGATAGCTTTTATATTATCCTCAAAGTTCATGGAAGGTTCCAGGGATTGCTGGACATCTCCAGGCTTCTCTTTTACCGGAAAGTTGTTCAAGTTCAATGGATAAGTATACGCTTCGTCCAAATCAACGTTGAATCTGCTGTTACTGAGTACATTTTTTTGAAACTTGTTGATGCTAGTGTTGAAGGTTTTAAGATGCGTAATTGATTTCTTGTACCACTGGTCCATCGCTTTATCCAATTTATCCACCAGATCAACATCATTTTGAAGACCTTCGCCTGATTCTTCCCTTGCTAGCTGCTGATCCAATGCTAACTCTACCAGTTCAAGCTCACCCAAAAAGTTATCGCAATCCCCAATCAAGTTAGAGAAGCTTCTTTCCCCAGAGTCTGTGAACGCCACTGTCTCCGAAGTAAGCTCATCGAAAAGGGGCGTACTCATGACAATACTATTATTGCAGAATTGAGATTTTCCTGCTTAGACTGATATTTATTCGGTCAAAACTTTCAATACTAGATACGATTTGATTCCTCTTCCCATGGCGATTAGATATCAGGGACTGATACTGGATTATATACAGGAAACACAGATTATAGAACATGCTATAGTACAACTATGTAGTATTATCTCCAGCAAATAAAACTATATATAAGTGGCTGGGTCTTAGCAGGAGCACACTTCGTTCAAAGCATTTTTGTGCCAAATTCGTTTTCGTTTTTAAAAAAAGAACTGATAGAATGGAATCGAGTGTTCATTGAAATCAAGCCAAGGTACCTCGATGACAAGCAAAATTGAATCGAAAGTTGCGTTTCATCCCTAGCCTAACTATTTGGGTTGAGCTTCAGCTCTATTTTTTAATCACCCTTCAAATATTTCAACTGTTCTTCAGCTGCCCTTCAAATGTCCAAAAAATCAGCCTTCACGAGCAACTCCAATGCAAGATGTGTAGGAATATTAAATTCAGGCACATTACCTGATTCAGCCTGTTCTTTATACTTGTAATAGTAGTAGAGGTATTCCACCACACACTCTAAGATATCTCCATCCATGTCCAAATTTATTTTGCCTGTCTCGCCCTCTTCGAACCCTTGGGTGCTTCGCAATACCGATGAGATCAGGGCTACCTCTTTGAGGACCACAAACTTGTGATTATCGGCTGAAACTAACGTTACAAATGACGGTAGCTCATCAGAAGTATCTGCCATGATACTATTATCTTCTGTACCACCTTTTTTTATTGCGAACGCTTCCAATTCACCTTCGTAAGGCTATTCAATGTCGAAGCCATCAACGGCCGGGGCCGATCACGTGATGCGATACTGCTCCTTCTTAAGTCCAGCTTCTTAGTATTGACAGCAGTTTGGCAGCGGTCTCTAGACGTCAAGATAGAATAATGCTTCCTAATCCTAGTACTGGATGGCAGAAGCTTCAGGACGTTTATTACTCGCTAAGACTCTGTTATGATAAGTTAAATTGGCCGGTTGAGAGCTTATATTCCAATTACAGAGTCGCTATATCAGCTAACTGCACGGTAATAGCGTTGGCATCAAAAAACGTACCCCATCCGAATGTGATAGACGTATATTCAATCAGTGGCAATAAGATATGGTCGCTTGTGTATAACAGCACGGCGTCCAACCATATAGTGGGGTTTGAATTTCGGAACGAGGAGTTGTGCGTCGTGTTGAACAATCAGAGAATTAGGTATTACAAGGATTTCAAAGGCAACTTCGTGGAGCACTTGTACACGAAGAGGTTAGTGAGTCTTGATGACACCAGTTCGCAGAATTCATTTACCCATTCGTCAGGGCAGAATGAAGAATCAAATTATTATGTGCCGCGTCTGCAGTTTATCACTGATTTAGAAAACAACGAAACAGAAGAGATCTTCCTGGTGCTCGAGGTGAAAATCTGGGGCGACTTTCTTGTTATGAAGTTATCTAACAGGTTTATCGTGACGAATTTAGTGACATTTACGAACTACCAGATTCCCTTTGAAAGTCACTCGGCTTCCAACATACATTGCATTAACCCCATGCTGGTCGGGACGGAAAGTTTAAACATGTTAGTAAGTTTTGGCAAGACGATCATATCTATAAACGTTGATTTCAGTTTGAGCAGCTATGAGATTACTGACCATGGCTTGACAGAGGGCCCGTTTACCCAATTGGCCGCCTCGCCTAACGGCCTGCTCATTGCTCTTTTCAACTCGCACGTCGAAAGAATATTCGTTATAAATAATAAGTTTGATAAAGTTTTACTTGAATACGATACATCCAATGAATCATCCTCTCCATATCAGGTTGAATGGTGTGGGAACGATGCCATCATCCTTTCCTTAAAGGATGAGTTAAAGTTGATAGGGCCAGGACAGAAATCCTTATCATTTTTTTACGATATTATAGAGGAAACTGACTTTGACTTAATGACCCTCACAAAAGATAATGGCGAAGATGAATTCTCGTTCACCATTCCGATACTAAAAACGGAAGACGACGGGATGAAAGTAATTACCTCGAAAAGAATTGAATTCCTAAGCAGAGTACCAGATGTCAGCGTCAATCTATATCTGATTGGTTTATCACATCCTAGCAGCATCTTACTTGATTGTATAGATAAGCTTTCGCAACGATCATCAAAATCAGTTACTAACATATCTCTATTGAAATCAGATAAATCACTCACTCTGGCAATTGAGGATTGCCTATTAGCATCGCTTCAAGACTTCAATCCGTTCTGGCAAAAGAAATTATTGAAGGCAGTGTCATTTGGAAAAGCCTATTCGGAAGATTATTACAATGCTGAGGAATACTTAAAAACCTTGAATTATCTCAAAGTTTTGAATCAGTTGCGGTCTCCTGAATTGGGTATATTTTTGACCTATGATGAGATGCTAAGTATAAGTTGGGAAGAATTGATACAAATGTTATTGAGAAGGGACTCGCATTTTCTCGCATTGAAGATAATCGATTTGCTAAAATTACAAAATTACAGGGGCTTAGTCTACGTTCATTGGTGCTGTTATAAAATCCGGAAAGAGCCCAACATGACGGATGTGGATTTATTCAAGGTCATTGTAAAGAAGTTGACATCAGCAATAGGCTCATCCAAAGGCACTACAAATAATGTATCAGTGGAAAGAATTTCTGAAGTTGCCTATGAAGAAGGACGTATAAGTCTTTGCAAGCTATTGATTAACTTCTCTCCTTCAATAGCAAAAAAAGTTAACCAGTTTTTAAAATACGATGAGTTTGAACTAGCTTTAGTCAAGTCCTTCCAAAGCGCAGACTACGATATATGTCGTTTGCTTTTATTGAATCTTCAAGACGCCCTTTCAATGTCTCAGTTTTTTAAGATACTAAACCAAAACGAGCAACAAGGCCTTATAACAGATACATCTGAAGAATTGTTAGATAAAGAGTACAAAACGAAAGATAATTTATTCATCAGTGGGGACTTGATAGGCAATTTCTGGGTTGAAGGTATCGGCAAGTATAATGAACATATATTGGAAAGGTTTTATAAAGAAGACGACAAACGGATGGAGCTTTCTGTATTGAAGTTGAAACTGTTTATTTCTAAATCCGACCAGGAGAGTCGAAGCAGTCCTAAGTTCTACGATACCTACACCTCGAAGCTTTCGAATATGACTAACAGAGGGACGAATAACCGCAGCGTGAAGATATATCAGCGTGAGCTCGAACTATTGGAATTGCAAAAGGCGCTATCCGAAACATACCATGCTAATTTCTATGTTGAGAAGTCAATACGACTGGTTCTTATAAGACTTATCAAGATGAATCAGATAAAGCGAGCGTCTCGAGTGGTGAAAGACTTCAAAATATCCTCAGAAAAGTTCTGGTATTTAGTTCTAGACGTGTACGTTAAAGCGGGGGAGTTTGACAAACTCTATCAATTTGTTTCTCCAGGAAGTGGATCAGCTTCGGATAATGCTAATTTGAAGTCCCCCATTGGGTTCAAGCATATTGTCGAGACCTGTCTCAAATACAATGGGCCTAAAGATCAGATTTCGATATACATTAACAATTGTAAGGGTGCGAACTACACTGAAAAAATCGATATGTATATCACTAACGAAGACTTAATCCTGGCTGCAAACGAGGCATTCAAATACAAAGATATCGAAATCTTGCGATCATTAAGAGATCAAGCAATACGGTTGGGACAAGGCCACGAAAATATTGTGAGCGCCGTGAAAAGCTATATTACAAAGTTAGGCTTTTAAATAAATACTATAGATTTTTCGTAAATTTACCATCTTCAATAGTGCCACAACTTGCACCTTCTTCGCCTGTGAGCCATGATGGCACCTTGATCGGATCGATAACCATACTTTCTTTGTCCGAAGTCTTAGTCGAAAGTTCGTGTAGACCTGCAAACACATCTAATCCAGTTAGCTTCATCGTGATACTCGTTTTATTATCGTCGTCGACCAGTATTTGATTGGTATGCAAGCCTCCAGGTTCGGCGGTTGAGCTGAACGTTTCTTTAATTATAAATTCCGAGAATTGGATCGGTGCTATCGAGGTGAATTCATTAGTCCTGAGCGAATTATTGTTTACTTCATAATCATCGTTGTCACTGTCAATATGGTTATTATACATGCGGGACAACTTTTTTTTATATCCTGTGATTTGATTGGATTTGTTATCGTCGTAAAGTTTGATTGACTTGAGGGTACCGTTAGAGGAACCCTTGAACCGCTGATTAGCGATTCGCTTCAACTTCAGTTTATCAGCCTCCTCTACAGGCTCGTCAGTCGTAACCTCTTCCTCTTTGAGAAGTGAATGTTTATTTGCAGGGGCAAGGGGAAGCAGATCAGCGGTACCGTCTGCATAAGGTGTCCAGATGCCCAAACTTTTCCCAAACCTGGAGTTACCATTGAGAATGTGCATGGTCTCCAAGGATCTGATGGGCTTCTGGTTGGGTGAGGTCACCAAGGTGAGCACTTGTCTCGGGTCCCGCGATAGATTTCTCTCGACAGCTTGAAGCACAATGTTCGTCACTGTATCGCTTCCCACAGAATGAATAACGTGTGGTGAGTTCATCGGTATTGCTAGAAAATAGGGTCTGTGTGATGAGATGTAGGGCCGATTTGACCGGTTCGACGTACTGATGGGCTGCAAGTCAAATACCTGGATCCGAATTATCACCAATGGCAATGTTGGATGGCGACACACGTAGATATAAGTCATGTACAAAAGGCTCAAATCGCACGCCAACAGTTCGAGAAATGACTGCGGGTCCACCAGAAGAGCCACTTCTTTTCCGCCAGCATCCCGCACCGTCGACAGAATCCACTGGTACGAGTGGGGCCTATCCACAAGCAATTGGCAGTCCGCCTGGGACAATTGGAGCAAATTCAACCCTTTCGGCCAGAACTGATTCAATATTTTGTCAATGATTTTCCGCTTCGGCACCTTGGCTCCAGCCTGCTTGAGCTCCCTTGCCTCCTGTAGCACCATCTTATTAACTTCTTTCTGCGAGCTTCTTTGCCGTTTGGCCTTTACTTCGACCTGGGGCTGCGTATTCACTAGTCTGGGCCAGATATTCATAAGTTCAATCACCGATGTTCTGCTGAGTCTTGAAAGCACATTACTTTGCACTTTTTTTGTCAAAACCGGGACATACGTATTGGGTAACACATTTTTCTTGCTCCTTTCACGATCTGACATCTTAACAACCTTACGGTGCCTCTATCGTATCCTTCCAACCTCCTAATATCTCTATCTGATCTTGATCTTGTTTACTACAGAAGACCACTTGGTGCGGGTAACTCCGAAGAGATGGAGTTTGCATACATTAAATTTTTTTTAGATTTTTCAACTATGGCTGCTAGAGAAGAGACTGACGGCTAATTGCATTGATTATAGAGAGAATAACGATGTCAGACGAAGAAGGCGGTCACGTAAAGAAAGGAGGAGAATCTGTGGATGATGGATTAGATAGAAAAACTCTTTTTGTAAGGTCTATACCCTTCGAAGCGGAATTAAGTGAATTATCGGAATTTTTCTCTCAGTTCGTACCAGTCAAGCATGCGGTGATTGTGAATGACGAGAACCAGAAGTCAAGAGGATTTGGATTTGTCTCGTTCACATTGGATGACGACACGTTGACGGCTTTGGTGGAAGCGAAAAAGACTAAGTTTAAAGGCCGGTTTTTGAGAGTAGACATTGCGAAGAGAAGAGAACGTAAAGACAAGCATGCGGGTTTGGGCCCGCATGCGAGTCGTGAGAGAAGCACGGCAGCACCAGTGGAAAAAAGGAGGGCACGATTAATTATCAGAAATTTACCATGGTCTTGCAAAAAGCCCGATGAATTGAAGAAGATCTTTTCAAAGTATGGGGCCGTGTTCGATGCTTATATCCCCAAGAAAAAGGGTGGGCAAATGTGCGGGTTTGCATTCGTCACCATGAAGAAAAATGCTGCTGCTGAGAAGGCGGTGAAGGAGTCTTCAGGGCTTAAAATCGACGGAAGAGAAGTTGCGGTCGATTTGGCGGTCGAGAAATCCAAGTGGGAACTGCTCAAGGAGGATGAAGAAGATGATGATGAAGAGGAAAGCGACGAAGAAAATGCGGAAGAAAATGAAGAGGTTGAGAGTGATCGAGATGACGAAAAAACAGACGCAAATGAAAAGACCAAAGAAAGCGATGATGAGGGTAGCGAAGACGACTCGTCCGACGACGATTTTGATGCCTTAAACAACCCCGATACCGACATTCTGGAAGGAGAGGACAATGAAGAAGAGCATGAAGTGGAGACACCAAGGCCTAAGAGTAACAGACAAGAAGCATTTTCGGTATTTGTGCGTAACATACCGTACGACGCAACTGCTGAGACTTTAAAAGAGCATTTCAGTAGATTCGGTCCTGTCAAATTTGCCTTGCCCGTTATTGATAAGGAAAGCGGATTGGCTAAGGGGTCCGCTTTCGTTGCATTTACCAATGAAAGTGCATATAACGATTGTTTAGACAACGCTCCTTCTGTTGCATCTACATCTCTATTGATTGCTGATGATGTTTCTCCTGATTATGTCTATCAAGGTCGTATCTTATCGATTACTTCGGCGGTGGATAGAGAGTCAGCGAAAAAATTGGCCGAAAGAAATATCGACAAGAGGAAAGAAGCATACGGCAAGGCGCCTGGTGAAAAGGATAAACGTAACCTCTTTTTGTTGAATGAAGGGCGTATCACTGAAAACTCCAAATTAGCAGAGCTTATCTCAAGAACGGACCTAGAATTACGGGAAAAGTCTTATAAATTGAGAGTTCAGCAATTAAACAAAAATCCCACATTGCATTTATCTCTTACTAGATTAGCCATCAGAAACCTTCCCAGAGCCATGAATTCGAAAGCGTTGAAAGCTTTAGGTCGTAAAGCTGTCGTTCAGTTTGCAACTGAAGTGAAAGAAGAGAAGAGACAGCCCTTGTCAAGAGAAGAAATCAACCGTTCTATTAAACATAAGCATGATTTGGGAATTTTCGAAACTGAGAAGAAGACTAAGCATAGTGGTGTTGTTAAACAAGCTAAGGTTATTAATGAAATCAAGGGCTCAGGAGAAATTGGCCGTAGTAGAGGTTACGGGTTCGTTGAGTTCAGAGACCACAAAACAGCTTTGATGGGATTAAGGTGGTTGAATGCACACGAGGTATCCCCTTCTGAAGTAGTCGAGGGACTTACTGACGAAGAGAAAAAAGCGGTCCAAGTGGGAGAATTGTCGAAGAGAAATTTGATTGTGGAATTTGCTGTGGAGAACGCAGATGTTGTTAAGAGAAGAAGAGAAAAGACATTCCAAGCACGCCAGAAGAATGACTCGTCGGAAAAAGACTCGAATAACAGGAAAAGAAAGCTTGATAACAAGGATCACGATGCTAAGGACTCCGCTAAGGTCAACAAAAAAGCAAGAAAGGGTTTAGACGATAACAAAGCCATGAAAAGAGGAGGCAAACCTAATAAAAATACCACTAACAACAGCACTGCGAATGCGAAAGAGTCGAAGAATAAATCGGGTTTGTCCGATGATGTTAAAAATATCATTGGATTTAAACGTAAGAAGAGAAAGGGTAAAAAATAAACTTACTGATTCTGTAACTTGAATTGATAGTCAGCATGTAATATATATGGTAAACGTACAGTTGTTAAAGAACATTTTGTAAATGCCACTGGCAAAAAATGATTGCGAAATTTTTGGTTTTTTCTGTAATGCTGCATTGTTGCAGCAATATAAAAACAATAAGTATCGGCACCAAGAAATCTTATTTATGACTCTCTTCGATCATTAGAGACTTTCAAAGATGTTCCTTCCACTTGTTCTATTATTTGCGGTAAACATTGTGAACAGTCTTGCTATTGAGAAGAAAAATGAATTGTTATCGCTTACAAGTACAGGCAATCTTAAACCGGTAGCGAAACTGTTCAACACGAGAGAAGAGCTACTCAAGTCGTCATTTTGGCGCAACTACGTCCAGACAAGGGACCCCAAGATAGCTGAAAGTACTGTTATATACATCAACTCTCTGGATTCGGTGTATCACTTCAAAAATTTTGAACAGGAATTTAACCTGAAAAGGAAGCACACGGGTAGAAGATTTAGATTGCACAGCGCCAGGCGAAGAAAAAGCATGGAAAAAAATCAGATAGAAATGGTTGAAGTAGAATATGGGGAAGGGGAGACAGGTAATTTGGAGGATATTCCCATATCTCCATGTGTATCGGCTAAGCTATCCTCTAATGGAGCATCATATGCATTGCTGTATAGCTGGTCTCGAGGATTATCCATATCGCTTAATCCCAGTATATCAGCACAGATAGCAGCTTTGGGCATATCGCTTACCGCAACTAACAATGCCTTGTCTCTTACTTATGGCACGACTAGTGGTATGACTTGTAATGCTCAGCCAGGGGGGAAAGTGCAGATTTTTGGGTCCTTTCAATATAAGTACTTTCCTCTTGCGAGGAAACGAGACCTCTTGTTTAATGGCGAGGATGATTTTTTTGAAGGTGAATGGTCAAAGGTTGAGGCAGAAACAATGGGCACAAGTACGTCGCCGGTTTTTTTTGATCTTACTGAAGTTCCAGATCAAGAATGTGTTACGGACGAAGAATACTTGCAATGCGATGATTATCAAAGTATTTTCAGTGTAAACGGTACAAATAATAACCGTTTGATGCTGCTAACGTTGAATAGTAATTTAGATTAACAATGAATAAATATTAGAGGCATTTTGTAAAGATGTACTATAAAACATGAAAACCAAGAAGTAACAAATGTAACTAGTTCTGAAAAAAAAGTGAGAGATTTTATTCGTTATAATCATTATTGCTCCCTCGAAAGGCCAAACGTGAGGCAAAACGAAGGGTCTAGTCATGCCATACACTCATAAATCAAACTTCCATGATGCGCCAGGTATATCCACTCCAACGTCATAATTTAAACCTCAGTCGTAAACATAAATCATATGCTATTAGATAACATGAAGGGTCTTGGGTATGCTGCATTCTATCTTGCGACCGTATTACCGTTAAGAAATGAAAAATTATTATTAGGCGGAACTTCATAAGAAATAGTCGCTTCTTTGCTGCTTGCTGGAATTATTTTTAGCAGTTAAGTCACCA
Organism: Debaryomyces robertsiae; assembly: GCA_030566065.1. NCBI lineage: Eukaryota > Fungi > Ascomycota > Pichiomycetes > Serinales > Debaryomycetaceae > Debaryomyces > Debaryomyces robertsiae. Next base: position 96,059 of record JAJMHL010000008.1, read on the forward strand.
TCCTGTACGGCACTGAAGATCTTGAAGTTGGGCTCTAAATCTTCATCTACTTGCATTACACTTGCGACGTTCCCGCACCTATAACAATAATTTGGTGCCGACCAAACAGTCACAACATCTTTATCCTTAAAGTGATAACGGAATCCTTCCATAACCAACTGGTGTGCCCTTGCAATCAAGCCAAGGTTATTGATGTGATTGAACTCACGACTCACCTTCGAGCCGAATAACCACCCGGCTCCCCTTGGAGATACGGCCCAAGTGTCAACGTTATCAGGGTCTGACCAAACTAGATCACAGAAACCACCTTCGTGAGGAACTTCCTGAGCTCTACTCAATACCCTAATTTGGTCGAGCATTCTTATTTCCGGTGATAAACCGCCGTGAACACACAATACTTTACCATCTATAATCGCAGCTAACGTAAGGAAATCGAAAACCTGACAGCAGTATTTCCATACCGTCGTCGACCCGTACTTGGTCAAGCACTCTTCGTAAAAGCCGTAAACCTGTGTAATCTGTCTAGACTCGTGGTTCCCACGCACCAACGTTATCCTATGTGGGTATTTCACCTTTAACACCATCAACAACGTAAACGTCTCTAGAGAAAAGTAGCCACGGTCAACGTAATCACCCAAAAAGATATAGCTCACGTTGTTATCGTCGCTGGGAATCCCTCCTGATATGCGGAACAACTCAAGCAAGTCGTGAAACTGGCCGTGGATGTCACCACACACCGTGACCGGACTTTGCACCGGCTGGATATTAGATTCCTCCATTAAAAGCTCCTTCACCAACTCGCAAAGCTGCTTCATGTCCGACTCCGATAATGCAATACATTTTTTGATTTGTTCTAACCACTGGTCCGGTCCTCTTTCGCCCATTATGATCTATCGAAATATATGCTGATATGGCGCTGTATCCTTATTGAAATGTACGAAAGAACTCTGTAATATCCTCTGCTAACTCCAGATACTGTGTTCTATCTTAAAAATGGTTCTGTGCCGTCCAATTCTCGAAAATCTAGTCCCTCGAACCTAAATGGCTTATTATTAATCGAAACCTTACCAACGAAGTACCCGTTATTTAGCCAACTTTAGTTCAGATAAAAAGCCTCAAAATGCCTGGTATAACTTAATGCTTCAAGCCGTTTCTAATCTGTTAGATATCGAAGAAATATCACTATTTGTAAGCTCTTTCCACTAAAATCCCTATTATTGGTCTTGTTCACCAGTTTTTCAATTTTTTTTGCTGTGTTGAGGTTGGCAACTTACACAAAAAAAAGAATTTTGATGAAGGTTTTTTCTATAACGTCTACAGCAGCTAATATAGGAAGGAGATCGATATGATGACGAACTTAATGATGATGAGAAACGGCGGGGCCCGAGGAGTGGTATTTTCAGCCCGTTCCTTTTGCTCTCAAGCCAGAGTTTACAACAAATCATTGCCGTCTACACCGGAAATGAAGAGCAGTGAATCGTGGGCAGGAAACAAGAATAGTGATAACAGCAGCTCGTCGGTGATCAGCAGGGTCGTGGGAATGGCTCGGTCATTACAGGAGAACACGCAGCCGCCTGTGAATATTGGTAAGCCGTTCACCAAGAAGTTCAACGTGAGCGAGACATATGACCCATTTGACCTCTCCAACAACAAGTTGGACATCGAAAGGAGGGAAAAAAGACTGACGACGCCTTATGAGAAGATGACTGACCCTTTCAAGCGCGCCGGCATTGATCCATTGGACATATACACCATGCCAGAAGTGTTATCGAAGTTTTTGACAACTACAGGCCAAATATTGCCTCGAGAGATCACGGGGTGCAATGCTAGAAACCAAAAGAGACTTTCCAATGCCATAAAGCGTGCCAGAACTTGCGGCTTGTTGTCCACGGTCCATAAACACTCCAGATACCTCCCCACCAGAAATATGTAATTGTATATAGCCATAATCTACACTAGAAGCTCGAATAAGCCTGTTTCCTCGCTCCAAACGACATCTTAAAACGTGCAACTCTAGCGTTATAGCCACACTCTCACAAACACCAACTAGCCGCTTCGGTTGGCACTCTATGCTATAGTTGTATCTCTTCCAATGGACTTCTTCAGAAGAGTAAAATATAAAAGACTGCATATAAGCAGGGGCTCGTTCCATGACCGTCCACCGGGACTAATAAGAACCAATGAAGGAGCTCTTTTCATTCATACTAAGTGAATTTCCATATTAATCATGTTATCTCAAGCCATTGCTAAGCGTGCTTTACAATCGTCGGTTAGACAATTCTCCACCACGAGAATTGCCTTAGCTGACTCTCCTAATGCGAATAACGATGCTTTCTCCGACAGAGAGAAGGCCCAGGAAAACGTCTACGTTAAGCAACACGAAAAGGAACAATTGCAGAAGTTGAGAGAGAAATTGAACCAGCAAAAGAACACCATTGATAAGTTGGAAAACGAAATCAACAAGATCAAAAAATAGGCGTGCTTGCGGCGACTCCTGGGCGGCAGCTGGGATGGTATTCGAACCGAGGCCCTCTGTCGGACTTATGTGGTTTGCGGCCTGGTGGTTACGAATGGGATTTTGGTTGTTTTTTTGTTTACCCCAGCCCTTGACTTATGCCTTGACGTATCTTTAACGTATTTTGTTGACCGGTGTTTTATTGCTGGAGGCATTGGGTGCCACTGTGGTGGTTCCCAATGACGTTAGTATATACTATATTTTCAATATATGCATCGAGCACTTGTGTCTTACTCTCGGGGCTTCGGCCCTTTTGCTTGCTTTATTGCTCTGAAGCAGACCATCTCTACAATTTGGGCCCTCTCGACTCTATCTATCAGGGCCATCGACTATCCGCCTCTGTATATGTGCCCTAGTCGTAGTTGATGTTAGTGTTGCTGGGTTGCGTCGTGTATCAACCGAACATTTTGCCTATATGTTTACTATTTTTGGAGATTTTTAAAAGACCTTTATAGTGAATAGCGCTAATATGAGGATTAAGGATACATTCAGCAGTCTAGTGAAACCGAAGGTAGCAGAAAACGGCAGTGAAGATACTGAGATTGAAGAGGAAACCCAAGTTTCGGTGCTGCCAAGGAATTTGGATCAGTATAGACCGATGGAACTTGATATCAGCCAGCGGGACATCGATTATGCAGCTCGACAGTATCACAGAGACACTCGATACCACCAGGGTGGCTTCAGAAGCCACGGAATACAACGAACAGACCAGATGGATAGACCACACCGAAGGCAGCGGCCACAGACCAGAACACAGCGACCCAGACAACAACCGAGGCCCCAGCAGCGACTGCAGAGTGGTACCAGAAGAAGGTCTCCACGTATAGCACCACCCTCGAACTTCAGATCGTCAGCGACTGTTAATGAGCCTCCTGTAGTGTACCCGGTGACGCCGACGACGGCGTCACCGGTGGCCGGCGACCTGGCTTCTGAGCAGCCATCGGAGGAGCCACCGTCGGACGAGTACTACGTGGGCAGCGAGGACGAAATACCCCCTTACCATGCCACGCTCCACAAGTACCTCGACTTGATGTCGTTCGACCCCCGAATCGTGCCCTGTTTGCGGGTCAACAGGTCGCTCATCAAAAATGACGATAAGCTCTCGGAGTATATCCAACAGTTCTTGAAGTTTAACTTGTTTCCCACCTCAGTCGATCCGTGGGAAATCTCCCATATAGACGATCAGGACTACGACGATCTCATCCCCGACCTCATTCCCGTCGAGTCTGTATCTGATCCCACCACCCCCGAAGTGCCGCAAAATATGGAATTCGAGTCCAACTACAGGTACGGCGGCGACCCCGTGCCGCAGGTACTTAGTGACGATGACTACCAATATGCCCTATACCTCTCTTCGCTTGAAAATCACCCGCTTAATCCCAACAGAACCTTCAACTCGTCCATCATCAGCTAGCTTGGCTTGGTTCTTTTATACAATCCCACCCTACATAAAAAAATTAATTATATAAGCGATTACATAATACATTCTGTTATCTTTTTTTACTCTTCTCCTTCCATCTAGTCTAACTATCCATTTGGGCCAATTTTTTTTTCTGTCTAGTTGGTCTTATTGATTATAGACAAGAACAGGAAGTTTGTTGACTTTAGAGATAATGTCAGCTCCCGAAGGATTCAAAAAAGTTAGTGAGGATTTACACAAATCAAAAGAAGTCATCAACTCGAACCCATATGGGCCCAATCCAGCCGATTTCTTGTCTAATGTGTCCAATTTCCAATTGATTGAATCAACATTAAGAGAGGGGGAACAGTTTGCCAATGCATTTTTTTCCACCGAAAAAAAAATTGAGATTGCCAAAGCGTTGGATGAATTTGGTGTCGACTACATCGAGTTGACGTCCCCAGTTGCTTCAGAGCAAAGTAGGCAGGACTGTGAAGCCATTTGCAAGCTAGGATTGAATGCTAAGATTTTAACGCATATTAGATGCCACATGGACGATGCAAAGGTTGCAGTTGAGACCGGAGTTGACGGGGTCGATGTTGTTATAGGCACCTCGCAGTTCTTGAGACAGTACTCGCATGGCAAAGACATGAACTATATCGCGCAGTCTGCAGTGGAGGTTATCGAATTTGTCAAGTCGAAGGGTATCGAAATTAGATTTTCTTCGGAAGATTCCTTCAGGTCTGACTTGGTCGACTTATTGAACATCTATAGAACCGTGGACAAAATTGGAGTTAATAGAGTTGGTATCGCCGATACAGTGGGGTGCGCCAACCCTAGACAGGTGTATGAGTTAGTCAGAACTTTAAAATCGGTGGTTCATTGCGATGTCGAATGCCATTTCCACAACGACACCGGCTGCGCTATTGCTAATGCCTATACCGCATTAGAAGGTGGCGCCAGGCTCATAGATGTTTCGGTTTTGGGGATCGGCGAAAGAAATGGTATCACTCCATTGGGTGGCCTCATGGCGAGAATGATTGCGGCTGACAGGGATTACGTCATGTCGAAATATAGGTTGCATAAATTGAGAGACTTGGAGAATTTGGTGGCCGAAGCCGTACAAGTCAATATTCCTTTCAATAACCCAATTACTGGTTTCTGTGCATTCACTCATAAGGCCGGAATCCATGCCAAGGCAATCTTGGCCAATCCTTCCACCTACGAAATTTTGAGTCCTGCAGACTTCGGATTAACTAGATACATTCACTTCGCTAATAGATTGACCGGGTGGAACGCTATCAAGTCTAGAGTAGACCAGTTGAACTTGAATTTGTCAGACGAGCAGTGTAAGGAAGTCACGAACAAGATTAAGAAGTTAGGAGATGTTAGAAAACTCAATATTGACGACGTCGACTCAATCATCAAGGACTTCCACGCTGATTTGTCTACGCCAGTCATCAAGCCCTCTGAACCTGTTCCCCATGTGATTGAGGGTTTAGAGGAACCTTCGTCCAAGAAGCCTAAAAATTAGTCTGATTATAGTAAGTATCGGTGCATAGTACTGCCTACATTGAATAACAAATATCGATTTAACTTTATTGCTTTGTAGCGTTGATTGTTGCTTGTGAATTTGCTCTGATCGTATTCTGGCCACGAGATATGCCAAATTCTCGGCTGCATTCTAGCCACCACTATTGACTTTTTTGATCGATATTATAACCTAAGTAGCTCACAAGTCCATTGAAGCTTGGTTGATATATGTTGGTGCCAAAGTGGCCCAGTTGTACAACAGGCGTGACTAATCACTAAAGTCTCAACTCTCATCCTATGTAGATACGGACATAGTGACCGGGTCTTCATCTTGCATTGTGCGCTTCAAAGAGTTGCGGAACTAATGGCAAAAAAGACTGCGATAGATCACTGAGCTGGCACCAGAGGAGATATTTCATAAATCAGATAACAATATCATACATAGACATATAAGTGGTTCTTCGGTCCACCTGGCTGCTGATCGAAAGATTTTACGAGTTGTGGCCCTCAAAAGTAGGAAATTGCGAAACTGTAAAAGCTGCAATATGGGATCAACTTATGAATAAATGAAGAATTGAAAGTTCGTAAATGCCTAAAGGCTGATTGTCTAAACATCGTCTATTTATGTACTATTCTTGTGAGTGTGTGAAATTTTCTGCCAGCCTTTTTCTGTTACCCGACTCTTCTTGAAGATAATCCGAATTGTCGTCATCATCTTCATCATCAGTGTCATATTCGACATCCTGAGCTCTTTTTCTTCTCTGGAAATCTTTAATGTGCGCCTTGTTCAAAGCATCGGTAAGTGAGGCAAAAGTTGATCTCCGTTCTAATTCCTTGGGCCTCATGAAGCGTTTACCAGTTTGAACGCGGGTCAAGCCTAGATCTGCTTCTTCCTCTTCACTACGTATATGACCATTCTCATAAAGCGAGCTATCGAATGTCGCGGCCCTACTTGCTTCTCGTATTCCAGATGTCTTGCCTGGAGTTTGGTCGGGCTCCAGTGGAAGACTGTACTTTAAATCAACTAGGTTTTTTATAGATCTCTCCACTTTGCTAGAAATTGGATATGGAAGTGGTGAATCCCTGGAGGCCCTAAATAAGGTGACATTCGTGCAATGCTCGTTCTCCATCCTGAAAAAAACCCAAATAAATCTTCTAAGAAGTTCAGCCAATGCTACGCAAAAGCTTGTGACTGCCAGCTGCTGAACCTGATTAGTGAAGAAAGCGTAAAATATCCACTGGAATCTCAAGATGACATTAGCTATCATCGCGACATAATAAAAAATAGGCCTTTTGTAGAATAAATCGTTCCTCAAAAATTTATGCTTGGAGCCCGGTTGCATTAGCGACCAGTCCATGACAATATCCCATGACGAAGTGTATAAAGAGTTCAAGGTCGCAAAAACGATGAATGCTGCTCTGTTGCGGTTTCTTCTATCTATACGATAAACACTCAACAAGCAGTAATAAATCGTCGTGATAGCATATTTCGCCATATTTGCCAAGTGAGGAAACCAGTCCCCAGTATCCATAAAACGTCTGACGCATTGTAGAAGACGGAAGATACTTGGCAAGCAAAGAAAAACACCCATGACTCTTGACTTAGAAGACCCACAAACATTACTTGAAGCTGGAGCTTTATTAATAAGTCCATTCCAATTGTGGGAATACAAACAAAAGAAAAAAGGAATGTTACCCATGGAATAAGTTAAAGAGCATAAGATATCTCCTAGGAAGAAATCTCGAAACTCTACCGGATAAAAGCCCGAGAGAAATAATCTCCAGAGGGCAATTTGAAGCCATTTCCTACTTGAGCCATAAAACTGGTTCCCTGGCCAAAGAAACACGATAAGAATCACTCCAACATAGATCCAAGGCCAGTCCCTACCAGGAAACTTTTCCGGCCAAAAGTTATTGAAACTGAACCACATCACCAATGACAAAAGTGCAAACGAAAAGGAGGGAAGTAACAAATATTGCTTGCTGTTAAGTGCTGTCACCATGTTAAATTCAAAGATAAATTTATAGTTGATTTTATATAGTTCAAACACGTACAAGTTCGCAGCGAAGAGGATCAATACTAGGACTAGCAAAAAACAACCTCCCCAAATTTGTAATAAAAACCGCCCTTCCGGCAACACACCTTTAAGGGTATCATGTAGAGCCACATAGACGGCCAATATAAATAATGGTATCCCAAAACCAAGCATTAGTCCAGAACTGAATAAGGGCATATAGAAAGAAGGTTGCCTGGAATCCGTGCTGTTTAAAGCATATGCTATACTCTTTAATTTCTCTAAAGAATGTTTTTTATCGATACTTCCGCTATCGAAAAATATAATGTACAACTCTTCCACTTGGCTGGACAATTTGTCGAGAATATCACTTGTTTGAAAATACGACTCTTTATCAACTTTCTCCATATATGGGGCAGAAAGAGAAGTATTCATAGTTTTGTCAAACTTCTTGGTAATTTTCCTAAAGGCGGTTCTGTTCAATGTTCTAAATGACTTAAGCAATGATAAAGTTCCATAAAATTCGAAAAGAGCGTCTTTTAATTGCTTCCGAGCAAGCAAGTAAGGAACTTTATAATGAGTTGTCGGAGTATAATCTCTGCGTTTAGCAGTTTTCACCATAGCCTGTGTGAGTGGTTCTTGTCGCGGATAGTGACGAGCATTGAGTTCTTCGTGAGCTTCTCGAGCAGAACTTTGCCCGGACTCACTTGATTCTGAATCTGGGTCCTCGTACTTGCTGGTGACTACACCATTTCTGATTCGATTCTCTTGCGAGTTAATATCGATGGCATCAAAATCCTTCGCACCATGTCCCGAATCGCTACCCTTTTTTTTAAATTTATCTAAAAATACCAACGAGGGAAGAGATGGCAAGTCAAAACGCTCAAGTCCACGAAGAACGTTTTTGGTTTGAAATGCAAAATTGTTAAAATTCTGATACACCGATTCTGGGTTCTGAATGATCTGCTTCCCGTTGCTGCTCAGGCGACGCTCCACTTTTTCCTTCATTATTGCCCCTTTGTGATCGCGCAACTGGTAGAGCTGATCCTGCAACAAGAGGAAACGTTCATATACATATTGTTCCCTTTCTTTATAGAAGTTATCCACTTTCGCCAATTCCGAATTTAGCCACTCGTTAAACTTTAGATTTCCGCTCACCAACTCCTTCTTATCTTTCGAGGACCGCAATGGGTAGCTGAGAAGAGACGGCCTTTTCGGCGTGCCATCTTTTAACTTGTCTTTGTTGGAAACTTCCTCGCTCACAGCATTCGAACTTTTCAACCTCTCATCATCACTATTGAAGGGCGAGTAAGCATTACCTCGCTTATACTTCACATTCTGGGGGACTAGCAATGGGGTACGGTCATCAACGCCCTTTCTACCCGTCGGGGGGACTATACTTCCCAATTCTCCATCCTCATCATGCATCCCATGATCTTTGAGATAGGCGAGTTTCTTTATGAACTTTTTCCCATATTTATAGTCGACATACAAAGGTTTCCACTCAGGAACCAAACCCTCGCTCAATAACTCGCCGAACTTCATCTGCTTGAGTTACTTCCATCAACAGTAAAGTTTAGTATATGTATTGCTTTGATGAGAACATAAAACTAGCAACATGGGAGAATTCGGGCTCCTAACCACTCACAACTCGAATTTTGCATCAATCGAGGTATGCCTTGAAGACGTTGTACTCGTAGATACGATTGAAGACTTCGTAATGAGATCGGTAGTAGAACTAGCACCTCAGGACTAATTGAGCTGAATATGATAGTTGTTTCAAGGGTGTGAGCTGTAGTCTTTATATAGGTGTACAAGGGATATACCATGAGTTTTATAATGAATATGCGTGAGGCACCTAATTGGCTAAGCAAAGACAGAGGAGCCAACATTCAAGTGAGGGTTACAACAAGGATAAAGCTTTAACTAAAGTTTTATTTTCTAGTAAATTTATCGGTACACTCTAAAAATTCAATATCACGTTTGATCAATAACTGAGCCTTGACCCGCAAGCAGAAATTAGGACCCTTCGTATCGGACATACAAAGCATCTATAAAATGGGGATGCTTGATGCCGGGGGGTTTAGCATTTTTGAAACCTTCTACGGCTTCGTAGACGGACCAGTTCAATCTTTCAATTAGGTAGCAGCATATCAAAAAGCCAGTTCTGTTGAAGCCGTAGTGGCAGTGGACGGCGATTAGAGGATACTCAGAATCATTAGACGAAAGTATGTCATCAATGAGCTGAATGAACCTTCTTATCGCCACCTGGTCCGGCACTACTTTGGAGACAGTTGCGCATTTATAATAGTGAATGTGTTCGAATGATTTGGGACTGTAGGGAGGAATATCTGCAGAAATATCGACTATCGCAACAAGAGTTCCCTTAGGCACAACATCATCAGTGAGGAGATTAGCGCTTCCGTAGAATTTTTTCTCAAGAATCTTCGGAGAATGTACAGAGTCACCTTCTCGCAATGTCTTCATGCCTAGCAAAGGGGCCACCTCCTTTCCTTGTTTACGGGTAATATTGTCTGAAAGGGGCTTCAACCTCAGCCATTTTAATTCATTTTTCAAGCCCCATTTGTCACCAGAGATGTCTGCTTTGACCTTCAACACCCATGCAGGTGCTAAGTGTAACCGCTCGGGAAACTTCAGCTCCACATGATTCAATACCATGCCACACACAAACTCTGGTTTAGACAAAAGTAATGAATGCCCAGCACTATTAATTTCGATAGAAGATGACACTCTTCTTGAAAAGGTGGCAGTCAAAAAATTGTCTACCCCCCTTATTACCTTTGGAGATGTGACCTGATCGCCGCTCCCAGATATCAACAAAATTTTTTCATAGATAGTGGTATCTGAAGAGTTATTATTGAACCTAGCGATAGCAGATATGAGATCTGAATATGTGGCCTTCTTGAAACCCTGTACATATTTCAACACCACTTCCGAATCTATGTCCATATTCCACCTAAGTTGCCTGAGTTTGTTGTAAATGTTTGAGGTCAGATTGAATTGGGATGCAGGCAAGGTGGAGCCAGTAGTTTTGGCCAACTGCCGGGTCACACTAGTACTATGTAATCCCTCTAATCTATCCCACACACGAAACGTGTTGAAAATCCAAGGAAAATAATTGAAAAACCTGAGCATTGAAACAGTTTTAGGTGATGACTCTGGTTCTTGCTTGGTGACATCATCTGTAAAGCCTGGGGGCGACAACAAAATAAGGCCCTCCACCGTTCGTTCTGGCAACCGTTTCACAACCTTGATCGAAAGATGAGTTCCCATGGAATGACCCACTAAAACAATTCTCTTGTTGTTGGGGACCGTCTGTCTTATGAATGCGCAGACTATTCTCACAATATTATCGGTTGTGAAATCATCCAATGTCATTTGTCCCACACTGGACGATATTTTCGCCTTTTGTGAACCAGTAAGCTCCGTTACCATCTTAGCGTTATCTCTGAACTTTATTTTTGAGTTCCCGAAGCCGGGCAAGTCCAACGAAATGATCTCCAGACACTGCGATAATAGCCCCATAAGTGGCTCAAACTGAGACATCTGGCCCCCGAGACCATGAAGGAACACTAAAATGGGCGACTCGTGCATTTGTCCCTGAATATCCCCGCTGAGTGTACTATGGTTGGACTCGTTGTGCATGAAGTTGTCCAAAGGATGCGGGATGTGAATTGTGTTCACCGTCACCTTATCAACCGAAATACTATCTTCGTTGCTCAAGTCCACGTCAGTTACCTCGGAGTATTTCGCAACCAATGAGCAGTCATTTGCCTCTGATTCGAGCACAAACCGCTCAAACTCATTCTCTTGGCCCAATAGTTGGATTTTCGCCCACTCTACGAGCTTCTTGACCCAAGTATTGGTTTTTGCGTACTGCTCGTCCGATAAACGCTCTAACTTCTCTGAAAAGCTCGCCACCTTCAATGTTGCCAGAGACAGGGATGCCGTCACTGCTAATAATTCATCATTCTCTTCATCAGACAGCATATCTTCAACATCAACTAATAATGCCCTCTTATCTCTTGAAGTACTTTCGAGTTGGTTTTGACCTTGAGCTTATATGCACACCTCTGAAATTATGTATTTGCCAGTCTAATGGTGACAGAACAAAATAGCTAGTATTTGAATCATATTAACGTATAGTAATAGATAGATCGAAACGGCAACATGTCGTCGTCGAGGGGAAACTCATTACATGATTATTGGGACTCTTTTGACGATCTAGATAATTCTTTGGATAAGGCTTTGAATAATGCTTCAAACAACTTGTTCAGATATACACACAGTAAAGACAACTCCCGCCAGAGCTCACAGGGATCTGTTGGCGCAATACCACTCGCTAATATGGGAGGGGGAATGGATGGAGAAGAACCTATAGGGAGTAACGAGCACGACGATAGCTCGCCATTGATCGGGGGTGGAACATATGGACAGAATCGGTCGTTTCTGTCGTCCTCGTCCTCTTTGAACCAGGCTGCGAGGTCGTTGTCGTTTACATGGAGAAGATATTTGAAAAGAATTATTAACATGTTTAGGGCTGCTAAAAAAGAATTGCATCAGGAACAGGCTAGACTGAACGGAACCCTCGGATTGTACAATGAGTTCTCAGACGAGAGGTACATATCGGCACGAAGCCCTACGTCTCGTAAAAACAGCTCATACCCGTCAAATGCCATTTCCAATGCCAAATACAATCCAATTACTTTTATTCCCATTATCTTGTACGAGCAGTTCAAGTTTTTTTTCAATTTATACTTCCTACTTGTTGCATTATCGCAAATCATACCTCAGTTGCGAATAGGATACCTTTCGTCATACATTGTACCGCTAGCATTTGTTTTAACTGTCACTATGATGAAGGAAGCAGGCGACGACATTGCCAGAAGGCGCCGCGATAAAGAGCAGAATAATGAGTTGTACGAAGTCCTTAACCGCTCGTCACCCTCCTCATTAACTCAAGATATAAAACTAGTTGCATCTAAAAATTTAAGGGTAGGCGACTTGGTGAGGTTGCACAAAGACACGAGAGTGCCGGCTGATATGGTTTTATTGCAAACTTCGGAGAAAGATGGCACGGGCGAAGCATTCATCAAGACGGACCAATTGGACGGAGAAACTGACTGGAAACTACGAGTTGCTAGCAATGCAACCCAATCAGCAACAAGTGTTTCTCAATTAATTAACGACTTTTCATTAATAATAAGCAATCCCAACAAATCCATTCATCATTTTACAGGCAAACTCATTTACCATCCTCAAGGTTCTGCAATCTCAAGCAATGAAACGTTCGCCTTAAATATAGACCAAACATTATGGGCAAATACGGTACTAGCGCTGGGAACAGCTATCGGTATTATAGTTTATACTGGTATTGAAACTAGACAACTGTTGAACACTACGAAGACAGGGGTGAAAACTGGGTTATTGGAATTAGAGATCAATAAATTATCCAAGATATTATGCGTGGTGGTCTTTTTATTGTCTATTATTTTGGTTCTTGCAAATGGGTGGCCTTTAAAGCCTGGGTGGTATATCAATATGATGAGATTTTTAATCCTTTTTTCTGCAATTATCCCCGTCTCTTTGAGAGTCAATTTGGATTTGGCCAAATCAGTTTACGCCTCACAAATCGAAAAGGATTCAGAGATTCATAATGCAATAGTCAGGACGTCGACGATACCAGAAGACCTAGGTAGGATCGAGTACTTGTTGTCGGACAAAACCGGCACCTTAACGCAGAACGATATGGAGTTGAAGAAGTTACATTTGGGAACAGTGAGCTATGCTGGCGATACGCTTGATATTGTAACGGAGCATGTAATCAATATGTTTTCCCTATGGGATACTAATGCTCATTCTAAGACACCCAACTCGACCATCAAAAAAAGAGATTTAAGTACCCGCGTTTGCGATATGGTGTTGACCTTGGCCATCTGTCATAATGTCACACCCACGTACGAAGACAATGAGGGCGACGGGGTGGTCACATACCAAGCGGCATCGCCTGATGAGATAGCTATTGTGCGATTCACGGAATCGGTTGGTTTGAAGTTGTATCGACGTGACCGTCACTCGATTTCTCTATTGCACTTGGCAAGCAACCAAATACTCACTTTCGAAATCTTGTATAACTTCCCCTTCAATTCGGATACGAAGAGGATGGGGATTATTGTAAAAGACGTCACAAGAAAAGATATTTGGTTCATGCAAAAAGGTGCGGATTCGGTTATGTCTAGCATAGTTGCATCCAATGATTGGCTTGAGGAAGAAACGGGTAATTTGTCTCGTGAGGGTTTGAGGACCCTAGTTATCGGTCGCAAGAAGTTAACTTCTAACTTGTACCAAGAGTTTGTGAACAAATACCAAGAAGCGTCATTATCGATGCATGATAGGGAGCTGTTTATGCAAAAATCAATAAGCTACTATCTTGAGACGGACCTCGAGCTATTGGGGCTTACCGGAGTTGAGGATAAGTTACAGAAAGACGTCAAATCCTCGATCGAATTATTGAGGAATGCAGGGATCAAAATATGGATGCTCACCGGAGATAAAGTCGAGACGGCTAAGTGTGTCTCTATAAACGCTAAAATTATCTCGAGAGGACAATACGTACATCAAATCACTAACGTAAGTCATTCAGATTTGGCAATGAATCAACTAGAAATCCTTAGAATTAATTTAAATTCATGTTTATTGATTGATGGGGAATCATTGGGTGTTTATATGAAGCATTACAAAAGAGAATTTTTTGAAATTGTTATTAAATTACCGGCGGTAATTGCTTGTCGTTGTACGCCCCAGCAAAAAGCAGATGTGGCGACTACTATCAAGGAAATCACTGGTAGAAGGGTATGTTGCATCGGGGACGGTGGGAATGATGTTAGTATGATTCAATGTGCCGACGTAGGTGTTGGTATTGTTGGAAAAGAGGGCAAGCAAGCTTCCTTAGCAGCCGATTTCAGTATCGAACAGTTCTGCCATTTATTAAAATTATTGTTGTGGCACGGGAGAAATTCCTACAAGAGATCTGCAAAATTGGGCCAGTTTGTCATCCACAGAGGCTTACTCATTTCCGTGGCTCAGGCAGTATACTCCATCTCGTCGAAGTTTGAGCCGTTGGCATTGTACCAGGGCTGGTTGATGGTCGGATACGCCACTTTCTATACCATGGCCCCCGTATTTTCGCTTACTTTGGACTGTGACATCGATGAACACTTGACTAAATTATACCCTGAATTATATAAAGAATTAACAATAGGTCGCTCATTATCGTACCGCAGCTTTTTCGTTTGGGTGTTGATATCGCTTTTTCAGGGCACAAGCATTCAGTTGCTATCACAGAAATTCCAGTCACTAGCGTCAAATGATTTCACCAAAATGGTTGCCTTATCGTTCTCTTGTCTTATCTACAATGAACTTATAATGGTAGCCATCCAGATCAATAAATGGAATAAGGTAATGGCGTCTACCATCACCATTACATTCTTGATCTACATTGCCTCCATTCCGTTTCTAGATGACTACTTCGACTTGGATTACATCTCGTCAATTCTGTATATTTGGCAAACTTTAGTTATTTTGGCCATTAGCCTTTTTCCTGTGTGGGCCTCGCAGGCGATAAATCGAAAACTCAGGCCTCCAAGTTATGCGAAAGTGCAACAAGACTAGTTTCCAAAGGATAAATGGAATCCGAACTATACGACGTAGACGTACACGTCCACCTCATGTATATTTCTATACGACACGTCTAATGCTCAAATTCCATGTTTGACGTAAACAATAATTTTAAACGTTCCGTGATCGGTCAAGAAAGTCGTTTTTTTGGGTAGTTGCGATTTTAAACCCCAATGCACCCCTACACATAGTGCTATACGATGGTTACCGTTTACCTAAAATGCTAACGGTAGCAGGTTCCATAAGAGTGATTACATAATTGATTCAGGGGGGCTAAATCAGCTCATAGTGGTCGCAGACGTCTAAGCGAATATCGAACCACAATTGGTGTGGCTCAATTATATAATGATATCAAAGCCTTACTAACATAGCTAAAAGTATATAATTTAAGAAATTCCGTTGATTCAATTCTTAGTTAGAGACTTCAAATTATGTATTCAATTCACTACAAACCTCTCAGGGCAAGCTCTATTTTCGTATTGGGGTACCTAGCAATGTCCACAACGGTACCGTTTATGTTATCATATCGAGAGTCGAATAACTCCTCCATACGCACAAAAGGAGCCATAAATGCCAGGGCGTTATTTAACAAGATTTAGGCCTTGAGAGAGCCAATTGACATGCCGCGAAGGTTGCAGACCGTCGCGGGGGCCGATACGGGTTGTGTGGCCAAGTTTAGCTTTCTAGACACTGACATTTTAATTTGGATGGTGAAGGGTACTGGATACGTTTTAATATACTAATATACGTGATGATTTATGAAAGCTATTGCAGTAAATATTAGTCCTATGTACATTATTTGGCCCAGTGAGCTGTTTCTACCAACTGCTTCGGGGATTTCAAGCCGGCCGCAACTTCAAATATCTTTTGTTTATTTGCGAGATTCAAATCTCCGTTTCTCATTAATTGATGCCTCATCAGCATCGCCGCCTGTAAAGCCTGAGGAGATTTAAACTGTGTCTGATCTATCTGCAATTCGGTAACTTTCCCTTTGACGACCTCGTTGATCCGGGTCTTCAATTTTTGGGCGTTGACATCGAGAGAGAAGTTCGATTGCAACAAAAACTTGTTTCTCGCCACGCCAGGCGTCACTGTGTTGACGATATCCTTGGGGAGCATGTATGGATACTTGGACTCAAGCAACACTTCCTTGGCCACAGAAGCTACTCGCGCAGATGTACAACTGTTGGCTGAGGTAGCTTTGCCATAGAAGAAAGTACTGTTATTCAATTGTGGCTGATATGGGCCATACAGAAGAGTCTTGGACTGTACAGGCTGCACCTCTAAAACTTTTTGTCTTCTTGGTTCCCGTGGCTTGGTGGGCCTTTTGGCTTGTTTTGGATGCTGAGCACCACCGGCGCCCACTGCAGCACCTTCACGAGGCGCCCGTGGACTACGTGGTATACGGGGGCCCCTAGGCCTCTGCCTCGTACCCTCTGTATTCCTTGGGCCTCTCGTCCTGTCCTGGGTCCCAAACTTCGGCGTGAATAAAGGATGGTCCGCGACCTGGACCTTTTCGTTCTTTTTATTCTGGCCCGCATGGTTTTTGAATTTCAGCTTGGCGGGGGGCCCTCCACCATTCTTGCCAGCAGTGCCTGAATTAGCCGGACGCTGCCCCTCGGCAATCTTTTTGGTCGTCGAGCTGATCCGGTCGATTCTGCTCAAAAGGTCCGTCAAGAACATTGACTCCTTTCCTGGCTCTCCACTGTAATGACGCACTCCAAATTGGCTCTTAGCAATACTAGCGGCACAGCGGCCCACACCTGCCTTCGAAAGTCCGCTTCTGATCATTTCTCGTTCGTCAATGTGCCCTTTCCAATAAAAATCGTCTCTAGCTCTTATTTTTCATTATTTTTCTCTATTAGTGCCCACTAGTAATTCTTTTTAGACTGCCATAAAAGGAAGGAAGCGACGTTTTCTCCTCTATCACTATGCTCAAATTACACAAAACACAAGGCGGTTACCCTACCTGGTTTCCACCAATCAGAGGCCATTTTCAAAATTTAAAAGTTTTCCGATCAATTCGCACAGTTTGGCCGAAATTGGTTGGTTAAGCGGTTCAACGAGTCGATTCAACATATATGAATATTTCATTCTACTAAAAGGATTATTTAGTCTTTTTTTTGTTTTTAATTGAAAGGTTTAAAGAACAATTAATTATTCTTTATTTCGAAAGTATATAATGTTGTCAGCTCGTCCAGTTTTACGTAGTGCTGCCCGTTCAGTTGCTGCCGTTTCTAGAAACTTGCGTGTCGTATGTATAATGATTTCGGACGAAGGAGGCCTACAGATTGATTGGGATGCCATCATGAGGGAGAAGTGTGGGAAGTTACGTGCAAGTGAATGAAAGATGATTGGGGAGGAATTGACGCCCTGGCGGAGGGCAGAGGCCATACGGGTGAAATGGAAATTAGTCGCCGGGAAAATGTGGGCGACAGATGGCAATCAATCAATTGGCGAGCTTAAAGATCTACTACCCCTACGAGGGGTCTAGGAGGAGCAATACTAACAATTGCAGGCTCGTCCAACTCAATATGCGGCTAGATGTTACGCATCCACCAAGGCGGCGCCAACTGAAGTTTCGTCGATTTTGGAAGAAAGAATCAGGGGTGTTTCTGACGAAGCCAACTTGAACGAAACCGGTAGAGTTTTGTCTGTTGGGTATGTATACGAGTGAAGAAGCAGGGCCGGGGTTGAGGATGGTTGTGATTTGGTGCAATGTTAGGTGTCTTGGGGTCTCGGTGAAAAGTCGGAGTCCGACCAATGAGAATTTGCACAAAAAAGGCCCGTCGCAACAAAATACAGAACCACCCGCAACGGTCCTAAATTGTCTACAAGACCTATACTAACAAATGTAGTGATGGTATTGCCCGTGTTTTCGGTTTAAACAACTGTCAAGCTGCCGAATTGGTTGAGTTCACCTCCGGTGTTAAGGGTATGGCCTTGAACTTGGAAGCCGGTCAAGTCGGTATTGTGTTGTTCGGTTCCGATAGATTGGTCAAGGAAGGTGAAACTGTCAAGAGAACCGGTAAAATTGTCGAAGTGCCAACTGGGCCAGAATTGTTGGGCCGTGTTGTTGACGGTTTAGGTTTGCCAATTGATGGTAAGGGTCCATTGAACAACTCTTCCACCTCTAAGGCTGAAGTTAAGGCTCCAGGTATCTTGCCAAGAACCTCCGTGTTCGAGCCAATGCAAACTGGTTTAAAGTCTGTTGACGCTTTAGTCCCAATTGGTAGAGGTCAAAGAGAATTGATCATTGGTGACCGTCAAACTGGTAAGACTGTCGTTGCCATGGACACCATTTTGAACCAAAAGAGATGGAACAGTGGTTCTGACGAATCTAAAAAATTATTCTGTATCTACGTCGCTGTCGGTCAAAAGAGATCTACCGTCGCTCAATTGGTCAAGACTTTGGAAGAAAACGATGCTTTGAAGTACTCTATCGTCGTTGCTGCCACTGCTTCTGAAGCTGCTCCATTGCAATTCTTGGCTCCTTTCACTGCTTGTGCTATCGGTGAATGGTTCAGAGACAACGGTAAGCACGCTTTGATCATTTACGATGATTTATCTAAGCAAGCTGTTGCCTACCGTCAATTGTCTTTGTTATTGAGACGTCCACCAGGTCGTGAAGCTTACCCAGGTGATGTTTTCTACTTGCACTCTAGATTATTGGAAAGGGCCGCTAAGATGTCTTCCGCTCACGGTGGTGGTTCTTTGACCGCTTTGCCAATTATCGAAACTCAAGGTGGTGATGTCTCTGCTTATATCCCAACCAATGTTATTTCCATTACCGATGGTCAAATTTTCTTGGAAGCTGAATTGTTCTACAAGGGTATTAGACCAGCTATTAACGTCGGTTTGTCTGTCTCTCGTGTCGGTTCTGCTGCTCAAGTTAAGGCCATGAAGCAAGTTGCCGGTTCATTGAAGTTGTTCTTGGCTCAATACAGAGAAGTCGCCGCATTCGCCCAATTCGGTTCTGATTTGGATGCTTCTACCAAGCAAACCTTATCCAGAGGTGAAAGATTAACCAACATATTAAAGCAAAAGCAAGCTTCCCCATTAGCTGCTGAACAACAAGTTCCATTGATTTATGCCGGTGTTAACGGTTTCTTGGATGATGTTCCATTGGACAGATTGGCGGAATACGAAGAATCTTTCGCCACTCACTTACAATCTAATGACTCTGACATCTTAGATGCCATCCGTGAAAAGGGTGAATTATCTAAAGAATTATTGGAAAAATTGAGATCAACCACCGAATCTTTCACTGCTTCTTTTTAAATTATAAGTCTGGATGATACGTAATTTATTTTATCCTCATCTACTCTTATAATTCTTGAAAGATTCAAGTGCTTTAGAAACACCGTTGGGCATTGTTTTGATTTTTATATACATTTAACAACAAAAGATTCTATATTTGAATAAATTTATTTGATATTTAATATCATTCTGCGAATTTTAGTAGGAACTTAGAGATGTAGTTTTTCCGGGCGAGAATATTTTTGTTTAACTGTTGATCTTTGACGCTAGCTGTTTTTGTCTCATAACTGATATATTCGTGCATATATATTACATAGTCATAAGTTCGGCATGCCGAGAAAGGCTAAATCAAGCGGGACGAGCAAGTTGATAGACTTGTCGGGAGAACTGCCGTCCACAAACGAGGTAAGAGAAGTACCGAATTACGATTACCATTTATTACAAAATAACAGCACTGATATACAATTCGAGCACGATTTGGATTATCTTCTTGAGTCAGGTGTCGGCGAGGTCCACACCAATGGGACTAGTCACTATAAAGAAGTTGAGATGGTTGAAGAAGAGCTGTTTTATGACGGGAAAATGCTAGACGATAAGGTGATGAGGAAGACAAAGGAAAAGCGTGTTAAAATTTCGCTTGATGATATAACGAAAGACATGGGTGACATCAATTTTTCATCAGACAGTGAGAAAGCGGAATATGACGAGAAGCAAAAGCCACCAAAAGCTAAGAGAGCCAGAGGAAAGAAAAAGCAAAAGCAGGCTATCTCAGACGTGAACAAGCCGAATAATTCTGACGAAGAATTGGCTTTGGAACTCAAAAAGGAGCAGAAGAAAGATAAAAGAAGGAGAAAAGATCTTAGAAGAAAGATGAGAAGGAGTGAAAACAGCCAAACAGAGCCAGCTGGCCCATCGATGGAATTAAATGTTGGGCCTAATGTTTTGAATTTGAGCGAGTCGAATTCTACGAAATCGGGAAGGAAGAATACCAAGAAAGACGGAAACATCAAGACAAGCCAAGGGAGCAGCAAGAATAAAGGGGCAGATGATTCTGAATATTATTTTGGAGCTGGCCATTCACAATTGCTGCATGATCTCGAATTAACTGAGAAAGAGATCAATGATGCATTAGACAAGGAGGAGCAACACATGGATGCAACATTAAACACTACATCAAGCAAAAGTTCACGAAAAAAAAGAAAAGGAGACCAGAAGAAGAAAACGAAGAGAAATGATGCGACTGTTGCCCAGCATTCAGAAACTGATGTTTTCATAAATGAAGAAGCATTCGAGCCGAAGAAGCTAAGGGTACCAGACAGTGAAAGCCACCACGAAATGCATACGAAAGAGTGTACGAAAAAAAATCAATCGGAGGATGTTTCGTGCCAGAAAACTGAAATGCAAAAGGAAGGTTTGAATTCATTAAAGTCCAATCTTCAATCGTCGAGCAGGCTAAATTCGAGCAATAAACGTCCTAATATGCTTCCGGCATTGCAACCAAATAAGACAATTATTGGTCTTTCACATCAACAGATATTGAAGCTCTCATTATCGGATGTTAAGATCAAAACTATTGTGTCCGCTACATCTATATCTAAATTTGCCCGCCATGTATTACAGTTTGCCATAAGATATTCTCATGATTTGTTCGTTGATGAGGAAAAGAAGCAAGCATTTTTTAGGTTGTGTATAAACGTTGCCCTTTATGAATCGTCGGGGTATAAAAAGACAATGCAACTACATCCTCAAATTCTTGAGTGGTTCAATCATTACAAAGAGTTAACGTTGGATCAGACCCATACCAAATTTACCCCTTCAAATAAAAATATTCATCAGAATAATTTTGACTATTCGGTTTTAGCTTATTTGGGTCATGTATTAATTTGGGCCGCTCATCAGCAGCGCAAAGTACAAGTCGAACCTTTCTTTACCAAGTACAGTATTGACTTGCCTATTCTGGAGATCGTAAAAAACGTCGGTGGCTGCCATTTATGGGACCGCCTAAGCAGAGAACGTGAATCAATGAATTCCAAACGATGGAAACATGTTATGAAATTTAGAAATGCTTTTCTGTACGAAGAAGATCAATTTATGGTAATCTTGCGTTTTATGGCTGTTGATGATTTGATTCCATAATACTTTGGTGTTAAGTCTGTTCTCTCACTTTATCAACGTGATGGGGTTGGCCTCCATTTCTCTATTGCGGGAATACAATAGCGCAGTAGATAGAGCACACTGCCCTTCCTACACACATCGCTAGTGATGTACTATGACTAAGAAGGGCACCAAATTGTATGCAGGCAAATATTCAAGTTCATAAAGGTTGACTTTCAAATGATACTTTGTACATAAGGTTCACAAGTCCTGAAGGAAGCCACAGGCGGCAAGGATGTCTTTTGAAATACTCGTGTTGAATAAAGATTGGTTGTTCGGGCCTAGCAGTAGTCCACATCGGTTTGGTGGTTTAACCAAACTTATCAACAAAGCTTACTTTAAGGCTCATTTAAAATTTGGCATAATACAAACAGCTCGTATCGAGAGTCAAGAAACATTTTTAAAAGACCTTCCTTTGAATTATGGGGATGCGGCATGTTTGATTTTGATGTTGGGTCCGGAGGAAACTTTCTTGGAGCTTAAAAAGCGGGACAATTATTTTAGAGATTTCAATGCTCCTACTACTAGCCTCGAAGAAAGTTTCAATTGTGACATACCCGAAAAGTACTATCATTTGTTTTCTATTGATGGCAATACTGATATTAAAACAGTGACCGCAGGGGTCGACTTTGAAGTCAATGACGAAATATTGAATAGAGTTTTGGGAACTATGGAATTAGTGTCTAAGAAGGGAAAAAAATCGATTGAAGCGGAAGCCACGCACCTTTTACTTGGTGCTTTCACGTCTTTCAAGAGAAACTTGGCACCTCAAATGCTCGACATCGTAATTCAGGAGTACCTTGTAAATCTGATTCATACAGGTCAGTATGCTAAAGATGGCCTTGTGGATTCTAACACTAAGAAAATATTGCTCCACGCGGAAGTTATTAAAGAACATCGGCTAGTAGAATACTATACCTCAAAATGTGGCTTCAAGGTGTCAGGTGAAGTGTTGATCAAAGTACACGGAAATGGTAAACAAAAGAAGGTCGTATTTTCAGATCACCTTCGGGCTACACGTGACTTCCATATAACCTATATAGATCGAGAAATCACGATATAGAGTCAACTGTGACTACATCTAATACTTCACTTATAGCGAAATATATATTTTTCTTAGAAAGCAATACTTCTACTAAAGCACATAGCAAATAAGAGCTCACAATTTGCCCTTAGGCTTCACGGATAGTTATTTAGAATAACCGTTAGAAGATAACCATTCAGAGAGGGCTTTGGAATCACGCGAAGCCCAAGCACTTTTAGCGGTAATTACATCTAATGATTGTGCTAATCCTTTATCGAAACCTTTCGTATCCTTATCTTTAAAAAACGCTTGCACTTTAGCTTTTTGTTCTGGTTTGGTGAAACCGGAAGTACTGAGAGTTATTACTGTCCCTAAAATAGAGAAGCCTGGGGGCAAAACCTTGCAAATGCTGTCCCAATTTTCACTTAACCAGCGCCACAACTTCTCGATACCCAATTTATGAGACCTAAGACCTCTCATAGGGATATATATGTCTTGCGGTTTGATGATGTCAGTTTTCAATAATGAGTCAGTAACTTGGTCTACTATAGATTCATCGTTGAATCTACCTATAGATCTCAAAGCAGCTATTTTCTCCTCAAAAGATTGTGGGTTCTTGTAGATATCGAACAATTGCTTGAAAACTTTTTCATCTCCATGATCGGCAACTGTATTAAAAATTGAAGTTCTCAAGTTAGGATGAATGGCCTTTTTATCTCCGTCAACGAATCTTTTGAAAGAATCTTGAGCAAAACTAACAGCTTTCTTATGTCCAGCATCAGCTGCAGATGCAAACATGGACGACTTCAATTGCTGGTCAGCAAAAGAGTCGCTTTCATGGAATTCCCAGCCGACAGATTCCAATTTCTTGCTGATCAAATCAAGGGTAAATGCATTCAACGACTCCTTGACTTCGTTGGACTCAAAAATAAAAGCCGCTTTGACGGAGCCAATTCTTGTTAGAATCTCGTCCCAGACAACATAATTAGACTCCTCAGACCATGATTTGATCAAGTTCAAGAAGTCTGTAGTAGGAATGAACCCAGAGGAAGCCAATGATCCAGCATCGGCTACTAAGCCAACACGATCTTCGACTGATAACTTTCCATCGACACCAGCTTTTCCTAACTTTGACCAACGCGATGACTCATATGCGGTACGGTAAATACCAGCTTGATCACCGTTGATTTTGAAAAAATCATCAGAAGTAGGAAGAGTCAACGTTTTAGTTCTCTCATTCAAAACCAAAGATTCGTCAATGCCTTTCGAGGTTTTCAATCCTAAAGACACAGGATATAACACTTTGTTCTCTTCCGGCTTGACATCTGCAGTAGCTAAGAAACGGTTTTGAGTGACCTCAATTTCCTTCCCGTTGGATTCTTTGACTGATATGATGGGATAGCCAACGTTTTTAGTCCAAATATCCATAACGCGAACAACATCTTTGCCACTGACGTCACTCAAGGCTTCCCACAAGTCAGATGTCTTGGTATTACCCCACTTGTGCTTCTTCAAGTAATTAGATACACCTTTAATGAAAACATCCTCTCCCAACCATCTCGAGATCATTTTCAATAAAGATGCGCCCTTGGAGTAAGAAATAGCATCGAAAATTTGATTGATTTCATCTGCTCGTTTAACGGGTACTTCGATCGGATGAGACGATCTCAAAGCATCAAGACCTAATGCGTGCTGCAATGTATCCGAAACATATGATTCCCATACTTTCCAATCTGGAAAGTGTGCATCACAAGCGTACCAAGACATCCACGTAGCAAAACCCTCATTTAACCACAAACCATCCCAAAAATCCATGGTAACAAGGTTACCAAACCACTGGTGAGCTAATTCATGCATGACGACTTCGGTAACCCTTTGTTTAGTGTTGACGTTAGCATTTTTTGGGTCAATTAATAAGTCAAGAGTTCTGTATGTGATTAAACCGAAGTTTTCCATAGCACCAGCGGAAAAATCGTGAATAGCAACCATGTCACATTTTGGCAACGGATAAGGGATGTCAAACTTTTCTTCGAAGAACTTTAAGGTCTTTGCAGCAAGATCAGCGGAGTATTCTCCCAAGTGCTCCGAGCCGGGGGTAGAGTAGACCCTAATGGGCGCTCTGTAGTCATTATTTTCAATGTAACTCAAATCACCGACTACGAATGCAACCAAGTAAGTGGACATCAAAGGGGTGGTATTGAAAGTCACTTTTTTCTTGTCTTCACCGACTAAAGTTGTGTCTTTCACATCCATGTTAGACAAACACACCAACTCTTTGGCGGCCACTAAGCTAATATCAAACTTGGCCTTCAAGGAGGGCTCGTCGAATGATGGGAATGCCCGACGACAGTCTGTAGGCTCCATTTGTGTGGTGGCCAAATATTTAGTCTTGCCGTCCTCCTGGTATGTAGAACGGTAAAAACCAGCCATCTTATCATTCAACTCTCCTGTGAACTTGAGGCTCAAAGTTGCATCTGCTCCGGCAACCAATTCATCTCTAAAGGTAAAAGCTACCGTTTGCTTTTCCTCGTCGTACTTGATATCGTCGCTGGGTACATCGTTGACCTTGGCTTCGTGCACCTCAATGTCCAAACTGTTCAAAGTGACAGTGTTTGTGTTTTCATTAACATGCAAATCAATCAGCACTTTTCCATCAAACCTGAATGTTTCAAAGTTAGGTTCCAAGGTCAAGTCGTAGTGGAGCGGCGTCACATTAGTAGGTAACACTTCCCTCTCCTGAGGGACAATTTGAGGCGACGTCGACTCGGTGGTATTTCTACACATCTTTCCAATTGATTCAGGTTGACAACTATAAAATTGTTTCGCTGAAGTTATTATGGATCCTTTAAGTAGGCGGGTGTTTGAAGAAGGTGGCAAGCTTGCTAAAGATATTACTGGTGCGTGTGAGTACGAAATTCGGTGATATTGTTGATACTGGCTAAAGCCATTCTTAGTATGGCCCCAAGGCGCTCGGACCCAAGTCTTTGGTACCGAGCTGGGGAAATTAAACTTAACAGCCATCCCCGCTGTAAATAAAATGACGTTATTAAGGTTCAAGAGTTATAATGTAAGAGTATCAGATCAAGAGTCATCAGCTTGTGAGACACAAATTGAAGTCGAATCTCGGTGCTAATCGGCCGTTAAGAGTGGTGACTGATGATACAATGGAAAACTATGCAAGCCGATGATGAGTGTATCACAATATTCACTACGTAGAGGTATTAAAAAAATACATGTGTGTATTAAAGCTACTATATAGAAGAGTTCAAGTGGGGAACCACATGAATTGCAACGCAAACTTTATGAAAGACAGGACAAAACTAGAGCCTACGCTGTCCTTTGAATTAAGTGTATCCCACTATCACTTTCGACGAGGTCGCTGACTTCGCCTACGTTCAAGCTGAATGCGGCCTCCTCGAAGGATGGCTGCATCTGGCCTTTTCCGAAAAATCCCAAATCACCTCCCTGAGCATGCGACGAGCAGTCGCTGTCCGATGTCGCCAAGTCCGTAAGATTCTCTCCATTCAAAATCTGTTGCTGGTACTTTTTAATGAGCAAGATCGCCTCGTCTCTGCTTCTGGTAATGCCATCGGGCTCCTTCCATGATCGAGGTCTTCTAGACTGCTCATGCTTCACAAGTAGATGTGAAGCCCGTATCTTGCCATCCGCGGGAATCACCGGTTTATATCCATTTTCCCGGTACTTGACAAGGTACTTTTGTAGTTTATCGTTATCGGTGCCAAATGGTGGTTCCCATGACGATTCTTTAGTCGCCTGGTTTAAGAAATACTCTTTACCGTGGGTACGTGACACGACTAGGACCCAGCTGGCAGGCAACCCAGTTTCATTGATCGACATTATTGGCTACGCTGGATATTTTTACATTCAATTACAAATGAATACCTTTAGTGGTTTAAAAATGGATCATCGGCATATGCACGTGATCAGTTGTCTATTCTATGGATTATGGTCGACAGGCCTCGACAAAGTCTATAGGGTAGAGGAATGGGCGACAGCATGGCTTCAGATGTTCCTGGACTTCAAAGCATTCACCACCTCTCTGTAGACATCTTCCACCGGGTTGTCGCACCTGACTTTGACCACTTTGCCCTGTTTGTCAAAGTAGTCGACCACTGGCATCGAAGTGTCGAGGAAAGTGGTGAACCTTTTCTTGATACTGTCTATGTTGTCGTCGGCCCTTCCGCTTGTCTTACCCCTCTCTAACAACCGACTGAGCATGACCGCCTCGGGGCATTCAAAGAACAAAGTGAATGACGACTTGGCAATGGCCTGTTCGAACGTGAGGGCCTGGTCCATTTTTCTAGGGAACCCATCGATTAAAAACTTGGTCGAACCTTTGGCATAGTTTTCTTTGATGGCTGCATCGAGCAACGCAATTGTCACTTCCTGAGGCACGATCTTTCCCTCCTTTATGTAGCGGGCGATCAACTCCCCTGACTTCGACCCTTTTCTGTTTTGCTCGGCTCTCAACAAGTCGCCGGCTGACAAGTGTACAAATCCTTGCTCCTTAACTAGTTTGGCACACTGGGTGCCCTTCCCGGAACCCGGCCCTCCCAAAACAAAGATAACTGATACTTTCCCGTCGCTGAACGTTGGAGTCGCAGACGTGGTGTCCAAAGCTGATTTGGGCTCCTCGCTAGTGTAAACGGCGGCTGCCAAGCTTGAAGCAACGGCCAAAGCCCCAACAGCTACCAAGATCTTTCCTTTGCCGCCTGCGTTGGGACGTGGTTGTCCATTCGAATTCGAATAGAACCGATACTGGCTCTGTAACGGCCTACCAAAAGTTGTTTTACCAATCAAATTAATACTGGGCTTCGCTCTTGGGATTCGCAAGGTTCTCAACATGCTTGTATACGCTCTTTTGTCAACGGGGCCCACTAAACCTGCTTGCGCTGTTAGAAAAAGAAATGAAATTTCAATAAATAGAAATTACCGAGTAGATCTAATTTCATTATTGGCGATACCGAAGAATCACCAAAAATTTAGCATTGAAAGAATTGCATGTTTAATTTGTATATAACGTATATAATGGCTATGCCTGGTATTGCTTTAACACATCATCATTGAATCTCAAATACTGGCCGTTAAGGTCCCTATTCCACCCATTGAGAGCAAGATTCACGTAAACTGCGGCCGGCACGTCAGGTGGAAGAAGCTCGTTGTTTTTATGCAAGTCAATGAACCGCTTCAACGCTTCCTCCGACATGTGGGAGCCGAATTTGGACCTGATGTCCTCTTGCATGCTTGTGTTAACGACCCCCGGCGCAATGGAGATGGTGCTGATATGGGGTTCCTCTGCCGCAACCGAGGCGATAAAGTGATTCAATGCAGCCTTAGATGCCCCGTATGCGGCCCACCCGTTATAGGCCTTGGTGGAGGCACCCGACAGAACTGCCACGACATTTCCCTTTGTTTTGCGTAACTCAGGAATGCTTTGTTGTACCAAGTCCACCACGGCAAACAAATTAACATCAAAAAGTGGCTTCCACTCGCTCACACGAGCCTTCGACACCTGGTCCACCGGGTGTAAAACTCCCGCGTTGGCGATAATGGAGTTGAGATGGCCGTATTTCGCAACTGCAAGCTCCACCGCCTTCTTGCTGATTTCGGCGTCGGAAACGTCCCCTACAAGTATCTCAACCCTGTCTGCGCCAAACTCATTTGCTAGTGTCTTCAATTCCTTTTCCGACCGTGAAATAGCGACAAGCTTGTTGGTGCTGTTCTTCTTCAAGTAGATCCTGGCAATCGATGCTCCGATCCCTGGTTAGTTAGTATACTGTCACTCCAGTCAAAAACTCTTCGTTTTTCTCTACTTCTTGTAACATACCTCTCGAAGCACCTGTCAATATAGCTACGTGTGTCATCCCACGAGTCGAAAAGATGCAATTGCTAACAGTAAAGCTCTTGAGTCCCTGCTTTAATAGGCCGGTAAAATGAGTGCACGTGCAACCTAAATGTCGATATCCTTCTATCAAAGCAAAAGCAGTACTATAACAGTACAGTATATAAGATTTAGACATAGGAGAGATGAATTTGAACTTAGAGTCGGCCAAGGATACTTTTTGTAAGAATATATTGATATATGGGTACTGCAAATATGAAAATAAAGGATGTGCATTCAGCCATACGCCCAAAGCTCCGAACAGCGTACCCGGGTCCCAGGGGAGTAATACGACGACTAGCAATTCCAGTAACAATACGAACGGCGATACCAAGAGAAAATTCAATTTGAATACTCCTTCCTTTCAACCGTCGAGTGTGCCCAGCTTGACAAGCAAGTTTTCGAGCTTGTCACCCAAGCTCAAAGACGTGCCGGTGTTTGTGCCTTCGGGTCAAACAGGCACTTCGGAGCCAGGAATTCAAGCGGGCGACAAAGAGAACGAGTGGGCAGCTCCGCTGAAAAAATTTAACGTGTCTACGCCGTCGTTCACGCCTTCTAATTCGTACGTCCCCCCAAACGAGACTGTCACCGCAACGTCGCCGGCAGTAGCCCACGCAATATCCACTTCAAGTATCCACGCCAACGGAAATGTGCAGCATAATCCATACTTGCCAGGGAACCCATCCAGTCTGCAGCCCGGCTCATCAATACCGCCTCCCAATTCCGCCGAATTATACTATCAGCAGACTACCACGTCTTATCCATTGCAGTATCACTTATATGCCCCCGCGCCGCCTCCACGGCTCACGATCCCGCTACCACCCCATGAAACGAATGCAAACCTGATGTTCATTCCAAATAGCTTGAGAGAGACATTACAGAAAAAAAACGAGGCCACTTTACAAACCCTACCCCGATCTACCTTACCCGAGCATGTAAATATATATCATTCATTAGTGCCTATTGACACGAGTTTCGATAATGCGTCCAAGGTTTACGGTGTTCCGAGCTCGGTCTACAAAGTGTTTTCCAATGTCGATGGTAATCCCTATGTGTTGAGAAGAATAGAGAACCATTCTATTTTGAGAATAACCAACGAGTTGCCTTTTAGGACAATCAAAAAGTGGAAATCTCTCAAGTGTGCTAACATAATTCAGTTACAAGAAGCATTTACCAGCATGGCATTTGGGGGCTCCTATAGCTCTTTGATTGTCACATACGACTATTTCCCCGTTTCTACTACTCTACAGGAACAGCACATCAATCGAAAGTTGGGAGGTAAACTTGAGCCTATAACTGAAGAATTATTGTGGAATTATTTAATTGAGATCACCAACGCGCTAATAGCCATGCATGATAACAGGCTATTCGCTAGGTCGTCATTGGATTTGTCCAAGATACTATTAACTAATAAGAACAGAGTGAGAATAGGTGGCGTTGGTATCAGTGATATCTTGAATTACGAAAAGGATGAGCAAGAAATTCAGCAAAATGGGTTTGATAACTTCGCTCTGGGCCTCGTGAAGAAGGATATTGAAAATTTTGGCCGCTTGATGTTAGACTTGGCACTGCTCTACTTACCCAATAGTGTCAGAAATGGCGATCCTAAAGAGTTGCTCAGCATGTTGAAGGTCTCCTCCACCGTGGGGTTTAGCGACGAATTTTTGCATGTCCTCACCCAGTTGAACTACGCTACAACCAGCTTGAGGGAGTTTAATAAGAATTTCTTGTCCGACAGACTCCGCAGCTTTTGCAATAACTTGCAGGATCTGCTGGACTTCATGGAGTCACAGCTCTCCACAGAATTGGAAAACGCCCGCCTCTTCCGCTTAATCACCAAGTTGAACTTCATCATAGACAGACCCGAGTACGAGTCTGACCCTACCTGGCAAGAAAATGGTGCCAAATTCATCATCAAACTCTTCAGAGACTACATTTTTTTCCAGTATGACGACCACGGAAGACCGAACTGTGACCTTTCCAGGGTTCTTGTTAACTTGAATAAACTAGATGCCGGAATCGACGAAAAATTTCTCCTAGTTAGTAGAGACGAAAAAAACTGCATCATAGTCAGCTACAAGGAGATAAGAGATATAATAGACTCGGCTTTCAGGTCGCTCACGAGAGGGTGATGTGTATATGGCGTTATAATACTTCAATAAATCCGAATATAGTCATAATCATCACCCGTTATTGACTAATGTTCCTGATAGATTATATACAGGATAGAAGCTTCAGATGACTCAATCTCATTTTTATCAGTCATACGGTAATATATAAATACCCCCGAGCGCACTAAACTGTGGATTGATAAGGTATTTTAGTAAAGAATATATACTACAGCATTGTATATATTCTGCCAACACTAAGTATATTTTGATTTTTTTTGTGAGTCGGTTGCATTCTTGTGGAGAAATAAAGAGCATTTTTTTAGCATACGTTAGATAAAAGGTTACGGATTTGCATTGGGAACATTTAATTCTTACTATATTGACATTTTTAATTGTACAGGTACCATATCTTGTTGTTTATTTCGAAGTTATAGCTTGCGTTCCTTGATAGAGGTTTTTTTTTGATGTTTTAGATCCACTTGCTGTATTTGGATATTTGCGTGCAAGGTTGGTTTGGTTTGTTATTTTATTGATAGAGCTGGTCTAGTTGCTGTTTTGTCGTGATAGGACGAGAACTGATTGATATAATGTCGGTAAACTTGGGCAGTTTATCGCAAGGACCTGAGGCCGAAGTAACGCCTCCCACAACGTATTTCATTGATTCCTTATCACCTTCCGCAGCATCGCCAGTGGTTTCAAAGGAGACGGTGTTGCCAAATAATTTCAGGTATTATAACGACCACATTACCAAGACGCAGTTCAATTTAATTTTGATTAATTGTTCAATCAACTTGATCAAGATTTTGTACCCAAGATTAGATGAAAATAAAATCAACTTTCGGTTTTTTATTGTTGAAATCTTGAGGCGTTCCAAAACTTCGATTCAGTCATTACAAATTGCTTGCTTTTACTTGTGCAGACTCATCAGAGACAAACATGGCGATTTGCCTGCTTGTCCCAAGAAGTTAATGCTTGGGCTTATCATTATTGCATCAAAATTTAATCAGGATGCGAATTATTCGTTCAAGACTTGGTTAAAGATTTGTGGTTGCGGCAGTGAAGAAGTAGCTTCGAAGAAATCTGACTTGAATTTACAAGTGTTGAAGGGGCTTGAAGTTCAATGTCTTCAACTATTGAAGTACGAATGTTACATCAATCATGCAAAGTACGAAAATTGGTGTAACATTTTATTCATATTGGGCTACGACTTCATCAAATATCATAAGGTTTTTGAGGATGAGTTGGTTTGGGAATCAAGTTTGGAAATTATTCATTCGAAATTGCTCACATGGGAGAGGTTCTTGATTGATTTGGACATGAATCAGTTGAGTATCGTTAAGAGCAATTTTAGGGACTATTATACCAGGCAATATGGTAAAAAGATATTGGTCTATGACATTGAAGGCTCCACTCTTTTGTTACGTGGTAGCAAAAGAAATTGTATGGACTACAACCTTGACTCTTTAGATAAGAAGTTGAGGATTTCTTGTTGATGAAATATGTTGATAGACGTGTACTTTATATATTAAGAATCAGATTTTGCTTCGAGAAGGTTCTGTTTTGTATCCTCGCTTTTAGAGTACATACATAGTACTACTCTGACATCTCTATTTAGTTACGTACAAGCACCCATCATTACCCCATTTTCCTCTGACTTTATCCAAAGGCATGAATCCTTCACTGCTTGATGAGCCATCACCGTCCTCACTCGTCGAGGTCGAGGACTTACCGATATTATAGCCCCTAACTAAGATTTTACCATAACCGTTCTCTAAGTTTATCAATTTTATCTCGTTGGACTGTGATATGCAACCAAATCCTGTAACTTCACTTCCTAAGGCTAACACTCTATAATCATAGAAATCTGTCTGAATTAAAGGCCCAACAATATTGGAATAGCCGTATTCTATAATGATTCGAGCCCCTATCAAAGATCTGTATTGGTTCAACTCACTTGTACTTAAGTTTCGCTCATCCGTTATGGACCTATGAAGATACACTAACCTCAAATGATCCTGGTTAGTGATGCTAAATTTGCCCTGAGATAAGGTTTTGAGTGATTGTTTAAACCGCAACATCTTAATAAGGTTTTTTTGAGGTTTTATGCTAGCTAAGGGTGCTATTTGAAGAAGGCTCGGTTCATGGATAGATATAATTGATGTTTTGTATGAGCTGATCGTAGGCCAATCGTCAGTCTTGCAAATTCTGAAACCACTATGCGTTACAAAAGAAGCCAAAAGTTTAGTCAATTCATTCGAGATGCTTTCATTGGTGTTTTTCTTCGACTGTACTATGAGCAAACAATCTTCGGCTCCCCACAGTTTCGATAGTGGTACGTGTTTAATTGTTGATGCCACGGCGCTGATAATATTGACTTGGGCAATTTTGACGTTGGAGATTGCCCTGGGATTGAGCTGACGAGTATATTCAATCGCAATCCCCTTATCTTTATCTGGATGATACAGGTTTTCAAATTCAGACAGTTCCTCTTTCCAATTTTGAAGGTACTGACGGAGGGATCTTTCACCAGCGGAATCGATCAATAAGTATTCCCGTTTTCCGAGTGACTTGGTTTCGTTATCATATACAAAAAACAAATCAACATCACTTACGTGTTCCGCCTTATCGTAGAAGCTGATCGTTATTTGATTCACAAGACAGGCCATTAAGACGGTGAAAATCTCAACAGAGGCCATAAATTTGTCATAGCTAAAGCCGACCTTCTTAACATCCTTTTCTTTTAAGAACAACCCAAGTTTCTTCACTTGGAAATTGAGTTGCATTACATTCACGATCTCTCCATGTATATTCATATTTTGACCATGTTTGGAGGCATGTTTGATTAAAACTTCCCATATGTCACACATATTGCCATTTCGAAGCTTATAATGGTCATACCTGATATCTAGCCCCACTCTAAGTCCATGCGAATAATCCAATTTGTTCGATTTGTGGACTGGTGATTCGTTTGGCTTTCTAGTGGCATCGACAATTGACTGTTCGTTAAGATATAATTCATTTACATCCTTACCCCATTGAATATACTTATTGTATAGGTAATTGATGCCAAGGGCCGCCAATACTACTAAAAGTATATTATCGTTGACCATTGTTTGATGAAATTCATTTAAAGCGGCTCTGATTGATAAATCAGAAATTTCGTTGACTCTCGTTTAAAATAATTGAATCTCCAGAGAAGTCATTGCTGCTGCGTTTTACAGATTTGAAGTAAATAATAGAGGCGGAAAATGACACGGTTTGCTCTTCCAAGGCTTCGGAGTATCCATCACTTGATAATCCTATTAATTATTGCTTGGCTTTTTACTTTTATATACCATGAGCGTTATTCACCCTACCATTCAGCAAAGCGCTGTACATGGCCTGAGCCAAAGCAGGGATCACTACATAATGGGAAGACCAACGTTTTATTTATTGCAGACCCTCAGCTAATAGACAGTCATACTTATCCAACAAGAAACAAGGTTTTGTTGAAGTTATCTCAGCACACAGTTGATGTATACTTGCATAAGAATTACAAGGCCATCATGAATCAGCTCAAGCCTGATTACGTATTTTTCTTGGGGGACTACCTCGACAATGGTAGAGGGTCAAGTGATGAATATTTCTATAACCAGAGGGCCAGGTTTAATAGGATATTTTCACGGGATGACTATAGAATAAATGAGAACCTCTTCACTAATTTGCCTGGTAACCATGACATCGGATGGGGCGATGGGGTGGTTTTGAAAGCCAAGGCAAGGTTCATGGAGACATTTGGGGACCCCAATGCTTTGATTTCTATCAACAACGTTGATTTCGTAACCCTTGACACGATATCGCTATCATCGACGAAATCCTCGATTTACCTGCCTGCACGCCAGTTTATTGAGGATAACTTCAAGCAGCACACTAAAGTCAACCCGAGAGTGTTGTTGAGTCATGTTCCCTTACACAGGGATGTGGAAGTGAGTAAATGTGGCCCATCAAGAGAAAATCCAGTTTTCAGCATGGGCCATGGGTATCAGTACCAGCTGGCATTGTCATCGGGACTATCGGGAGAGCTACTCACCAC
Source organism: Debaryomyces robertsiae (assembly GCA_030566065.1). Lineage (NCBI taxonomy): Eukaryota > Fungi > Ascomycota > Pichiomycetes > Serinales > Debaryomycetaceae > Debaryomyces > Debaryomyces robertsiae. The sequence continues at coordinate 130,742 of JAJMHL010000008.1, forward strand.
GATACTTCCTGACGTCATATTTTCTGGCGACGATCATGATTATTGCGATGTCGAGCACACAGAAGTCCAAACGTCCCCAATCGCAAGAGAAATTACTGTCAAGTCCATTAGCATGGCCATGGGGATTAAATACCCTGCTGTCCAGGTTTTCTCATTTGCCAACAACAAAGAGTCGTCCTTGTTATTCAACTACGAAACAAAGCTATGCTATTTGCCTGCTCCCTACTCCAGTATAACCTCCTACGTGGTGCTTGCGGTCCTTTCAGGCATCACTCTCCTTTTGTGGAATATCAAGCAGAGATCTACCAGATATAGCTATTCAGTTTTACCAGTTATCAACCCTTCTTCGTCTTCGGTTTTTGCCCTGAATGCAAAAAAGATATCCAACTTTTTAAAGGAGCAGGACGAAGGGGCGCTGTCGTATTCTACTGCTATTCCTAACTACACCGCTACCTCCGCTCCTCCCACCAAATTTTTGAAGTTCTTCACTAAATTAAAAACAAAAATCATCAATTTCTTTAAGAAATGGAATCTTCATCTTTTCTTCAAACACACCTTGGGTATGGCTGTATTAATGACTCTGTTATACTACTTTGGCTTTTGTTGGACTCTTTAAAGAGTATCTCGTGATGTTCCAAAGTGCGAGAAAAATAAAATTACCGAATCAGGTGCACATTTGGGGACAATTTAAAACATACACATTTAAAATATGGCTTTATATTTAAAAGTCAAGGGATTTTAGTGATCAGAAGGGACTAATCGACAAAAAGTAGAAGCATCTCATGGGTTAAAATGGGCTGTTCTTTTAGTACACCAGAAATGGAGGAGAATGATCCATTTTTGCAGGATAAGAAAGTAAATGATGCTATTGAACAACGGTTGCGAACTAACAAGCAGAATGAGAAAAACCAAGTAAAGTTGCTATTATTAGGGGCTGGAGAGAGCGGAAAGTCGACGGTATTGAAGCAGATGAAATTACTTCACAAGGGAGGTTTCACACAACAGGAAAGGATGCAGTACTCTCAGGTGATTTGGATCGATGTGATTCAATCCATGAAAATACTAATAATGCAAGCTCGGAAGCTTGGGATTCAGCTTGAGTGCGACAAAGACAAGAGTGAGTTGATTCCTTACAAGCAGATCGTGCTAAGGGCGAATGGATTGGACCAGATCGATGCGGGGGTTGCTGGGGGAACGGACTTTTTAAATGATTATGTATTAAAGTACAGCGAGACCAACAAGACAAAAAGGAAGCTAAGCAGCACCGGGGTGGCGAGTGGGTCATTTTGGGATGAAGAGGCGATGGAATCGCCCAAGAAACGGTCAGGACCAGCCAAAAATACCGGAATGGAGTTAATCAGCAATAGCATGCCGGAAATTCCACTTCAGGCAAGTCATGCCCATGACGGTAACCCCGTAGTGAGTCGTCGGCAAATAGCAGAAGCAATAAGTAAGTTGTGGCAGTTAGATTCTGGTATCAAACACTGTTTTGACAGGTCCAACGAATTCCAGCTAGAATCAAGTGCCGTGTACTACTTCGAACATATATATAAATTTGCCGACCCCTACTATCTATGCAACGATATGGATATCTTGAAAGGCAGGATAAAGACAACTGGTATAACGGAAACTAATTTTAATATCAACTCATTTAAGTTCAAAGTCCTAGATGCGGGCGGCCAGCGACTGGAGCGGAAAAAATGGATTCATTGTTTTGACAACATAACGGCTATCTTATTTGTATTGGCCATCTCTGAGTATGATCAAATGCTTTTCGAGGACGAGAAGGTCAACAGGATGTACGAGGCCATAGTTTTATTCGATTCTTTATGCAACTCAAAATGGTTTTTGAATACCCCTTTTATTTTATTTCTAAACAAGATTGATCTCTTTGAAGCCAAGTTATCCAGGTCTCCATTGAAGAAATACTTTCCTGATTATAAAGGGAAGCTGAATGATGTAGATGAAGCTATCAAGTTTTTTGAAAAGGTTTTTTTGAACATGAATGCAACAAAGAAACCAATTTATGTTCACAGGACCTGTGCTACAGATACGAAATCTATGAAATTTGTTTTGTCAGCGGTTACAGATTTAATTGTTCAACAAAATTTGGTAAAAAGTGGAATCATATAGGACCTAGAAGGATAGATGTCGGATGAACTTTTGGACTAATTGGTCAACATTACCGCGTAATATTACATAGTCAAGCGTCCATTCTAAAGAATAAATATATTTTAAACTAGATATAAATGCTGTGGATAAGCAACACAAAATAAAAGGATTGCTAGGATAAGTAATTACCGAGTCAACTATCGCTAGACGAAACTAATAGCTCACAGCTCTAGCACATTTCGTTATATAAACAGGGATTCTTTCAAAACAAACAAATTGGTTAGAATAGCAAGCTTTTATTTTCATTATGTATTAATGCAATCAGAGATATCGGAGCTAAATCGCTTACCATCTCATCATGGACATTTCATTTCTCCAGCGGTTGTAATCAAGCATGTCTTCAATTTGTCCGGTACCAGCAACAACAATGTCTCTGTCCCATAAGGCAACTTGAGCCCAAGACTTGACGTCCTTGGTGGTGATGGCATCAATTCTTTCTAAGGCTTCTTTGACTGAAATTCTGTAACCGTTCAACAAAACCTTTTGACCAATATCAGAAGAAATGGCGGAAGAAGAGTTCAATTTACTCAACAAAGCAGTCTTAACGGCGGCCTTACCTCTGGCAACTTCGATATCAGAAATAGAAATGGACAATCTGTTCCATTCCTTCAAAGTAAAGTGGAGGAATTCGTCGACAGAAGAGACGTTAGAAATCTCAGCGTTGAAACCCCATAAACCGGTATCAGAGTAGGAGGTGGAGAAGTGGTGATATTTGTCAACAATATGATATTCTTGAACAATTGAGGCCAACTTAGCACTCGTGAATTTGGCGATAGATGAGTTGTGGTCAAAGTCACCGAAGATAGCAGCAGCAACCTTAGAAACGTAGAAAGCTGGTGAGCTAATACCTTCACCTTGAGCAGCAATGGAAACGTAAGCCTTTGGTAAGGTATCATCTCTCATCTTAACTTCAGATCCCAAGAAAGAGGCAGGTTTGGTAGTAGGCTTCAAACCTTGAGGAACGGACAATGATCCCTCAATAGCATCGACCAACTCGTCGTGATTGAAGTTACCAGAAGCGGCGATCACTGTGTTGGAGCCCACAAGATGTCTTTCCAACAAACGGAGAGAGTCTTGCACTTCTAAGTCTTTGATGGAGTCGGAAGTACCGAGGGTTGGTAAACCTAAGGAGTATCCCTGGAATGCAGAAGCGTTCAAATGTTCCAACACCATCTTAGAGGGAGTCGCTTCGACGGCCTCAGCTCTGGCAATCAAAGAAGCCTTAGCAGCACCGAAATCGCTCTTTTCCAAGATAGAACCAGCATCTCTGACCACCTCAGTAATACGCTTGGCGGCTTCTTTGACGCCTTCGTTGGTCGACTGCGCAATGATACCGTTGGACTCCTTAGTACTTTCGCTCGACAACAACACTCCATTGTCGGCACCTTTACCCAAAATGCTGGCGGTCAATGCCGAAATACCATTGCTGTAAGCGTGCTCAGACCTCGATCCGGCCCCGAACCACAATCCCACAGTCGCAGACTCCGCGTGTGGGTTCGTCTCACTGGCGACTGTCACTCCGTTTGATAACGTAGTATACTTGGTTTGCCCGTTGGCCGTCGAGACGAAACGACGTGTAGTCAAATTTTTAACACTATTACGGAAAGCTGATCCACGAATCATCCTATCAAGAGTTAACTTACTGTGTATATTACCGATATGTACCAAAATAACGGTATTTCTAGGTAAAAATCAACCTTTCATTGACAGTGCGTAGCCATTCAGCCAATGAAAAATTGATCATTAGGGTATGGGACGCACACGACCATACCATGAAAGGCCTTTAACTATAACGATGGTAGCCTATGTCATAGGAAAATGAGTATGGTCATACATGGGCATTCGGGATATAAGAAGGAGAAGAGGACAGTGGTCAAGTGGTATGGGGAAAGTAGACGGCGTATATTGAGGGCTAGTGCATTTAAAGGAGACGAGATGAGGTGAGACGCTAGAGAAGGGGTACCAAAAGGGACGAACCATCACCAGCGAAGGACATCAGAAGAAGGACTGGCTGCTCACGATTGAGTCAACGTAGAATGCTCGTGGCGGGATCGAGATTTCGAATCTCTGTTTCGGCTCGATCTCCGGGATCCAGTGTATTTGGGTCCCCCCACCGTGAACCGCGGTTCGATTCTGGCCCCCGTCGAGTGTTTTAACACTTCCACGATGGACCCCTACGGTTGACCCTGGTGGCTCAGCGTCCAACCGCTTGCGCAGAAATCGGGTCTCTTCATTTCCCTCGTGCTACGCCATCGCCAAGTCGTATTCCATTTGGTGCGAGCCCGCGCTCTTTATAGTACGCTTCGCTACTGTCTTGGATTGCCTTATCTTGGGTGGGCTTTTCACACAGGAGTTCGCAACTTCTCTTATGCACAACAATACCGCGCAACAATAACTGGAATGCTTAGATCGTGTTTATGTCCTACAACACCTAAAATTCACATCCACATCCACTTCCACGTTGCTTTTGCGAATAAACCATGTGTAGTTATTCTGTCGATCTTGAGTCGGTCCTTCTTGATGAGCCCTCGGAACTCCCTCGAACCTCCTTCGAACTTCCTAATCTTAGTGTATGTCCGCCGCGTGCATATAATAGAAAAATGTTTAACTTCTGATATGCGCTGCCCGCAGACTTCCAGAACAAGATCATGCACCTCCGCTTCTTTTCGTTCGCGGAACGTAAATACACATTATGCAGAACAAACCACGATGGGAAAAGTATGAATCCGAGGCCACAATAGGGTATTGAAACCAGTATATAAGCCATCTTGAGGCCCAAAAATTCGAAAACCAATATGTAGAAAAAGTAGACAAATTTTTTTGTTTTTAAAATTGATTTGAGAGTGGTATTTACGTCATATAGCTTATTAGAATTATATCAGAGAGCGAAAGATATGTTGAAGCTGTTGATACTTTTATTTGGGCTTTTGTCAGTTGCTTTGTCGATCACACCCATCGAGACCAAGGGTAATGCATTTTTCGAAAAGGGGTCTTCTAAGAGATTTTATATCAGGGGCGTTGACTACCAGCCGGGGGGATCCTCAAAATTGTTCGATCCCTTGTCGGACTCCACGACATGCGAAAGGGATATAAAATATTTTAAGGAGTTAGGAATCAATACCATCAGAGTGTACTCGATCGACAATACCGCTGACCATGATGATTGTATGAAGTCATTGGCAGATGCAGGCATTTACGTGCTCATGGACGTTAATATCCCCTACGCTTCCATTTCAAGAGCTGACCCCGAGTGCTCGTACAATACCAATTACTTGAACGAAGTATTGGCCAGTGTGGCTTTGATGTCAAAATACGACAACTTGTTGGGGTTCTTTGCGGGTAACGAAGTTATAAATGATGAAGACAGTACGAACAGCGCCCCATATGTGAAGGCCGTAGTAAGAGACATGAAGACCTTTATCAAGAACAAGAAATTGCGGCCGGTTCCAGTGGGGTACTCTGCTGCCGATGTCGAACAAAACAGATTGCAAACCGCTCATTACTTCAATTGCGGTGACGACGATATGGCCAGAGTTGACATGTTCGGATTCAATGATTACTCGTGGTGTGGTAGGGCATCTTTCCAAACTACTTACGAACCAAAGGTTGAGGAATATAAGAATTACCTGATTCCATTGTTCTTATCAGAGTTCGGGTGCAATAAAATTACCCCAAGACCATTCACGGAAGTTGAAACTATCTACTCTGATAAGATGACTCCTGTGTTCTCTGGTGGCTTAGTTTACGAATATTCAGAGGAAGGCTCAAACTACGGTTTAGTTAAGCTTTCAAGCGACAACAAAACTGTCTCTACTACCGATGATTTCGACAACTTGAAGAGTGAGCTCTCAAAAACTCAAAACCCATCGGGTGACGGAGACTACCAGTCTGACTTACCTTCGTCAACATGTCCTTCTAAGTCGAAAAACTGGAACGCTACTGCCGATATTCCTGAAACACCAAAGGGGGCGTTGAAGTATGTCAAGGGCTTCGCAGACCCAAAAGGTAATGGCTTTGATGCGTCTACTCAATGGGCTTGTAAAGCCAAAGGCAACAACGTGGATGATTCAAATGATTACAAAAACGGCAAGAAACATCAAAGTTCCTCTTCTAGCCAGTCTTCATCAACTAAGTCATCTGGATCTTCCTCTTCCTCCTCTTCTTCTTCTTCGTCGTCATCCACGTCTTCGTCCTCGTCTAAGAAGTCTGCTGGCCATGCCTTGGACATTAAATACTTGAACTTAATTGTTGGACTCATGGGCTTCCTTATTTGATTTCGGCCGTTGACAACGAAGTACTTTTTTAGTCATTTTAGACTACGTGTTTGTTTTTTCATTTTTAATTATTAATAAACCTGGATCGATATTCAACCTGCCAATTACTATCCAAAGAGCAATTACATGTTCTTCAAAGGCAAAAGATCACCTTGCTTTCTCAATAGGCAACGGTTTATAAGTTTGGTGCTAAATCTATCACTGCATTATATATTACTTAAACATATATAATTCAAGATATTTATTATGCTCGTTGTTTGATTCCGTACATCATTTCTTCCTTGTTTATCAAATGACCAATGCTGTCAATTTCTTCCAAAAGCTTATCAACGTCGTAGCACCAATCGTTCAATAAATCGTTAATATTTTCACTATTATTGTTTTGCTTTTCGAACTTGATTATTCCTTGGGGTCTATTGATTTTAGCAAAGATCATTCCTTTATTGACTAGTTCAGAAACGTAAGACTCCAGTTGCTGATTGGTCAATTGCAATAAGTATGACAATCTGTCAAGCTTGATGTACTGATAATATTTATTTATAACCCTCAAGTTGTGTTCAACACATCGTTTTTGTAAATTGTCGTAGTTTTGTTTATTCTCACTGAATATAGGGCATTTGTTAAAATAGTCGGCACTGTATAAGGACTCGATGTTTGACCAATGAATCAATTCGTTAGTTGTGAAAATTTCAAGTAGCTTGAAAATCTTAGAGTCAACGTTCTTACTGAAAATAGGATTGGACTTGACATTATTGATAAGGTCCAGTTGATAATTATCATAAGGAGACAATATGATATAATAGATTATAGAAACAAGATCCTCTTGGTATTCGGCCTTGTTTTCCTTTACGAGTGGAATTTCAACTAACAACAATAAGTTCTTGACGATCGAGATGTAGTCCTGTTCAAACATACCAATTTCAACTAAATACTTCAAATAAATTGATTTGTATAAGTCCGCCTTTTCGAAGTTCTTCAAAGTCTTAAGCAAAATCTTACGACTCAAAATCTTCGCCTGGTTGAAATCTTTTTTCTGCAAGTTCAACTTCACCTGATCTAAAATGTATTCAATTTTGGTGTCAAAAGCCATCAAGGAATATGTCTCGACTTGTAGATCACATAATATTTCAATAGCCTTGTCTAAGTTTTGAAACTTGTTCAAGTAGATCTCTGACAATGTTCTGGAAACAACAGCTCGCTCAACTTCCACAAATATCTTCTTATCAGTGACCGTTCTTATGGTCTCAATGAGCTTCATTTTCAACTCCAACTCGTTCTTTTTACTTTCATCGAGAACATCAAGCTTATCAATAACGCTCTTGATCAAAGTTTGGATGGATGTCTTTAACTGGCCGTGTTTCTTAGATAACAGAGGTATCAAGTCATTCAAATACTCCCAGTCATTGTTGTCAATCAAGGTGTCGACAATTTTTACCAAAACTCTTTTAGATGATGCCAAGTCCGACGATTGTCTGGTCTGTTTCTCCAAAACTAAATACTTGTCTATAGCTGCCTTGTAATCGCTGAGTTTTTCAATGATTGGAAACTGCTCATCTAAAGTAGCTGAAAAGTCCTTTTCCGCCTTCAATGGATCTTCTCTCGACATTCTGTGCGTATTCTCTGATGATTACTGATAAATATTCATCATGAAGCGGAATTCTTAAGTTGGTGGCAAGGATTATGTGGTAGTGTGGTGGCCAAAAAGTTAACGCTGGACTAGGACCTCTGTCATCAAGTACTTATTGAAGCAGCAAGGGCCCTTTATGAAGCTGGAGGAGGCAAGAAAGAGAGCTACAACCCCAATAGGCCTCTACTTAGAAAATGAGTTTGTGAGCTTACATGTCCGCGTTGTTTCGATTGGGGTTTTTGTAATATAGACTGGCTAGAGCGAAGAGTATTATCCAATAGGCAGTAGATATGGGTGTCAGCCCCTCATGAACAGCACTAAGCTGGCTTTAGTCAAAATTTTAAATTGCCCAACAACTCTTATTGCTTGAAGAAATAGCGATATTCAACTCGTTAAATACACAAGTAATGAACTTGAATTTCACATTTTTATTTGAATAGAAGTCTATAAATTGTATGTGCCCACATCTCTTTGCTATCAAACTCTACAATTACCTATGTCGAATACCAAGATATCAGAAGCTCCAGTCTTTTTCAATTCATCCATAATATCACCAATCTTTTTCTTTTCAACCATGGAAGAAATAGCAACCCACTCCTCGGCATCATCGCTTCTACGTTCCAAAGCAGAAATTGTGGCAGACCTTCTTCCTGGAGTAATTTGCAAAACTGTTGGCAAAATGGATCTAGGAGCATTGTAGTTGCACAACACGTATTTTTGTGCGGCCATGATACCTTCAAATCTCTGGTGGATTTTTTCTACCAACTCAGGGAATTTTGGTTTCTTGGACGATATCAAATGGGCAGACGTTTGCAATAAGGTTTCGATTGGCTTCAAGCCAGCAGCCTTCATCGTCTCGCCACTCTCGACTAAATCAACAATTGCGTCGGCCACCCCTAACGCACACGATGCCTCGACCGAACCACCGACGTATCTGACATGGGTAGTCAAATCATTCTCATTTTTGGTGTTTTCCAATTGTTTGAAGTGGTCTGTTGTCAACTTCGTGAATGAACTAACTATTTTTTTGCCAATCAACTGGTCCGCAGTTGAAATGTCCCCGTCTGCTGGGACCTGTATTTGCAACTTACAAGACCCAAACTGTAAGTCAAGCAAATCTTCTACCGAGTCAAACATACTTGCCTCCATAATCTGGTCCAAACCTGTAATGCCTAAGTCACAGTTACCTTCACCTACGAAAATGGGAATATCTGCTGCTGGCAAAAAGATCAACGCCACTGGCATATTAGTAGAAAGTGCTATGTCTAGTCTATTAGACCTTCTAAAATGAATATCTGCTCCATTCAACAACTGACAACATTTTTCATATAAACGGCCCTCTTGTCCATGTTAGTACAACTTTCCTTGACTCATCTCGTTTGATTAGTAAAACTTACTTTTAGGCACGGCAAACAATAAGCGATCTGGTAAGTGATTAACTAAATCCATTTCTATCCTTCTGGGTTAATAAGCTCTTCTTTACTAGGATTATTCGATCTTCTTATTTCTACCTATATATGATGGTCGACGTGCAGCATAAATGAGTCAATAGTGGACCACGTGATTTCATCAACTACCATAGGACTACTATTCAAACAGAGTATGGTCTGGTAAGAGCATGCTTTATAGAGAAGAGCAATGGAAACATAAGAATGAGGATATTAATAGAAATAATAAACGATTGAGTGCATTAATGTATTAAATCATGAGTTTAAGTAATCGAACTATAATTATTTATATTTTTTCCACTCGGATTCATTCTCCGAAATAATGGTGTCAGACCCATCATTAGCGCTGCTTTCATCGTCGCTCTGGTAATCCGCATTATACTCATCAAGGTCCTCCGCCACTTCGGATGGATATTTTTCAAAACCAGATGTACCTTTGTGGTTTGGAATGGCGGTAAAAGTGCCGGTAATATCATCGGTCTGAAGAATGTGCGCCGGCCTATCGGTGGTCTTGGACGAGGTTCTGTAACCGCTTCCATGCCCGTACCAGTAAGTGTTGAAGCTCCAAATAGTGAGCACTTTGCACATGTCCCATGGCAGAAACTCAGGCCACAATTTATTGACAAACACTATTGAGCAGTTGGGAGACACACATTGCCACAATAAGAAATCGGATAGCCTAAACGTTCCTGACGTGCGTACTAGAATATCTAATGGTGGCGAGTCCGCTGTGTACAAGAACCGGTCGACGGTGTCGTCGTCAATAACAAAGTCCTTATTTTGGACCGACTCGTGAACAACTTTTTTGATGCTAGTGGTAATTTCATCTCTTGAGGTGTAGGGAAAACAAATGTTCAAAACTGCTCGTTTATTATCCTTGGTTATGGTCTCTGTTTCTCTCAAAATAGCCTGCACATCCTCGGGCAACAAGCTGATATTGCCCAAGATTTTGATTTTGATACCGTATTGCTCACACAACTCTCCATGCTGGCTGATTTGTCTGAACTTCAGCTTGGCCAAGTCCATAAGCCACTTGACCTCATAACTCAGTCGCTTGAAGTTTTCGATCGAGAAGGCATAAACGGTGGCACATTCCACGCCTGATTCGTAGAGTAACTCCAAGATATTAGCCATGCTCTCGAATCCGAGGTTGTGACCTTCTTTGAGCTCAATTTTGTGTGTTTTGGCGTATCTTCGGTTTCCGTCCATAATTATTCCCACATGTCGAGGGGTAGGCCCTGTTTGAATTATTCTCCCGAACACCTTCTTTGCTGTAGTGAGCACTTGCCCATATCCTGGAAATGTCGACAACCAATCAAGCATTCTAGGGAATCGTTAGCTACGCCTCTTTGTCTGGTGTATTTCTACCTCGAAGGGTTGAGTGATATTTGCCCTTTTTTTTTCACCGAAACAAACCAGCTATCCACTGTCGCTTATGCTGGTAACAATTATGTTTATACCCGTACTGTAACACACCGCTTCGAGTCAATTCGAAGGTCTGGCTATATTAAAAAAGTCGTCCTTTTTCGTATCCGTCAACCTTGGGACAGCATAAACTTGGGTATTAAATGAACTTTTGATATGTACTGCACATAGTCAACGGTACTAAATTTTTCAGAACTCATCGGTATAAGAGAAGATTATTAATATGACCTTGCCATTGCTTTTGTTGTCACAAGTAGAAGTCAAGCGGGAGAATTAGTCGGTAAGAGGCCAACTTTCGATTATTAAATTTGAATATCAAAAAATGGTGCAAGAAAACGAAGAGCAAGTGAATCAGGGTCACCCTGAAGAGGAGTTCGTGAACATGAACGAGGTAGAAGAAGAGATACCGGAGGATGAGGGCGGAGAAGCACCCGATGATGATGATGATGCAGATATGGACGTTGATGGTGGAGAAGGGGACAGCGAGACGTTGGAAATAGACATGACAAATAATTCGTGGTCGTACTTTGATCAGCACAAGGACTCGATTTTTACTGTTTTCAAGCATCCAACCTTGCCCATGGTTGTCACTGGAGGTGGAGACAACACGGCTTTCTTGTGGACTACTCACACGCAGCCACCCCGTTTTGTGGGTGAGTTGCAAGGCCATCATGAATCGGTAATAGCTGGTGGGTTCACAAGCGACGGCAAATACGTCATAACTGGAGACATGAACGGGTTCATACAAGTTCATAAGTCTACCAAAGGTGGTCAGAAATGGACCAAGTTTGCCGATTTGGAAGAAGTGGAAGAAGTTTTGTGGATTACAGTTCATCCATCGATGCCGTATTTCGCATTCGGGGCCAATGATGGGTCGGTGTGGTGCTACAACATTGACGGATCTTCGAATTCACTTGTGCAGGTCATGTCAGGATTTTCACACTCATTGGAGTGTAACGGGGGCATTTTTATCAACACCGAAAAGCAAGACGAAAACGAGTTGTCTTTAGTGACTATTTCGGAAGACGGAACTGTTATAAATTGGAACTGTTTTACGGGCGCCATCAACTACAAATTACAACCCCATGATGATTTCAAAGGCATTGAAAGCCCCTGGGTGTCAATAGCCACCTTGAAGCACGTCGTGGCCATAGGTGGTCGTGATGGCCAGTTGACTATAATAAACAATGACACGGGAAGGATCGTGCACACCATCAAGACACTTGAGAACGCTGAGGATGAGGCTGAGTTATCGATCGAAGCCTTGGCTTGGTGCAAAATGCCCCTGGTGAATCTCTTAGCCGTAGGCCTTGTTTCAGGCGATTTGCTTCTTTTCGATACATTACAGTGGAGATTGCGTAAGTCGGTCAAAATCGATGACGCCATAACAAAACTACAGTTTGTGGATAATTCACCCATATTAGTTGGCGCCTCCATGAACGGCAAAATCTATAAGTGGGATGCCAGAACCGCGCAAGAACTTTTTGTTGGCGTTGGCCACAATATGGGCATTTTAGATTTTACTACATTAGAGAACGGAAACAAATTGATTACTGCCGGTGACGAGGGTGTATCTTTGGTTTTCTCCACACAGTCTTAGATCCATAAACGTCCTCCTGGTAACTCTTTAGGAATTTGTATTATATAATGGCATATTGACAAGATATCAACAGTCACGTGATACACAGTAAATTGATCTCAACGCGTAGACGCGATTTATATTGATAGTTATACGCTTGATCTTTCGATACATTCAGTCTTTTTTTGGTTGAGAATAGAAGTGTAAATGACAGTAGACGAGGTCTCCATACCAAATTCTGATCCAAGCTTGGATGTGTCTTCCAATGACAAAGAAATAGGCTCAAACAGCAGTACTGGGGCCGGTAATCATAAATCGACGAAGCCGTCATCATCAGATATGGTATTCTACTACGAAAGGCTATTGCCATTTAGGCACGTTTATCAATGGCTTAACCACTCTCCTAAGCCAAGTAAAGATTTTACCATGAGGGAGTTTGCATACGAGTTCAGATCGGGAGCTTACCAGCGGTATAACTCATTTTCAAACCTCGATGAGTTCAAGAAATCCGTCGTGAGAGCCAATCCAACCCGTTTTGAAGTTGGGGCCGTATACTCTGTGAATCCAAAAGAAAGAAAAAATCTACCAAAGCTGGCATTGAAACCAATAAGCAAAGAATTGGTGTTTGATATAGATTTAACTGATTACGATGACATCAGAACTTGTTGTTCAGGTACCGACATCTGCAAAAAATGCTGGAGATTTATACAGGTGGCGGCCAAAATTGTTGAACAAGCATTGCTGGAAGATTTTGGCTTTGAGCATTTAATTTGGGTTTTCTCTGGGAGAAGAGGTGCCCATTGCTGGGTGAGCGACAGTAGGGCCCGAAACTTGGACGAGAGTTCTCGTAAATCTATAATCGAATACTTGGATGTTTTAGGTTCAAAGCTGTCAAGGAACAGTAAAAAACTGTTAAGTTTGAAAAAGCCTTTTCATCCCCACGTCGAGAGATCATTCAATATATTGAAGCACGAATTTGCTACAATAATATTGGAGGAGCAAGATCCATGGTTCACCAACCAAGACTCAAAGGGCAATACAAAGTGTTGGGATCGAATCGAGGAGTTGTTGGCCTTTATCCCCGATCATAACCTTAAGGATGAATTACGACAGAAATGGAGTGATCAACAAAGTGTATCTACATCAAAATCAAAATGGGATGATATAAATGTGGTTGCAAAGAAAACATTAAAAAATCAGAACCAAGTTAACCAACTAAACGAGGCCAAGAAAGATATCATTGTCTATTATTTATATCCGAGATTGGATATCGAAGTATCTAAGCAGTTGATTCACTTATTGAAATCCCCGTTTTGTATTCATCCCGGCACTGGAAATGTATGTGTACCTTTTGATCCATTAAAGAATTTATCGGAGAATCGTGATGACGATGATTATGGTTTCAACCCTATGACTGCTCCTAATTTGAGGCTATTGCAGACTGAATTAGATATATGGGAAACGAAAAGGATAAGTGGGGGTCTGGGCCAAACTACATCAGACGTGGAACCTGAATCTATTGATAAGCGAATTTTAGATAGCGACAAAACAAGCTTGAAGCCTTATGTGGACTATTTTGCGAAGTTTGTTAATGGCCTTATGAAAGATGAAATAAGCAAATCAAGCGCTAAAAGAGAAAGAGAGGGTGATCTGTTGGATTTTTAAGCAATTTTTAGTGTGAATCTATGGGTGACTCCTTTTGAATAAGATGCCATATGTGCCATCTAGTAATCATCATTAATTGAAACGATCGTATATAATAAATAAAGAGAATACAAAATTTTTGCTAACGAAATAGCTTTTAGCTACTTCAAGCAATAGGACAATTAATTTCGCCTGGGTACGGGTATTGTCTCTCACGAGGACCCATATCTTCCAAAGTGCCACTGTGATTTTTTAGAATTATTGTTTCTTCTGTAACCCCGTATTCGTTCCATTTAGTATTATGTTGGTCTTTCTGCAAGGTTTCATCTTCATCGTGATACCATTCCAAATACTCTAAACGATCGCTATACTTAACATAGCCCGATGTTAAATAAATATCGCCATAATTTAAGTAAGGGAAATGCCATTTAGGAACAAATATGATAGTAGGCGTATGCCTGTTTTCTTCTGCATCTCTATCAATTTTGAGAGTAACAGTAAGCTTCGCTGATTTTATTTCAAATTCGCTAGCCACAATATCACCAAGTGTAGCTATAACATAGGGCCTGACCACCGCACTTACTGCTCTAACGCCATCTGGTGAGGGATAACATTTTCGGTTGTGCTTGACTTTAACATTATCACTGTTGCAAGATATCAAAGCAGAAGACTGAATAGATTGCGAGTCAGACAAATCTCCCTTATCTTTATCAAAAGCAAAATTCTTAAATTTTGGCCTTCCTTCAGTCTTTAAAGGCAGGTATTTTTGTAATGGTGCAATATCATCATTCTCGCCGTCTGTGTTTGCAATAACAGGAGAACTTTCTTTAGATTCAGAGACACTCTCATCGCTAACTACGCTTCCGCTCCGATCAGACTTACCCCTTAACATTTCGCTTGCTCTCAAACTATGCCGGTAAAGCCTAGATTTCAATGAGTATTCGCTTGATTTGCGCGCTGATCTTAAAGACGTTCTGAAATTACCGATTACCAGTGGTTTCCTTGACGAAGAAGCTGAATTAGGTGTTGAAGTGTCACTGGCTGACAGCTCGTCCCAAAAGTTAAGCTCTCTATCATCAGGCGACCAAAATGAAAAGTCTTCATTATTCCACCTATCGCCCCATTTATGACAATTTGAACTAGTATAACACCAGTATGTATGTGACATGTTCAGCCCTTCCAAGGCATTTGAAAGAGCGTCTAATGCTGCAGTTTGGGAAAAATATTTACCATCCTCGTAAGCTTTCTTATCATCCATATCAAAAGGCATGCCTGTTTCGGACATTAAAACAGGAATAGAGCCCAAATATTCTTTACATTCCTTGATCATTTCTATGAATTGTCTCTTGATACAATTCCTAATAGCCCTCTCACCAAAGACGATACCCAAAACAGGGTTATAATAGCGGCCACGCATAATTCCCAATGTATCGACATTGTACTTAGAGTTCCATGTTTTGAACAACAAAGACATCCCATCGTAATAGTGAGGAGTGTAGACAGTTTTGGAGTCTATGACGTGCCTTTTGTCGGCCTTCAAATTGGGCGGGATGGCCAACACAGGTGGTTGAATAAAAACAAAAATGTCCAGAGTGATAGAACGAATAGTTTGCTTGAAGGATAAATAAAAATCCACGAAATTGTTGTTTGTAAAATATTCTAAATCTATTGTCCTGATATTTCTATCTGAAAAAGTGTGAGTCTCATGAACTTTGCTGAAATAATTTGAAATTAGCAATTTTGTCTTCTCGGTACTGATTTGAAGTCTTTCTTCTTGTGACTGTTGAGGAAGTTTTCCGAAATCTATGTCCTCATCCCAACTCCAAATACCATGTTGAGCAAAAAGACATGTGCCTACCGTCCATTTGAGATCTCTTTTCCAGTTATATTTATTATCAATATCTTTTGCTTCTTCTGGGGTCAACCAAGCTCTAAGACCTTTTGGATCGATTATCTTGGTACCACTCTTCAGGGGACCAGCGATCGTAATTTTGTAAACTTCGACTTCACAAGCCAAACCCATTCCGAGCCTCAAGGCTTCTAAAACAGTTGGAGTAGTCCCAACCCGAAGATGTTGACTAGCAGGAAGCTGATCTAAAGTTTCATAGCCAATTAGGCCACAACTAGGCTCGTTCATCAGTTCGAATCCTACTAGACTTCCGTTTTCGAGCATTTCTGGTAGAGCATCAGTAGTTTTTTTCCAAAAATACTTTATAGCAGCAAAATAATGTCTCTGCAAGTAACTTTGGATATTCTCGTCGTTAATTTTGCAATGAGGGAAGAAATTATTACCAGAGAAAAAGGCTGTAAACATAACCATAGCTGCCAATCTCCTATAGTTGGTAGTCCAGAGCATTTTATGATAATGATCACCATTCTCTTCCTTGTAAAATCTTGCCTCGTTATGCAATATGGCAGCCTCCGTCACAGCAAATCTTTTGGGTTGGAGTCCAGCAGCATATAGAGTCCACATCGGCGCTCCGCTGCCACCACTGAACCTTGACCATACATCCTGGTGCGTTTCCAAAAATACGTAGAGACCGCCCACTTTATAAATGATGCGAAGCATTTCTATTGTATAGTTAATGTAATCGTCGTCATATTTTGTTGGCCCGGCATGCTCCAAAGCTTCCCAGGTTATCAAGAACCTGATTGTATTATATCCCCACGACTTTATTCTTCGAAAATGTATTTCCGCTTCCTCGAGTGCAAACGGCCTTCCCACAAACAGCACTTTCTCTCCTTCAAAAAAAATGTTGTTCGGATCACTTGCGTCGCCTGCGTAGCTGGGTAAGTTGGGTTCCACAGGTAACTTCAGGGCTCCGTCAACATTTATCCCTTTTAACACTATCTTTCTACCCTTCTTATCCACAAAGCTTCCACTGCCGTCCGTTTCTAGTTGACAGCACTCCATCACACTTTCACTGGCATTATCTGTGTCTGGGATTGGCTCACTTGCCGAATATCTTTTTCGAAGAGGCTTGACTCCGGCCAAGGATGCTTTGGAAGTAGTGGTATACAAGCTGATTCTGTCATTTATTATATCTCTAGCATATCTAGCACCCTTCATTATATTTTGAGACTGAAATCCTAAATGGTCTTAAGAAGTACTAAATAGTAGTCAGAAAGAAACTACTAAATTTTATTGGTGTTCTAGTTATCGCGGGGTAGCGATTTTGTTGTGCAACTAAAATTCTCATTTATAACTATATACATCAACGGTTCAAAATTATGACTCCGGAAAATGTAGACAAAAAATATTTAATATATATCTTGGAAAAATCTAGCCATTTCCAAGAGCTCTCTTTTTTATGGATGCCTGATTACTCAATCTCCAAGAGTCTTTATCCTTCGAAAACTTATCAAAAAGGGGAACAATTTTGTCCTTCTTTCTCTGTTGAGAAACTTTCGAGGGATCAGATTGCTTGAAAAATGATGGAGCTAGTTCCAAGAGCCACTTCGGCTCTATCGTAGTGATGCAGTGCATGTACTCTTTTGACGTCAAAAGAAGGGTGTGATAAATGACAAACTCGACGCTCTTTCCAAAAAGTGCTGAGGACGGGTGCATGCTGACAGGAGTTTTCTCAACCAAAGTCAAGTAGCCCTCCTGAGGATCCCGTTTGGCGGCATGTTTGAAAAATCCAGCACATAACGCCCTTCGTACTTGATCTATGTTAGACCCGCACGATACTATAGGATGGTTGTGTTTGGACATAATAGTGATTAATTGTTTCCTCACCTCCTGGGCTCTTCTCATGCTTCGTTCTTGAATAAAATTTTCAATACACCATTGCTTGTTGTAGCCATTGAGACTCCATGATTTGTAAATATTCAAATAGGTCAAGTGGTCGCCATGACTATGATGAAACCGAGCCTTCCGTTGGTCGGCCTGTTTTTGTTTCTCCTTAGGCCTATAGAAAATCGTTTGCACAGAGAGCATAGCGACGATAGTTAAAATCTCTTCTGAGCAGCCAAAATCAACGGATATGATTAGTGTTTTGGCTAAGGCTGGCTCCATAGGAAAGTCGGTCATTTTTCTACCAAGTTCCGTTAAATAACCGTCATCGTCTAACGCGGAAAGGGTGAATAGATCCTCCAACGCGTTGAGCATGGTATTGGTGGTAGGTGGATCCATGAAATCAAAATGCAATAGATCATTAATACCCATAGCCTTCAACATCAAAATGGTGTGTGATAAATTTTGTCTTTGTATTTCTGGAATGGTATTAGGTAGCATTTCAGTCATGTAAGCTTTCTCAGTATAAAGTCTATAGCATTTACCTGGCCCTGTTCTACCGGCCCTACCACTTCTTTGGTTCGCTTGGGCCTGGGAAATTGGTGAAATAGTTAAAGAGTCCATTCCAAGTCTCGCATCATATGCGTTAATCTTGACAAAGCCCGGATCAACAACATAGTAAATACCATCAATGGTAATTGAAGTTTCTGCAATATTCGTGGCGAGGATAACCTTCCTTGATCCAGGCGGAGTTGGTTCGAAAATTTTGCTTTGCATTTCGGAAGGTAACGCAGAATAGACAGGCAAAATAACTAGCTCTGGTACCGTATCTCCTAGCACTTTCATTCGTTCAAACAATATTCCACAACTAGTATCAATTTCCTCCTGACCGGTTAGAAATACCAAAATGTCGCCGTCAGGCTCTGAGATATGGATCTGTATTACGGAATCCAAAGCTGAAGCTAGGTAGTCCATCTCCGGTTCTCTCGTATATAAGACTTCTACGGGATACGTCCGACCCGGAATCCTCATAATAGGGCAGCTATTAAAATATTTGGAAAATTTTGCAGCATCAAGGGTGGCTGAAGTAACTATTATCTTCAAATCGGGGTTCCTAATTGCTGCTTGCTTTAATAAAGCAAAAAGCACATCTGTGGCAATGGTTCTCTCGTGTGCTTCATCTAGCATTATAACAGAATATTTAGTCATTAATGGGTCATTTATTGCTTCTCTTTGTAGCAAACCGTCTGTCATATATTTTATCTTCGTGCTACTATTGGTTCTATCTTCGAACCGGATTGTATAACCAACTTCATCGCCAACGTTACACCCATACTCCTCTGCAACTCTTTTCGCAACGGAAACCGCTGCAACTCTTCTTGGCTGAGTGCAGCCAATAATTTTTCGGTCACCATTCACATTGTTGAACCCTTCTTCTAGCAAGTATTGAACAATTTGAGTCGTTTTTCCAGACCCAGTTTCTCCGACGATGACAAGAAACTGATTATCTCTTACTGATTTAACTAACTCTGATCTCATTGGAAATATTGGAAGTGCCTCCCTTTGTTCTTTTATTGAAAGATGGGTTCTTTTCCCATACGTTATGTTTTTATTCGATTGGGACTTCTTCCACTCTGAAATGACATCTCGAGTCCTTTCCATGCTTTGTGATTCCCCCGTAAGATCTTTTATTTCCTTACTCAATGGATCGTATGCATCTTTACTCTTAGCTCTTTCTTTCCTCGCTTGCTTGTCTTTCTCACGTTGTTCCTTGGACTTTTCTTCTTTAATATGCCTTGCCAATTTGGATCCACTCATTGCAGCTCTCCCCAAAGACCCTTCAGGGTTCTTTATGATTCTCACGGGAGCTAGATCAACAGTTCGCTGTGTCTGACCCTTTAAAAACTGGGGTTCAACATCATTAAGTTCTATTTCAAAATCGACATCGTTATTGTCGGTACGTTCAGTTGTATCCTTGAATGCAGCATTAGGATCTTCCTCACCCATTAAATCGGCATAGTCTTCTGCGGAAACTGCCCCCGAAGCAACTAATTGCCTAATTTCCCATCTCTCTGGAGAAGTCATTCTTCTTTTTACCCCTCTAGAGGTACCTTGGCGTTCTGCGAATTTATTTTCACGATCTTGTGCTTCAACATATCTTTCCTGCCTTATATCATCGCTTTTGTCTAGACCGGTGTCTTGATCTATGCCTCTCATGGACAAGCTTATTTTTTTCCTAGGAGCGCGCCTTCCGATGCTTCTAGCTTGTTCCTCTAGATCCAATATCTTCACAAATACTTCTTGGTTTAGCTTTAACACATCAGACGGATTTTGAATTCTTGTCCTTCCGTCGTACGATATTTGTGATACGTGACACAAACCAGACTCGAAGGATCTTGGCGTATCTAGCCGTATGAAAGCCCCGTATGTCGTAATGTTACTTACATATCCTTTGCGGATGCTACCAATCTCAATAGGTTCTTGCTTTTGCCCTGTCATTTCTTTGTTACTCAGTCCGTGCATGCTTTCTTCCATTTTAACATGGTCTTCTTCACTCTTAACGACAGGATTCACTTCTCGTATTCGTTTATCCGGTATACTTAAGGCTTTGAACATATGTGCGTCGTCTTCTTTCTTAACCACATCTTGATGCTTCGGTTCCTCTTTCGCGTTATCATTTAGAGTCTCGTCAAAAACAAGAAAAGTCTCGTTAATGAATTCTTCTGGAAAATCACCTCCTCCGTTTGCTTGTAACACTTCTGTGAAGTTTTTCAACCTGTTTTCTTTACCATTAGCTGCTTTCAACTTCGACTGATTAAATAAACTTGATACATATTTCGATAAAGTTAGATCGGTATCCGGTATACTTAGGTATTTCGAGACCAACTTGGATAACTTATCAAGCACTTCATTGTTTCCGTCGATATCCTTCGGCGACATCTATAGTGAGATTCATTTACTTTATGGTTTTATCACCATCTCTTCATCTAAGAGATGGAGATAAAACCATAGTGACACAAAAATCAAAATCAAAATCAACATCAATATCAAACTTTTAAAGTACATTACGTTATGTCTACAGTAGTTTCATAGCAATTCGTAAAGCTGATTAGTATATACGACGAAATGAAAGGTCGGATCCTAATTTATCATCCGGCAGGACGAACGATCTATCTAAAAATGTTTATATAGGACCGTATGGGGTTCGGGTTCGACATTTGAAACATCTAATTTACATCTTTTATACCCTCCTTATTCACGACCTTGATGTAGCAACCTTTGAAGTCGATTGGCATTCTCGTCTCCAATTCTTTTAAGCACGCGTGCAACAACTCCAACCCTTCTTCAAATTTCATGTCCTTTCTGTAATGTCTGTCCAACAAAGAGGTACAGTAGAACGCAGCATAACCGTGCGCCGCATATGGCAACTCAACCTGAGTCCCCAAGTAGTCTATCCAGTTCAAGGAAGGAGTGTCGCTTTTCACGTCGTAGCCCCCAATCAACACGTTGACCTGGTATGGTTTACGCGATCTGATAGAGGTGGCCAATTGGTTTCTGACAAACGATGCGGTGGCCTTGGGACTCAACTCAATGTCATTTTCACGCATCGTGTGCAATTGAATGTTCGCCTGGATGTACTCGGCAAACTGAACCGTGTCCCCCGATTCACCGGTATATGCCACCAAATTGTGAGTGTTCAATTTTCTGGTTTTATCGTCATTCGCTTTCAACACCGAAATGCCCCTTGTTGCCGCCTTTGACGTGGCGATAATAGTCGAGTCTTGCACCCTTATACCCAAAATAATGTCCATCTTTTAATGTATCTTAAAACCAAAATTTAAGGGTTGAGACTATTTAGTTTGGCGTTTTCCTGGATCAAACCTGATATATCAGACCTACTACTAATTTCTCAATACCAACTACGATACCAAGTATGTAATCAAACAAAAAGTTGTCGTTATATCGCTATATATCAATAGCTGTCCAATCTATTTGCCATCCGAGTACTGGTGAGCTTAACAAACTGTAGTGCCGCTACCGATTTACATATCTAAGGCCTACTATATAGTGAAGAACTGATGTTGAAGGCACTTGAATTGAGGCTAGGTGAGTGTGTAGGCTACTTGTTGAGTTGAGAAAGCTTCTTGTCTATCAAACGTGACACGAGTTTGCTCAAACTGCTGTTGTCGTCGTCTAACTGGCTGGCCAAGCTGATTTCGATTTGCTTCTCAATGAGCTTGCCGGTGAGATCGACCTCGATGTTGACGGTGTCTCCCTCACTTTTGGACGCCATGATAACCTTGGTTTGCGTGTAGCTTACCATCATGATGGAGAACTCGCTCGTGGCGTAGTTGACGTCGGTCACCGTCAACGAGGTGCCGTCAATGGCCACGAAACCCTTTTCCACAACGTAGCTAATGTACTCGCGGTCGCGAAGCTGGAATGTGAACTTGATCGAGTTCCCATCCGGCACCTTTTTGGTAATGGTCGCCACCGTGTCTACATGGCCCTGCACAACATGTCCACCCATGCGCACGTCGCTGGGAACCGCTCTTTCCAAGTTGACCTTGCTACCGGTCTGCAACTCCCCAAGGTTGGTGCGCCGCAACGTTTCCGGTGCAACTCCAACCTTGAACTCTGTCTGGGCATCATTGTACTCGGTGACCGTCAAACACACCCCGTTCGTACTGATAGAGTCTCCCAAGTGAACGTCGGTCAATATTTTTTCGCAGTCTCCTATGGTGATCGAGACCCCATTACCTCCTGACTCTGACGTATCTAACTCCTTATATTCGACAACCGTGCCGATTTTTTCAACCAACCCTGTGAACATGGTGCTGATGCTTCAGTAGCTGTCTGAATCGGTTAATTTGAGTCCTATTTATCATCATTTGCAGTCTCCGAGGACGCAAACGGTGTGTTCATGTATACTATTATGTGCGTAAATGGTAGTCCAATAATTTTTCACTCTCATTAGGTCCGGTACTAAATACGTTTGAAACGACTGTTTGTTGAAACAAATAGGCGAGGAACGAGGCTGAGGCAGACAGAAAGGTTACGGAAGTGTAAGAGCAACAGCGATAATATAATAAACAATGCCATTCAGATTTCCAGTTCAATTTGAACTTCCCAAGCACTGTTATGTGAATGGGAGAGTGATTAAAGACAACTTCAAGAGATTACAGTACGCGGAGCACGAAGTGACGAGAAATGCGTTGAGATATATTGCCAGGAATACGGAGTTGCCGGCGAGAGCCAGGTTGGAAGCACAGTTGCAGTTGACGGCTATGCCCAAATACACCTCGTACAGTCAGATTAAGAACCGGTGCGTTGCATCCGGACATGCCAAGTCAGTGCTTACTGATTTCAAGCTCAACAGAGTAAGTATTTAGTTGAGTCGACTTCAGACCCTGGTCCTGGCTTTATTGGGATCCTTTTAGCGAGAGACCAGTCTGAAGGCTGGAGACGAACCTTGATTTTTATTTTAGCATACTAACATTATTTAGACCGCTTTCAGAGAGAGAGCCCGTGCGGGATTGATTCCTGGCGTAACCAAGGCTTCGTGGTAGTGTATTAAACGGCCAAGCGGTGTACTTTTGGTTATACTGTAAATAGATCAATATAAATTACGTGGTTGACGTATTTCACTCCTAAAGGGGCCAGAAATCCCAGAACTGTTTTTTTTTTTTTTGCTTCTTTAGCTCTTCAAGCGCATAGGGGCCTTTCCCTTCTCTTAGCCCCTGTTCATCGGGCCTTCTATTGGCAATTTCGTACGAAACCACTATTTTATTGAACTGGTTATGCTGCCCTGTGCTCGCTTCGGTTTTTTTTTATTTGGTGGACTTCCAACTGGCTACTGATATGTTCACTAGCTAGATATATTGGGTTATTTACTCATACCACAAACTTTGCGATAAGATGCTTCAGTACTTCCGCCATTCTCCAACAAGTCTATCGTTACTCAAGCCCTCTTCGCATGTAAAGTTGGGCTCGTTTTCTCGGTTTCTTTCGTTGAAGCCAAATTTTACAAGATTTAGGACCATCGAACAGCCACCAGGCTTTATTGTGGGCACCGTCAACGATGCATACAAGGCACCTGAACCTAGTTTTTACGAGGGAGGTTATCACTGGACCTACGAGCGTATAATATCCATCGGTTTGGTTCCCATGACTATGACACCATTTATCGCCGGTGTCGAGTATCCTATGATTGACTCATTATTCTCATTGGCCCTACTTTTTCACTGCCATAGTGGCTTCAAATCGTGCATTATTGACTACATACCTGAGCGTGTCTACGGCATATGGTACAAGCTTGCGGCCAGATTGTTGACTTTAGGTACTTTTGTTGGCATGTATGGGATTTACCTTTTGGAAACTGAAGGAAATGGCTTGTTTGACTTGATCAGGAGCTTATGGGTCTCTTAACCTGCCTCCAACACACTCTATTCCTTGTATTGTGTCTTATAATGGTTTTGGTCGATCTCGTTTGCAGCTTTGACATTTATCACTAGATTTTGCCATGACTACAGCATAAAAGTACGCTTGACTTGGGGTTCTCTTCTTCTTTGTATATACAGCTTTCCACCCTAGTTTAGCTACTACGGCTGACAATGCCTAACTATCATAGGACGGTCGTGTATGGCTCTATTTTCATGTCTAAGTCTATGGGGTTTGAATAAAATCTGTCTTTATGGCGTTTATTTCTGTAGCTGCAAGTGTATTGACTGATGAGTGATACTGAAGAAGATCATTACGGGAGGAGGCACGACTTCGACTCTGAAACTGAATTGGACATGCTGGAGCAGGAGAAGAAACCCATTGATCACCATGGATTGCAGATGCCAGACAAAATTGAGCCACAGGAAGAAGTCAGCTATGAAATTATAGATGAGCCGGCTTTCAATACTACTAGAGCATTGTTCATTGGAAACATGCGCAGGCCTATAAATGCCATTGATTTTCAAAACTACTTGAAAGAGTTGGCGTCGGCAGGTGGAGATTATAATATAGAAAGGGCGTGGCTAAATAGGACTAGAACCCATGGAATAGTTCTTGTGGATAGAGAGGAAGGGGCGAAATATATAAGAAATGCATTGCATGGAACTGTATATCCTTCTGAAGAGCATGGCGAGGAATTTCGTGCCGAAAACGATACGCGGGAACAGGAAAGGTTCGAAGCGTATCTTCAAGAGCAAAATGAAGTCAAAAATGGAGACTCAGAGCCTGACGTACCATCACTTGGTAACCATACTAGTCAACGGAAGCCGTTGTACGTAGATTTTATGCCGGTTAAGGCTATAAATCAGTGGATATACGAAGAGGATAGGGGTCCTAAGAATGGTAAGTGGAAAGTAGAATATGAAAACAAAGGGGACCGCGATATTCTAGCACATCATGTGCTCATCAGCGGCGATTTTATGCCTCGATATAACCAAAGACAGCATCATCCTAAGTATGGACGAGGACGGGGTGGTTTTAGTCGCGGCTATGGAGGACCATCACCATATGGTAGAAGAGGTAGGGGTGGAAGCAGTTATGGTGGTCCGGGCCCGAAGCCCTATGGGGCTTATCCTCTGCGGGATGGATATGACAGACCATACGGGAGGGCTCAATATGGACATAGAGGAAGGGGTTATTATCCTCATGATGGCGAGAGGAGTGCTTATGCTCCGGGCGACAATAGTACAAGTAGAGAGGAGAGAGGTAGGTACGCCCGAACAGACACTTACCTTCCAAGGCCGGATAATGACGACGCGTCTTGGTCCAACTATGAAAGAAATCGGTCCAGATCACCAGGTATCTAGGTAAACTTCGAGGCTATTTGTAACTTTAGTCGAAAATGTAAATTAACATGTACTATACTTCGTGGCAGTTTCTGCGTTTCTTTAGAATTACAGTATAGAAGCTTTCCACGATTCTTATGACAACACTCTGTAGAAATATACTACGGAGCAACTAATATACAAGGGGTTCTTCGTCACTGACGATCATGTTTTCTGAACTTATGTCCAGTTTGTTATCACCTGCTTCGTGAAGTTTTGTTGTTATGGCTGTCTCGCTATCAGCCGTTGTGTCACGATCGTCGTTACTAATTGTGTCTGAATGGTCGTCCTGCCAACTCAATTCCAACTCATTCAAGGAATTCTCCTCGATCGTATTATTAGATATATCCATTCTATCGCTGCCTTCGACCACATCATTAATTTTATCCTTAGACGGGCTAGGTTTATTCTCTTTACGAGCCCTCTTTGCGACCGACTCTTTGTTTGCGCGGGTATTGACATTGCTCGTGTCTTCTTCTTCCCTTCTTCGTCTTGACGGCGACCTTGGCTCGCGGGAAGTTTGACGGCTATTGGTTGGGCTATTTTTAGTGTTTGCTATCAGCCGGCCTACCGGTGGCGGGGATATAAGCATTGGATCCAAAATTGGACTGTTTTCTTCGGGCAGACTTTCCTGCGTTCCCTTTCCGTTTTTCAACCACGGAATTTCAACCAATGGCACAGTCTGGGCCAAATGAGGTGACGACCCTTGCCTACTGTGTTCGGCAGCCGAGCCATCCAGAAATGTAGCCTCTGAGTACTCTGCTACCGAGGACGCCACAAGTACTAGTTTGCAAAGAGAATTGAAATATTTTAGCACCTGTACATTATTATCGAGCTGGTATCCTTCATGTTCAGGATCAAGGAGGATTTCTGCGATTCTTTGAACTGTAAATGGCGGCTCCTCGGGAAATGTGGTTCGCAAGTGACGGGTCACCTTGTCTTTTGATCGGCTTATCGCTTCGTGTAAATCGACTCCGTCCGCCCGATTACTGTACTTCTCACCTTCCTCTGTCGCAGTTCTGGCGATATCATCGAGCCTATCTATTATTTTATCAAGTACGCCTTCGGCCCATTTGGGATGGACTTTATCGCTATATCGCTTGCTTATTACTATCTCTCTCAACGTACGTACCAAGTCCTGATCCATCAATGGTACCGCCAACGAAGGCATTTTGGCTATTTTCCGCTCTCGACTTCTTTTCTTCTCTTCTCTATGGGTAGATTGCAATGTTTACATCAGTAAACGCGATATTAAGTACGCGCTCGGTTATTGGTCTCTTTCTCTAATAATACTTTCTTTATCAGAGTGACGAAACAAACCCAAAGTAAATTAAGAATAAATGTATCTGCTTGAATTTCTGTTGATAGCAGTAAGGTACAAGATATGTGAACCATCCATTCAAGAAAAGTGGTAGGGCAAATATTATCAATGTCAAGCTCGAACGGGGAGAGGTTGCAACCACTCAATGGCACTTAGATAAAAGCTCAGTTTTGATTTTTTCCTATTTACACTAAGTGATCTTCGCCCCGAGGTATGGAACGACAAAGAGGATGGCCGCCGATAACAAGAGATAGTATGATGTATCATAAACTACTCTGCTCCTAAATACTTTGGTACCATAATTTACGCTGGCGCCGGTATTTTTGAATACGGGAGTATTCGAGCACAAAAGAATTTTTTCACACTACTAGTCTAGTTGGCTGATAAAACAGTTGCAGTAGCGAGGAATAGAACGAGGAATGTCTGTATTCAAAGCGTATGGGAGACAGTTACAAGTGCCAGTAACCAGGGCATTACGTTCTGGCGTGGCGAGACTCGTACCATGTCCTATAGTCAGGTATAACTCGACAATCGCTAAGACAGACGAAAAGAAAGTTTCCAGCTTAACGGCGCAAGTTTACCCTATACATAAAGACAGCATTAGTGAAGCGGACGTGGATGAGTGGTTAGCAGCCGTTAAGGAATTGAAGGGGGGGAAAACACATGTTGAAACCGAAACTGAGGTGTATATTTCACACTTGGCCAATCCCGAACCATTTTTGAAGGAGAAATTCGAACCTACGGAACAGCAGCTTGCAGAGGTGGAGGCTTTCGCCAATAAGAACATTCCCCTCCCATCAAATCTGATTATTGACAACTTCACCAACCTTATCATGAGGGATGGGAAGAAATCAAAGGCGCAAAAAATTTTATCCAGAGCATTGTACATTGTTTACTTGAAGACGAGAAGAGACCCGGTGGAAATTTTGGAAGAAACATTGGACAAAATGGGGCCTTTAATGGCCACCAAGGTCGAAAAGACAGGTGCTGCCAAAAGCAGAACCGTGCCCTATCCTTTGAAAGAAAGACAAAGAAACAGATATCCAATAACCTGGATCTTGGAGGGGGCATCCAAGAAGAAGTCGCCGGATTACTCGGTTCGATTAGCTGAAGAAATTATTTCTGCTTATGAGGGTAAATCATCTGGCTATGATAGAAAGGCTCAAATGCATAAATCTGCTATGGCGCATAGAGCTTATATCAAATTATAGGTACTTGCCAATTAACGTCTTGTACTCATGTATATAAACTATTTATCGTATGTCTGACCTATTACGATAGTCTAATGAAATTTTATTTTCCTGGCTAACTTTTACTTATGCGGAACATTTTGCGGCCAACCTTCATTTCCACAAAACTAGATCTATATTATCCATCTAGGCCCCACAGAAGACTTGAACACCAGAAAGACCACGATAATAACTTTCAATTATTCGTTGTGTGCTTATAAGTAGGCGTTGGTAAGATTGCACACAAATCATGCATTCACTTCATTACAAGTTCCATGAAATCCGTTATAAAGTCGACTACATGAAAGCTCGCTATAAGCAGCGATATTACAGTAATGACAAGAACCCAAGAGTTATACAAACCAAGCTCAAGAACCTGAGGCTTTTATCCTTGCGTACCTGTCCCCATGATAAATACTTCTTGAAGCCAGGAGAGTTTTTGGCTCTTGTACCTAAAAAGTTGGATAAGGAACCCAACGAGCTTATTGAGATAGACACCGAAAAGTACTTGAAAGCACGATTTCTCAATCGAAAAGACCTATTCACTGGTTTCGATGACAACATATTGGTTGAAAAGACCGTTTATGATTTTGAAACATATAATCATATACGAAGGGTTCGTAGCTGCTCGGACTCATTGTTTTGGGACAAGAGCCGAAATGAAAAAACGGAAACATTCAACAGCGTAGATAACAAAACCGTTTCCGACTTGATAGAGCTCGATACCCCTAGTGTCTCTTCAATAGGAAACGAATGTGAGAGAAACGGATGTGACTTCGGTCATAGAAGGATGCCTCAATACTTGTCGAATACTACGCCGATGATTGATTTAGGTACCAACAATACGGGCTGTAGTCAGAGTGACATATTCTCCATAAGGATCCGTCAAAGTAATAGCCAAAGTCCTCTTCTGTCCACCGAAAAACGGAGCTTTGATCTTAAAAACTTCCTTTCGTTTGGTGGTCAATCACCGCAATCGCATCCCCTCATCTTAGAAGATGAAAAGCAATCACAAAAGCACAGGCAGTCAAAGATTTGGAAGACAGTTCTCAATGCTGTTTCATTGCTGGCCGCAAAAGTTTCAGTAGGACATTCACCCAAGACAGTACATGATTTTGAAAATTTGAGTCCAGATTTCACGGTTGCAAAAGCAAATCAAAACGATGGACAATACGCTCTTTATGAGTCACGTCAGCTCTCCGATAAGAGTACTATTAGTTGGGACCGCTCTAAAGTCCCCAGCCACAAGAGTGGACAGTATCCAGTCGGACCACTTCAACACACCGATAGTAACCTCTCAAGGTACCCTACGCTGGTACTGTCTATCGGCCGCGGTCATTATTACAATGATACTGGCTTTTTGTCAATGTACAATCAAGATTCTGATGATGAATCTGAGATATGATGGTAGTATCATGGTAATATCATGTATCCAGTAGCAGTGATTCAATCAATATTCACGTTATTGAACAAGTCCATCAGTAATCGTGAGTTTGTATAATCTCAAATATTTTCCATCCTTAATAGTACCAATACGCCTGCCTAAGAAACAATGTCAGAAGGATGTTCATGTCTTTCTTGTAATACCATAATACCCAGATGGAATATCACTATATTTCGCAACCAAACTCTGTCTCTTGTTTTGGAGTGTCATAATTCAAAATGGATTTTTCGTACAGGCTACCCAAAGTATTCACGTGTAGAGAATTCCTCTTGGTTTTAAATTTGGCATATATCTTTACCAACTGTACTGGCCAGTTCATGTTAAAGATGAGTTAAACTTGCTAATAGGTGCGCCATGATGGTTGAAAAAAAAAATCGATTGCTTCTACCTGAGACGCTTCAAATAGATAGAGCCACTACTTAATGCCTTTGAACTTGTGAATACCAACGCCTCTCAATGCCACCAGCCCGATATGAATATTAATCTGCTTCTACAATTGATCTATTGGACTATTAGCTCGTTATATATTGATAATGGTACTGCATATAAATGATGATGCTGAACCAGCTGGAAAATAATAACGATTCAAGATACTAACAACACATCACTTTTGGTCAATAATGGCGTCCCAAATACACTTCTTGGATATAAAGGGAAAACCTTTACTCTCGAGGGACTACAAAGGTGATATTCCTTCCAATACTATCGAGAAGTTTCCTCTTTTATTATTGGATATTGAGAACGATGAGAATAATGAAGAATCAAACTATAGACCGTTCATCAATCATCAGGGAATAAACTACATCTATATCAGCCATAATAACCTATATGTGTGTGCATTAACGCGGAAAAATGAAAATGTAATGGCCATGATTGTGTTCTTATCTAAATTGATAGAGGTCTTGACGCAGTATTTCAAGATTTTGGAAGAAGAATCGATCAGAGATAATTTTGTCATAATATATGAATTATTGGATGAAATGATGGATTTTGGACATCCCCAAACTAGCGACACTAATATTTTAAAGGAGTACATAACCCAGGACTACTTTAAGTTGATCAGAAGCTCTTCCCTGAGAGTTGTTCAGCCTCCTAACGCGGTCACAAACTCTGTTAACTGGAGAAGCGATGGCATAGTTTATAAGAAAAACGAAGCGTTCTTGGATGTAATCGAGTCAATCAATATGTTGATTAATGCGCAAGGGCAGGTTTTGAATAGCGAGATTTTAGGAGAGATTAAAATTAAATCGCATTTGAGTGGTATGCCTGACTTACGATTGGGCTTGAATGACAAGGGGATATTCAATAATGAGTCAAATAATAGAAATATTGACTTAGAGGATATCAAGTTCCATCAATGTGTGAGATTGTCGAAGTTTGAAAACGAAAAGATCATCACTTTCATACCACCAGACGGTGAATTCACCTTAATGTCTTATAGATTATCGTCTAATCAGTTCCTAGTAAAGCCACTTATCTTGGTCAATTGCAAGTCCAAAGTCCACAAGCACTCGAGAATAGAAATACTATGTTCGGTGAAAGCTCAGATTAAAAAGAGGTCGGTAGCAAATGATGTCGAAGTGGTGATTCCTTTGCCTGAAGACGCAGACACCCCTAAATTCAAACCTGAATACGGATCTATCAAATGGTTACCAGAAAAATCTTGCTTGATTTGGAAGTTAAAGACTTTCCCCGGTGGTAAGCAATTTCATATGAGAGCCGAACTAGGTTTGCCTTCAGTAGTGGATTCAGAGACAGTCTTATCCAAAAAGCCGATAAAAGTAAAATTTTCAATTCCCTATTTTACAACCAGTGGTATCCAAGTTCGATACTTGAGGATTAATGAACCAAAATTGCAATACCAGTCTTATCCTTGGGTAAGGTATATCACTAAAGCCGGTGATGATTATACTGTTAGACTCAAGTAGCTTTATAGCAAATATATCATCTATAAATTGTAATCTGGATCACAAATATTCGTGTGGAATGGTGTTTCCTTTCTCTTAGAATTTGTATTAAGTCGAAGTGAGCATCCCAGAGTTAATGAGGATAGAAATTCTTTACTTATGGCTGAGGACAGACTAACGTCTGCAATTCATAGTTGCATCAAAAATTATGAGCTAACTTCGAGGTCGAGAAACTTCAAGAAGCTAAAGTCTACCAATGAAGCAAAAATAGTGAAATCTATAAATGCAAAATATCGAGATAAATTTTGGGATACGTTATCCAAACGAGATTATTACCTTGGAAAGTTACACAAGTTGTTGGATGATTCTATCACAAATGAAGAAAGTGAAGGGAAGCACGATTCGCTGGTCAATAATATGGTAGACGGACCTGATCCCAAGTACATTACAAATAGATATCATGCAGAGCAATACATTCTTAACAAAATCTTACCTAACTCCAAAAAGCTGGAACGTATAAGAAACTCCATTCATAAGCATTTTGAGCTTCAACGAGGCTACAAAGCGTCAAGGGAAACGATAATCAAAGAATACGAGGAATCAGTGATTAAAATAGAGCCAGGTACGAACCTATCGAAGCTTGCCAATACTAACGCTCAGATCAAAACTAAAGCATTAAATATCAAGAGAGCAGAAATGGAAAGTCAACTAGATGCTTTAGATGTGCAAGTTATTTTTACCATGAAAAAGTACAGCAACGAGTCTTGTGAATTATTGAAAAGCTTGGAAGTTCCGTTTTTCTATGTTGATGAATTGTACAAATATCCCCAATTAGAAGAGGACAAAAAGTATTTGCTTGACTTTATGGCAGAAGTGTTAGGCGAAAGTAAACAGTCCTAGGTGGGAGTTAAGTCGGGGCTGCTTGCGAAAGGCATTAAATTCCAATTATGAGGACTAAAAGTTTTGAATAGAACTGAACGAGAGATCTACTGAAAATGACAACTACAAATCGTCTTTTCCTCATCCATTCATTGGACATATATTACAATCCTTTCATAGGACACATTAGAAAAAAATAGGTATGCAAATAGAGAAATAGAATTAAATAAAATGTGACTAGTAGTTGCGACACTTATTCTAAGTCAGTCA
This sequence comes from Debaryomyces robertsiae, assembly GCA_030566065.1. NCBI lineage: Eukaryota > Fungi > Ascomycota > Pichiomycetes > Serinales > Debaryomycetaceae > Debaryomyces > Debaryomyces robertsiae. The sequence continues at coordinate 163,523 of JAJMHL010000008.1, forward strand.
CACAACCCTTCGAAGCGTCACTAACCAATTTACTATACTTGGCCAAAGTACCCCTCAGGTATCTTGGCTTTGGTGCAGTCCAGTTTTTTCTTCTTTCCGCTAAAACATCTTCAGAAACTAATACGTCAATTTTGTTGTTTTCAGCGTCAATAACAATTTCATCCCCATCATGAACTAAAGCGATCGGACCACCCTCAGCGGCTTCTGGAACGATATGACCAATCAAGAAACCGTGTGATCCACCAGAGAATCTACCATCTGTTAATAAGGCAACGTCTTGACCTAATCCATAACCCATCAATGCGGAGGAAGGCTTCAACATTTCTGGCATACCTGGACCACCTTTAGGACCCTCGTATCTGATGACACAAACAGTCTTTTGACCCTTTTTGATTTCTCCCTTCTCTAACGCGGTAATGAAAGCCCCTTCGTCGTCAAATACGCGTGCAGTACCTTTGAAATAGGTACCTTCCTTACCGGTAATCTTACCAACAGCACTGCCTGGGGCCAAGGACCCCTTCAAAATTTGTAAATGGCCGTTTGGTTTCAATGGGTTGGATAAAGGTCTCACAATTTCTTGACCTTTTGGTAAACCAGTAATCTTGGACAAATTTTCCTTCACTGTCTTACCAGTAACAGTATACTGAGACCCATCGATTAAACCTTCCTCTAACAACAACTTCATAACTGCAGGAGTTCCACCGTACTTTTGTAAGTCAGCCATAACGTACTTACCGCTTGGCTTGAAGTCAGCTAACAATGGTGTAGAGTCGGAGATCCGTTGGAAATCATCGACAGTCAAGTCAACATCGACCGACTTGGCGATGGCGATCATGTGTAATACTGCATTAGTGGATCCTCCAGTAGCAATAATATATGTGATAGCATTTTCAAAAGCTTTCTTGGTCATAATGTCTCTGGGCTTCAAATCAAGGACCAATAAGTTCTTGATAGCCTCTCCGACAGTAGCACACTCGTGCTCTTTTTCAGAAGAAATCGCAGGAGCACTCGAAGAAAACGGCAAAGACATTCCCATAACCTCTGCAGCTGAAGCCATAGTATTGGCGGTATACATACCACCACAGGCACCAGCACCAGGACACGCGTTCTTGATAATATCTTTTCTTTCTTTTTCTGTGATTTGCTCTGATAAGTATTGACCATACGATTGGAAAGCAGAAATAATATCAATCTTGTCAGGAACAATCGCATTACCGCAAGTGGGGGAGCCTGGCATGATTGTACCACCATATACCATTATGGAGGGTCTGTTGTGTCTACCCATCGCCATTAAGGTCCCCGGCATGTTTTTATCACACAGAGGAATTGCGACGTTCGCATCATACATTTGAGCCATCATAATTGTCTCGAACGAATCCGCAATGATCTCACGCGACTGCAAAGAGTATCTCATCCCATCAGTACCGTTACTGATACCGTCTGAGACACCAATGGAGTTGAACTGCATGCCCTTCAACCCGGCCCGGTTGACCGACTCCGTCACCTTATGGTTCAAGTCCATCAAGTGCATGTTACAGGGATTTCCTGACCACCAAACCGATCCAACCCCGACTTGAGCTTTGTCCATATCCGCCTCATCAAACCCGGTGGCATACAACATCGCTTGGGATGCTCCCTGTGACTTTGGCTGCGTCACGATCGCTGAGTACTTGTTCAATTTCTTTTCCAACTGAACGCTAGAACTTGAGAAAAACCTGCTGTTTTTGGCCCTAAGGGCGTGCTGGTACTTTGTCAACACACTCATATTCTGTGGCTGGCTATACTAGATAATTCTTCTGCTAGACCGAGAAGTAGCTGTTAAAATAGTTTTGGAACTCAGTTATAATAGTGACTCAGGTGAAAAATTGAACCTCCATTTATGTACAGGACATCATAATATGACACAAAATATCAGCGCCAATCACAGACACTTTTATCGTAAGCACGACCGTACTGATTTCCGCTGCACCGGTTGTCGGTTTCTCGCAATGACGCTACCAGCGGCACATGACATTGAAAGGATCCAAACACCAGACACTACATACACCACAGTATCGGTTTTCTGTAACCCCCCCCCCACCCCACGCGCCGCAATGGCTGCGGCTTATCTGCAGCTGCAGCTGCAACAGCGGTAGTGTCGCTTCCATCGATTGAGTGGTCTCGTCTAGGGCCCAAGCGAGACCGCTCTATAAACATTTGTGCTGAACCGCCCCTATTGTGTAGTTATGGAATAATAGGGTCAAATTAGGTCAGTTCGGAAGATAGTCTGAGGTCTTATCGTAGGCCTTTTGCAGGAACTTATCGACTCTAGTCTACCCTTGGCCTAAGTATCGTTGGCCTGATTGCATCTCCTCAGAATGCCTCAGAATGCCTCAGAACCCCTCAGAGCTCTCATACTCTTCACCACGCAACACAATTGAATAGCATCACTAAGAGTAGCACGACCACAGCTTATTATCTGCAGACGCGACTTGTTATTCACGCGATGGTGGGTAAAGACCACACCGCTTTTAGGCGATACCGTCGTCATCTCAAGCCAGAGAGATAAAAAAAAAAAAAAAACAGTCACGTGCACGGCTGACAACTGGCGCTGCACAAACCGAGGGGTCACTAACGGGAGCCAGCTTTTTACCTTATAGTTTTATCTTAGACAAGAGTCGGATATAGAGTGTATCAGAAGCGGATTTTAGAGTAGGAGATATCTAGCGTAGAGTAGACAGCTACAGAAGGAAGCTAGTGGAAAAAAAGATGGCGGAAAAGCGATTATTCAAGGAATACAGCCAGATTCAAAAAGCGGCGCCGCTGGAAACCAACCCCCAGATTATTTCGCTTTTGCCGGTGGATGTGGATAACATACGGGAATGGGAGGCAGTTATCGCCAAACACAGCAGGGAAGATTCGGCATACTATCACGGAGGCCAGTGGAAACTTCGCATCGAGGTACCGGCCACCTATCCAATAGCACCACCAAAAATCGAGTTTGACCGAAGCACACCTATATGCCACCCCAACATCGACGTCGATACGGGCGAAATTTGTCTTGATATATTGAAACGAGAGAACTGGTCGCCGGCATGGAACTTGCAATATTTGGTGGTGGCGATCTTGATGCTCATCGATGATCCGGAGCCAGATTCGCCGTTGAACATAGACCTGGCCAACTTATTCCGTCACGATAAAGTTGCGTTTGAAAGCGTGGTACAATATTTTATATGGAAGTATGATACGGTTTGCAACAGGGAAGACGGAACTAGAGACCGCACCGGCATCAGAAACCCCGAGGACTCGCAAGAGGTAAATTCATTGGCCGTTGCAACCGGAACAAGCAGGGCAATTCACAAAATCAAGGAAGAGGCTGAAGATATTGTTAATGACACCAAGGCGTATTTGGCCGACATGTCTCTTTCGAGCCCCAGAGATGAGTTGACTGATGCAGGTCGTCGTTCGGAGACGTCTTCAACGTCTCACGATGTGATTAAGAACAAATTAAATCTCAAACTTAGTAAAATAGATTCTTTAAAAGGCCAATTGTATGTGGATCAAGAGCTGCAGACACAGAAGAAGGTGGTACCACAGGCGCCGAACTTGAAAATAATTCACGATGTCGGTGAAGCAGTAACGAAGCAATTCATGGATAAAGTGAACGAGATAAGTCATTCATCAAGCTCTTCACAAGGGTCTGTAGAGGAAAACGAGGATGGTTTACAAGGAGTGAGACAAAAAGTCGCCGAGAATGTAACAAAGCAAGTTGAGATTTTGTGCCTGAAATCCACTTCACCAGATACGACGGAATTTGCGGATTCAGTTAAGAACTCGACTCCTCTGACGTCGAATGGGGAAATGGAAAGAATCAGGCAAAATTTCATGAAACAAGTCGACGACAAAATCAAAAAACATGAAGAGCATATAAGAAATCTGCAGGCGAGTTTGCCAGTGCAAGGAACGCCATTAAATCATCAATATAACAACCCAAATCTATTGGCAATCAAATCGGAGCCGGATGTTATCAGAACAACGGATACGATTATCGACGCTTCAGGCTATGGATCTGAACCCCAAACTGATACAAAACACCAAGCGCCTCAAATGGAGGCAGGAAACAAAGCTAAAAGAAATTCAAATACGACCGGGGCGCTAGTTTCAAACATTGAGGCCACTGAAGAGAGCAAATATTTATCAGGTTCTTTCAATGGAACTGTATCCAGTGGGGTATCGTCAGACTCCTTCGTCTCTGCACCGCAACAGGTTCCACCAAGATCACCAGTAACGAGGACAAGGTCGAAGGATGAGTCGAATAGCGATAAACCAACCACTAACATACAAGTGGCAGGTTCCCCAGATGACGACCTATCGTTGGTGCAAACTGACTCCGGCTCGTCGACAAAATCAAGCAAGTCGTCAAGGACACCATTCAACAGTTTAAGAAGATCGATTTCAAGGAAGGGCTCCAAGGCCCTGAAGACGACGTCAACTGATGCCAAAGATAACTCAGATACTCCCCGCAGAAAACGATTGCTGAGTTTACTCAAATCCAAGTCAAGTGAAAAATAGCTCATCCACTAAATACCTATATCTGAACGATACCACGTTGTGCACCACGAGACATGAATGCATCCTATACCTTTGATAAAATATATATTTCAATTATGTATAGCTAAATGTACAAAATTAATTTACTCCTCCTGCAAAAGCGGTGATGAACACCAAGAGAACCTTCGCGGTTCTGCCTTCTTAACGTAATCTTCTGGCTTCTCTTTCGGATTCCATCAAGCACAAAACGTCGTTTTCTCTGACAGGGCCCTTGACGTTTCTGACAATGGATCTGGATGAATCTTCAAGGAATTCGACTCTGACTTGGGTGACACCACCTCTAGAGCCGGTTCTACCTAACACTTTAATGACCTTGGCTAACGTAACTGGGGTTTTCGAGTCCTGTCAAATGTTAGTTGTCTGCTGATTTTGCTTTCTGTGAATCAAATACTTGAATTTTCATTGAGAAAGAAACCAGAGTGATCATTTCTCATCCACTCTCCTCATAGGGCTCCTTTGTAGTCCCGACATACCATATTGTTCTATATTACTATTGCAATTAATGTTTAAATCAACCACTTATGTCGTCTATAATAAAAAAATTTTTCAATATTGAGCACGCTGTCGGTTTCCGGGTAACTCGATCTTGCCAAAATCATCAAAATTGAAGCTCACGTGATACCATCATAATCTCTAATTTAGCCACCACTATGTACTGCCAGTATATAAAGGCATGTGTAGTCGAAAGGCAGTGAAGAAGCGGAAGGAATTGGGTGGTAGCGAGAGGGTACGTATAAAGAGGCCATTGGTGACAGAGTAGCCTTAAAACAGCACTACGCATAAGTAGAAGGTCCTTTGGCAGATTATAACGTGTCGCGACCAATCTAATAGTTTGTTGTTTACTTTTCCATTTTGCATTACACTAGTAATATAGATCGCCATCTAGTAGTAAATGATGAGAAAATGGTAGTAGGAGAATCAAGGACCGAGTTGCTACAATGGCTTAACACAACATTAGATTTACAGTATACGAGAGTGGAAAATTGCGGGACGGGAGCTGCGTATTGCCAGTTGATGGACTCGATAGTGGGTGGAGTCCCCATGAACAAAGTGAAATTCAACGCGCAGACCGAATATGACTACATCCACAATTTCAAGATCCTCCAGGCCAGCTTCAATAAGCACAGGATCAACAAAACCATCGACGTGGAGCGGCTCATCAAATGCCGGTTGCTGGATAATTTGGGATTGTTGCAGTGGTTCAAGCGATACTGGCACGAGAACAAAGATGTTCATGCCGAGTACGATGCGCTGGCGCGGAGGAAGACCAGCGGCTCTTTTGGCACCGGCAACACTGCAAGCGCTAGTGCCTGCGGTGCTAGTTCGGCGCCTAACCTGGCGCCCATGACCAGAACGTCATCAGAGTCTTCGCTTGGGTCGCGGCGCAAAACAGGGCCTTCACGAGTGTCATCCACTGGTCGCCCATCGATACCCCCAAATACGCCCGTATCAAATAATAACAGGGCGACGCAATTAACGAGGGAGTTGAATGAAACGGCGCAGCTGCTCGCGGCGGTGTCCGAAGAACTACTGGAATACAAGATCCTGGCTGAGAGTCTTGAAACCGAGAGAAACTTCTATTTCAATAAGTTGCGAGAAATCGAAATTTTGACCGAGAACATTAAGCGAGTGAATGAATCTGAGCGCTCCAGTCTCTCCATCTACGACTTTGTAGACAAGATTCAGACCATTCTTTACTCCACTGAAGAGGGATTTCAGGCCAATGCTGACCTCGATATTGATTCCGAAACCTTTTAGTCGCTTATTATGCCTTCTTTCTGTGGTGTGATCTTCGATCGACACACAATATAAATTTGCTTCTTCGCCCTTTTTCTAGCATAGGGCTTGTAGCTCCATTTATACCGTTACTGATTGTTGGCTTCCGTATATGGTGGAACGCAACTGAAATTATGGGGTTCACTCGGTCTCGTGACTAAACGCCAAAAATTGAAAAAAAAAAAAAATTTTTTAATCACAGTTTTTACTGAAGTGAAATTGACCTATATTAGACATACTTCTTCGACCCTTATAGACATATACTTTGAAAAAATACTCAAGAAAGTTAGTGGATAGTGTTGGCGTAATTACAGGTAGTTCATCAATCGCGAATTTCGAGAAAAAAAAAAGCTCCAATATTGTGAATAAATTTGAAATATATGAACCAGGTAAGGCGGGAGATTCGAAAACAAAAACTTTAATCAAGGTAAAAAGCATCACTGGCATAGCAGCTCATAGGCAATAGGTAGACAGGACTGTATCGACAATGACAGCAAGCATGCATGCCCAATATAATTACAACAGGCGGAACTCGTCCGCAACTCCGTACACGATTCCGATAAAGCATCAACCCCAACAACAACAACCGGGCATGGCACAAAGTCAGGGACAGGCTATTCCTGGATCTGGGGGTCATAACCACACGGGAGGGCCCGTTTCGTCGTCCGTGCCTTCATTATCGCGTGAATTTGTTGTTCGGCGCATCAGTGAGGGCGAGACCGGCCGGTTAAAAGAAGAATTAAAGTGTGAGGCTTGTGGAAAGGGCTATAAGCATATATCATCGCTCGCAAAACATTTGTGGGAACACACACCGGAATGGAACGTGACGAAAAAGCTCTTGATCTCGAAGCATCAGCAAGTACAATTGTTGGAAGCCGCCAGTATCTTGGTGGGCATGAATGAGGGTCAGACATCTTCGCGGAGAAACTCGGTTTTCCCAGAAGATGGTCAACTCGATGACCCCAAGTATCCCTCGCCATTTTCTCCTAGCAATTCGGCTGAAACTAATGTCACATCCAATACACCTACACCGCCCATGAATCTTGAAGGACCAGAGACCGGTTCCGCTCATACAGTGAGGTTCAACTTTCCCCAGCCTCAGTTTAAACGCTCATACGCGGGCAATAACGAATACCCTGAAGGCGAAAACAACAACAACTTCAACAGAGCCCATTCCATTTCCCATTTTCCTCCTTCCACCAATGACAGTGTCATAAAATCTCCTTCTTTGACCGGCGGTTTCTTGGACACACACAGCCTGGCGGCTGTTGCGGCCCCCAGCTCGCGCATAACCAGCAGATCCAATTCCCTTGTACCCTCAGGGAAAGAAGAGTTGAAGTCACCCACTTTGTCCGCCAAACATACGAAGCCCGAAACCTTTATGTCCCATTCTGTACTTGTGTCCAATGGCGCCAATGAAATCGACGAGGTTGACAAACACAGCAGCGAAGCTTATGAAGATGACAGTGTCATTGGCAAGATGGAGTGACCACCCACCTACTCAACTCAAAACTTCACTACATTAAAACATTACCGCAATTCTCATCTCGCTAGTATAGTACGTCTCTATTTCCTTTTATATTGTATATCTCCACTGACGTAGCACTAATCAATATTACGTTTGCATGATTAACTGTTATCTCTGCGACCAGTATTTGGGCCTGCGTGTCTTCACCGGGCATCGTCCGTTGGCGTATTTCAAAATCACGGAAAATAGCGCTTCGCTAACGGTTCTTCTTCTCCACCGAGTAGTTCCAGCCGGCGTGGTTTGGGTAGACGAGTCTGCGACTCTGTATGTCGAACACCCTCTTTCTGACAACCCGTATTGGGACGTCCTCTGAGGCAAGCCTCTCGGCTGAGCTGAGCCAACTTGTTGGCCCAGTCAACGACTATTCGAAGATCAAACAAATGTGCATCATAGTACATCAAGTTGGCAATCGTCTACGATTCAGACCACTGGTGTCTCCAAGAACACATACATTTTATTTACACTATTTCTTTATACATATTTTTACAAGTTTTCGGCTTTTGGTGTCGTCTCTTCGTCAGCACGGATAATTTCATCGCTCAAAGGCTGCACCCGGGCATACTCCTGCTTAAGCATCATTTGTTCCCTGTGTTCCATGTCGTTCGTCCGCTGTTTTTTATTGTATTCCTTGTTAGCCATCCGCTCGGCATCTTTGATTGGCCCTTGTCGGAGAGCGTTTCTCTCGTTGTACTGGAGATAGTTAATTCCGACAAAAGTACTAGCAGCAAATAAGCATGAACACCCGAACGTAATCTTTGATGCAGTCGACATCTTTCTACAGTATTATGCCTTCACCTTTAGTCTCCGAACTGAACTCGTTAAAATATTCAAGATGGTCTGAAAGCCTGCCGGCGATTACCCGAAGTCATTCTGGTTTTGTGTCATTACCGGGCGTTCTAGGGAATCTATGGTCCATCAATCTCCCAAGGAACGGCTAAACAGTAGGCGTTGAATTGATTTCAAAGCTACTTTGAAGGTACAATAGCATTGTAAGAGCTCATCATACGCAAAGAAGCCCGCTGTACTCCCTCAACTAGTTAGGGTTTGTAGGGTGGAGAGAAACTAACAATATATGACAGTAAGTATATCGTTGTGAATTGTCATGAGAAGGGACACTAACGTATGTTTAGATCTACTTGAAAGACAAGGCTGGTACAAAAATCCATCATTTTCAAGCACCAGTTACTAATACGAATCCATGAGTTCGCAGTTCAATAGCTCGAACCTGGAGAGTTCAGCTCTGTCGAAGCCAAGCGTCTCCAATTTGACTCGCAACCTATTGTCATCGTCGCAACAGCACGTAGTGCCACAACGAACCCTGGAACTGCAACTGCAACCTACGGCCCCTGTGGAGCCTGTGCTAATGAACCCGCAGCAGGAGCCACCTCTAGGACCTCCGAGCTACTCTGCATCGGAAATTCCATCCTCAAGTAGGTACATACCGACCAACAGCCGCACCAGAAACCACACCAATATGGCCCATTCAATTGATTATTATAACCATCCGGGGAACACCCCGAGCCATTTTACGAACTTTTCATACCCAAATCAAAGCAACTTTATCACGAGGAATTCTTCCTATTCCCAATACGCTGGCATTGGTGAGGAATCAATGAACTATGTGCCTTCGAGTCATAACGCTCCCACCATGGTTAGCGGATCCTATTCGTCGAACCACTCATATACTCCTGGGTTTTCAGAAGGCCCACCACCATTGCAACCACAGGCCTCCAGTGGCAGTTTCAAACCACCAGGGTTAATGTCCACAGGTGTCCCTACAACTAATCTTTCTATGGAATCGGCTAACCCAGGCTCAAATTCTTTTAATTCCGAATCTTTTGGCAATGTAAGGACGTCGCAACCAAATTCGTTGCCTAATTCTAATTACGAGTACGGCACTTCTAACACTTTTCACTACCAACCTCAGATGAACGCACCGCTGCTGACATCTGGCAGACACATGCCTAACTCAAACTCCTTCCACAATACACGGGGGAGTTATCAAGAACAGATGCCGCATCAACCGCAATTTACGGCTACACAAATTTCGCAGATCTCTCAACCTGACCACTACATGTCATATAAAGAGTTTTTGGACGATTTATCGACTAGGGATCCATCTAGTGTAGATGATGAAAACGATCATTTGAACATAGTTGACTATCCTGTTAATGAATTGATTTTAATGTTGTCATGTTTGCTAGCAAAAATTATAAAAGCTAATGATAAATTGCATCCTAATCATTTTGACAATACAATCGCTGTGCGCCAAAAGGTCAAGGAAGAAAAAAAGATAAAGAAGCAAGAAAAGCAAAGACTTTTATCAATGAGCGACAATGATCAAGAGAGTCTTAGCGACGATGACGACGAAAATGACGGCGACGATTTGAAGAACAAATACTTAGCAAATGTTTTGGCATTCCATGGTACTAATGTTCCTGGCATCTCATTGCATGCTTATTTGGCAAGAGTTTTAAAATACTGTCCGGTGACAAACGAGGTTTTTCTTTCGCTATTGGTTTACTTTGATAGAATTGCGAAAAAGGCAAACAACTTGAAAAGCTCAAGTAAATTTTCGAACGGTGAAGGAGATGATCACGATCAAACTTCTGAATCTGAACAATTATTTGTTATGGATTCATATAATATCCATAGGTTGATCATAGCAGGTATCACGGTGTCCTCGAAATTCTTTTCCGATATCTTCTATAAGAATTTAAGATACGCAAAAGTAGGTGGTTTGCCTCTTGAAGAGCTAAACTATCTCGAATTGCAGTTCTTGTTGTTGCTAGATTTCAAATTGATGATCTCAGTGGAAGATTTGCAAAATTATGGGGACTTATTGTTGAGGTTTTGGAAAAGAGAACAAGTAAGCAGTGAACTCGTTGGCGCTGTACAGACCGAAGAAAGTATAGATTAGTGTCTCGGAGTGTGCTAGGTTCACTCTTACTGATTAAGTTCACAAAATACCGAAGGACATGAACAAAGTTCAAAACTTACTTCGGCTCAACACATCATTCATTTTTCCTCCTTTAATTCGACTATGTATTCGTTATCGCTAGTCTGTTTGAGACAATGTTATCCATCCCAATATGTGTTGCTTATTTGTTAGTTCATTTAGAATGTCGCTTTCAATCAAACAATCCATAGCTTACACTCTTTCAAATTTCATAGACACGATATATTAAAGATTCTATCAGTGTACTTACTGGAAAACACCACTAATTCAAACAAAACTCAAACTAAACGATATTCAGACACACATTCCCACAAACATACAGAAGAGTAGCCTAAATTGCCAGCTGCATTATCGTTTTGACCTAGGTATCCATGCAGGTGCATCTTTGACACAATAACTATCAGCACATCCACATGGTTTCAACTTACTTACATCTGTTTGAAAGTCTTGAACGATTAGGCATGGATGATAACTGGGTATGGAAATATCCTTCTTAGGCTCTGGAGGAGGGATATATGTGTTTTCTAGTAATTTTGATAATCGTGTACTATCCATCGTAAAAGACACCGTTATGAATACTATAGACTATAATATCTTCAATCTACTTGCACTCAGCACTGATTTCAAGCCATTTATAGAAAGCATTTATATTAAAGCAAGCTATTGTTGTATATTTGTTATTGTCTAATCTACTATGAGGCTGGCAAAGACGGCATCACTGATAAGCTCGCCTCGCCTATTTTATCTGACCATATACGTTCTCTTGATAAATTTTTGAAGGAGGCCTTATCTCTCAACCAGCACCCTTTACGATTTATTCTTTAAAGCGTAAAGGTTTATTGTTGCCTCCACAAGTTAGGTTTACCGACAAAGCAATTAAGTTCTGGGCGTGTTGATGGATAGACTGAATCTATCGATTACGCATCGGGAAAACTGTTCCGTATTTCCTAATTTAAAACATTTTTTGATATGACGTATTGGCCTAAGGCTGTCACACTTAATCATCAATGAGTTATTCTACTATTGTACAAAGGGCAGGATCGCTTTCTAGGTAAGAAGTTAGGACGATGTCGATTCCAAAGTACAAAGAGACATCGAACTGCTTGCATATGTTACGTAGAAGAACCCTGCTCAAAAGCTGAAATGCTCTTGAAAATTAAAAAAACACGATCTAACAAGTCAAACTGTTAGGTGGATGTTTGTAACGCTACAATAACGTCATTTGTGAAGACTTTCGCTGGTAATAGGTGGCATCTGTGTTGATAAAACTTCTGCGGTGTTTTCGCAACTTGAAGCAATTTGAGCAAAATATTGGAGAAACGTAGAAGCGTACATAAAATGCCGTAGATTCATTTCATAGCAGGTAAACAAATAGGCTAATGCGAGCTAGTTGTACTAAGCGTGTCTTCCAATCAAAGGTATACTTCGAAGAAAGGGTTCTGCTCGACAACAAGCTAAATAACTATCAACCGTATGTGATCAGCCGAACGTAAGTGGACAGCTTGTATTAGTATTACACCTGGTATTCCTACGAGCTCCTGCATTCAGATTGCACCTTTCAGCTGTTACGAACTCTACGAACCTGGGAAGTCATCTGTTAACATATAAATGTGTATTAAAACGATAAGAAATATACATAGAAGATACCATCAAAGAACCAAAAACTAATTGTTACAGATTTTCATCTTCAGGTAAACTTATTTCTTACCGGACTTCTTAGCGGATCTTTGCTCTTTTTCTTGTTGTTCCTTCAACACTCTCTTGACAATCTTTTGTTCTTCAATCAAGAAAGCTCTGACAACTCTTTCCTTGACACACTTGGCGCATCTGGAACCACCGTAGGCTCTTTGGACGGTCTTGTGGGTCTTGGAGACTTGAGCGAACTCTCTTGGTCTCAAGTTGGAGATACCTTGCAAAGCATCGCCACAGTCACCACACTTTGGTCTGGCAGAAGCCTTCTTGACGTGTTGGGCAACTAATTTACCACCGGGGGTCTTGACGACCTTGATCTTGTTAGATCTGGTATTGTCTGCTAATGTTAGTACATAAATCCCCATAAAAGTTCCAACAACCTGATTTCAACGAGACCATTATCACACGACATCCCATCATTAGAGTCTTGTCAAAGAATGCTAGCACAATATTTCCGCTTTAACGATTATTCTAATTTTTCACTCGGGCTCTATTTCAATTCACTATTACCGCTTCTCACTACAACATCTATTTTTGCTTATTATCTCTCCTTCACTAAACAAGTCTCAATCTCCTCTACGGATATTCTCCCGTACTTTTGCTTGGAACTATTTTCATACCTCTGCGACCAGCATTACATCTCCTGCAACAGTCGTCGTGATTATGGCCCAAATTCTCTTCAGGTTAATATTTCTCAATTCAAATTTTTACATACATGGATTTCTTCTTCTGTAAGTAACACGTTGAGCCATTTTGAAGTCAGTTCTATGCTAAAATTCCAAAGGAACGTCTATTCAACTTTCTATTCACTAATACCCTAGGCTCAATCAAAATTTTCCACCTGCCGGTTTGAGAATTTTCACGGAAATCGGTGGTAGTGTACCCTGCTCAAAAATGTATTGGTGCCACTATGACAGACGAGCCAGAAAGAGTTACACAAACACATCCCCTCCTTTAGGGATCCCAGCGGGAGCGCGCACTCTAGTTGGGCAAATCAAGGTGTTTGAGGTAATATAGACAGTGCGACAACGGCGCGGCTTATAGTTTGGAAAGACAACAGTCACACGCACGTGCAAATATGTCTTTCATAGGGCTACACACAAACTAAAGTATCTTCAACTATAAGCTTGATTATGAACTTGATTATGGGCTGACTGTGAGCATTACTACAAGCCTTAATGTGAACATCGATAAGAAATTTAGACGGAGTTTTACTTCGAGGGTATGCAATATCGAAGCAGCATTCAGACGAAACCAAGGCGACGATTTCGGAGAAAAGACTGTTGAGCTTTGTGTAGATTGTATTTATGTAAGAGGATCCCACGAATCGCAAAGACGGCCTGGGGTTTTATATTCCTGAAGTGCGGACGTCTGACTAAAAGAAGCGGTAAGGTATACTACGTGGAGGGTGTCCTAGGGTTCATTGCATAGTCGTATATTATAAGCGTAGCGAGTGCTACCATAAACACGTTGCACCCCTCAAAGAGGGTTTGAAGGGAGCGTTTGAAGCGTTGGTGCTTCCTTACAACTTAGGTTCTTCCTTTTCAATAGCAACAACCTCCATTTCTAAGTCAACGCCCAATGGCAATTCCTTGACGGCCACACAGGACCTAGCAGGCTTATGCTCTGAAAAGTATTTCCCGTAGACCAGGTTGAACTCGGCAAACTGAGACTTCATGTCGGTCAAGAAAATGTTAGCCTTGACAATGTGGTTTAACGAAGAGTTGGAGGCCTCCAATATGTTGGATACATTTTGGATGACCTGTTCCGCCTGATCTGGGATTGATGGCTTATCCGACAATGGCTTGTTTTGCGGAGTATAAGGGATTTGACCTGAGACGTAGATAAACCCTGAGCCCGTTAGTAGGATGACTTTTGAATTACACCATTTATCAGCTATAGACATGGCCTCAGTTCATTGCTTATACTATGATACATACCGTTTACCTTGATCGCCTGAGAGTATGATGCTGCTGGAGGTGGAGCATTAGCTGTTTTAACCTGCATGGTTAGTAGTGAGTCTCACAACTTGATCTTGGGTTTACTTACTGGAGTAATCGTGGAAGAGAACCTGTTGGTTGTCATGTTGATAGATTTAGTAAGATTGGTACGTAATTGACGGGAAAACATGATGTTTCGTTCTAATTAGCTCCGTTCCAAGAATATGTCCCATAGTAGATATCGCCCAATTCGCATTTTGTGTAAGAGACCGTTGATTCGGAGTCACTAGTTCCGTGCCCAATGACTCGGAACGGGCGATCGCAAACTGTAGCTTTATATTACAATTTCTGTTACTTATTCTATATCTTACTGTACAAAATGATAATCATTTCCTCTTCTTGTTCTTCTTCTTACTTTTCTTTGATTTTTTCTCTCTGCCCTCAGCTTTAATAGTGTTGAATTTGCTTTCACCGTTGAGGAAGTGATCGTTGAATTCGGAGTCGAATTCTTCTTCGGGTATCAAACCATTATCATCTAACTTGCCCGTGGTCACAATGGAATCGAAACAATTAAATAGCTCCTCCGCCAAATAATCAATCTTGCAGATTATATTGAAATTTCTTAAAAAGAAATTGAAATCATGCACTATGTCGTTCAGAGTATATGATGATTGACAATCAGCGAAAACCAGCCCTTCTTCTAGTTGCTGCGCTAGAATTCTTTTGAGATGTTGCTCCAAGCGACTAGCAAACGTCACTATTAGACCTTGATTTGTCGTATTATGCTCTAAGTCTTGAGATATGTCCACACTCGACTTGGTTGCATATTTTCGAATCAACTCTTTTATTGCTCTTCTGTAATCGACAGTAGTCTCAAGGTGTTTGGGATCTTCTTTGAATGTATTATGTTCATTATTGACTACTTTCTTAGCTTTGAAGAAAAGAGAACGAGCCTCAGGTATCTTACCTATCCAATTGATTAAGAGAACTTGAATATCGTTTGAGTAATCATGGATATCTTCTTCACTGGAAGCCTGACCTTTAGTAGGCCCCTTCCGTTCCAAGTCTATGACACCCATATTATTCAATTGTGTTATCATGAGACAAATTATAGTGACGTGTTTTTTTGCAATTGACTCCGACAATACAACCTTGTAACCGTTGTCTATTTCAATTCCTTCCGTGGCAGATAGATAAACGCTGCTGTTGGTTAAAAATTCGTGTAAAAGCATCAGTTGTTCTATTTCGCTTAATTCCAAATTTGATCCATTTCTAGTAAAGTTATAGGGTGTCTGTCTATCCTTCGCACCTCGAAACCCCACTGACAACTCAAAAACATAATCAATCAACAAGTTAGACAAGTTGATATTATGAGTTATGAACCAGATTAACACCCGTCTATAACCTTGACACATAAGCATTTCATCCATTAGACACCTGGCCAATTTGCTGTTATTATGCAATAACAATTCGAAGTTCGTGATATTGAAAATAGGGACAATTAATTTATTATTGTTTTGAGTGACCTGGATAGCTTCTTCTGATGCCAGACTAGACCAATATTGATATATGCGATCTGGCGTGATCAGCGCGTCAGAATTGGAACCATTAGGACTGTTTTCAAGCTCGTTTTTAATGGCTCTAGCTACTGTATTGATAAGTGCCTGCCCTATTTTTTCTTCTGCTTCATTATCACCATCTATGCTTGTCGTAAGCAAAAAATTGAAACTCTCTTGCAATTCATTCCACGAATAAAGTATATCATCTGATTGACCCTTCTCTGATTCCGGTAATTTTTCGAATGTTTCAACGACATCAAGAAACCATTTTTGAAAGGTGGCATTGTCACCCCTGGGTAAGTCACGCCAATCGTGTCCAAATTCATCGAATTCTATGTTACTTGAATCGGCTTTTGTTCTTACCGCAGTAGATATCGTTTTCTCATCGTTAGCTGAACCAGCTTGACCGGAAAAAGTTGTCTCAGGTCCGAGGACTATTTCTTTTTTATTTTCATCTTCATCAGCTAAATCCAGCCAATCGTCATCTATATCCTCGTATTCATACTCGAACATGTATCGTATATCTTCATCAAATTGATCATCATATTCAAGATCAATCAATAAGTCGCCCAACTCTGCGACAGGCTTGGCCTGATTTAATGCTCTATCATTAAGTGTTCCCAGCGCTTCATATTCCTTGAGTCTTTCTTGACCAGCTGTGAACGAGAACCCCGAGTTGATAATTAGTAATGCAATTATGATTAACCTCATATCTAGCAGTAACGAACCACCATTTATTTTCTTACGTGCGATTGGATGGATAAAGTTGATCAAAGTATCTTGCTTTATATCGTAGATGTTAGTATCATAATCGGGATCATCTTCGTCATAGCTAGCGAATCCCAACAGAGACGGATTCTGATTGAGCGTCCAGGCTAATACGTAACGCATGGAGCTTGATCCTTTCAATACGTGCGGCACAATAGAGGGGGTTGTCACATATTGATTAAGCTCTAAGCGGCGGTCGATTTCGAGACCCAACAAAATGATATTGGTGTGGCATTTCCAAAGCTTGACGAAATATTGAAGGTATGGATTGAGGGTCAAATTGTAGTCGCCACCATCTTCCGGTGAGTACAACTTACTAATTGAGTGAACAAGGATGCAAGCCATCGAATAGGTGAGTTTTAATGCAAATTCGTCTTGGGCGATTGTCTTTTTCGGGGTCCAGATGGAAAGGTTATCTACCCATTCTTCGTCGCCGTTCTCCACGTATCTCAACTTGATTTCGTCATCTGCATTAAGAGCTTTTTGCAAATGCTGTAGGAGTTTGAAGTATTGGAGCGAAAGGGAGAACTTGGTCGAATGTATATCAGGGCACTTCGTACCCTCGGTCACTGTCTCGCCCGCCGCTTGGCTCTTGAAGTTGATATATGAAAGACCTATTAAAACATCGGCCAAAGCATCCACACTCAATATAAACTCCTCGCTTTCTTCTGGTTGCGTATATGGATCGCATAATGCAGCTACTGTGTTGAAGAGCTGCTGGCTTTGATTGTCGCCCGGTATTTCGAGAAGCTTCCCGATGTCGTCATGTCTTTTCATGAGGTTCGAAGAAGGACTTACATCATTCAACGGCAATGGAAAGTCAAATTCCATCACTTTCTGTTCTTGCTCATGACTTGAATCGGTTTCCCCCATCTCATCGTTATAAAGCTGACATTTATGGCGACACTTGAATCAAGCCTTCAAGTGATAGATGCCTGGAACGGTAACCTGTAAAAAAATCCTCGGGGTATACTTTGCATGTTAGCTCGTCGATGCGGCTGCTGCATCTACGCGGTGACAACACCGACAGTATTGCAGCACAGTATCGCTAAACCCACGGAATACAGCTCAACCAATTCTGTGCTCCTTGGACCTCAAGCCTTATGTTGCTATGTTGCTATTTTGCCACTGTAGTCGATTTTTGTTTTATATCACCATCACCTGCTATACAAGACTTTAGCAACCGAGGCTTCATCTGAAAAAGAGGGCGCCCGCTAGACACTCTACTTACCGCAAGTTTCTACATGTTGGCACCTGTATCTGAAAAAAACCTTGCATTTACCGGTATACTTAAAATATATTAAATACACCTGTTAATCAATACTACTATCCCTTGGCGACCCTGTAGTTAGTGGTCGTCTTTCGTCGCGGTACACCTTAACAACTAGTGCTAAAACATTATCTTTGAACTACATACCACCCAATCATTGTCAACAGCTCTGCGAACTGCCCTCGTATCCAAGCACCTTTTCACCCTAGACATACCTCTGGAATGGGACAACTTTCCACCCTCGTCAGCCGTCTCGGTCCCTGGTGCTAGCGCCTGAATGTTGAAAGTGCTTACGGGCACTACTTGCGCACGTGACGCGAATTGTTCACCAAAATTCTTGTGAGCTGGTGCGTTGGCAGAATCAAGCGGTTGTTTAGAGATCAATTGGACAGGGTATTTTCAGTAAATCAACAATCAATTGAAATTACTTCGGCAAAGGTTAGTCAGAGTGTAATTGTTGCTGCCAGACAAAAAAAAAGCCGCGAAAGTAAGATCGGGTGCATTTAGACTATAGAAATCTGATAATTATTGATTTTGGATTTGAGAACTGTAACGACGACCTTATAAACAGTTGAATATTTGCAAGTGTTCACACAATTACAAAGCTCGGGTGGTATAAATACAGGTATTGCCAGGATGGTTAAAATTGAAGAAATAGGCCGGACGTCTACGTTTGCTTGGAGTCAGGACTGCTTGCCCTTGCTCGCTACGGGGACCGTAGCTGGGGCGGTAGACGTCAATTTTGACTCGACGTCCACGCTCGACTTGTGGGATATATTTTCAGCGACGGCAGAGAAAAAGCCCATTTTTTCGGCCCTGGTGGAGCACAGATTCTACGCGTTGACGTGGTCGAAACCCTTTGAAGGAAGACCCAAAGGTTTGCTCGTGGGGGCGTTCGAAAACGGGGTAATTGAATTCTGGGATGCCGACAAATTGATTAAAACGAAAGACTTAACTAAGGCATCGGTCCACAAGGGCACAAAACACACAGGCGCGGTAAGAACGTTGCTGTTCAACGCTACTCAGAGCCATATTTTGGTGTCCGGAGGGTCCCACGGTGAGATTTTCATTTGGGACACTCAGAAATTTACCGAGCCTTCCATGCCTGGCCAAGCAATGACTCCAATGGACGAGGTCACAAGCGTTGCCTGGAATAATTCCGTCAGCCATATTCTTGCTAGTACGGGCAACGGTGGCTATACGTCCATCTGGGATTTAAAGTCAAAGAGGGAAGTCTTACATCTATCCTATACTGGTCCTACTGGAAGGGCCAACTTCTCTTGTGCCGCTTGGCACCCAACGCAATCAACAAAATTGATAACAGCGAGTGACAATGACGGGTGTCCATTGATATTAACCTGGGATTTGCGTAACGCTAACGCTCCAGAAAAGATAATGGAGGGCCATACTAAGGGAGTTTTGTCCTTGGATTGGTGTAAGCAAGATCCGGAATTATTAATCTCGAGTGGTAAAGATAACACCACCATGTTATGGAACCCAATCAAGGGGGAAAAACTTGGAGAATATCCCACTGCTGCAAACTGGGCGTTCCACACTAGATTTTCTCCGGCTGCGCCTGATATATTTGCCACTGCATCCTTTGATGGTAAGATTATTGTCCAATCGTTGCAAGACACTTCTCCTCCAGTATCGACCAAAGTTGCTTCGAATGACGATAATGAATTCTGGAATGAAATCTCAACCACAGAAACACAACAACCAGTCTTCAATGTTAAGCAGGCTCCCGATTGGTTGCGGGTCAAATCCTCTGTTTCCTTCGGATTCGGATCGAAGTTGGTTACAGTAAAGAACGAATCTAATGGCCAATCAGTTGTTAGCATCGAAAAGTTCGTGACAAACTCTAATTTTCAAGGATCTACGGATCGCTTGTCAAAAGCACTTGAGACAGATGATTTCAACTCAGTAATTGATTCCAAGCTTGAGGGATCGTTCGTCGATCGAACAGACGAATCAGACTGGGAGTTATTAAAGAAATTGCAGATCTCAGGAAGAGAAAAGTTGTTAGATGCAACAATCAACGGAGTTGAGAAAAAAGATATTGAAGAGACCAACGGGGAGGACCTTAAAGCAAAGAAGAATGAAGTAGCCTCGGAAAATGCAGATGGAGATACCTTCTTTGCACAGTTGGGTAACAATAACGGCACCAACAGCCTCGCTAATGAGCCTGCCTATATACCTCAAGGGGACTTCAAAATATTTGACGGGAAACATACGGAAGCTGATAAAAAGTTAATCAGGCTAATTCTCAATAAAAAGACTGAAGATGCAGTTTCTCTTTGTTTAGATCAAGATAAGTTAGTGGAGGCTTTGGTTCTAGCATTAGATGCTTCGTCTGCCGTCAAAGAAAAAGTGAGAAGTTCGTTTTTCAACAAGAATAATAATAACGATCTTGCAAGGGTACTCTACAGTGCTTCCTCAAATAATGTCACCGATATTGTTTGCCATGCCGACATTTCGAACTGGAAAGAAATTGCCATGAGTATCGCTTCATTCTGTACAGACACTAATGAGTATAATGCTAAGATAACTGAATTGGGCGACCGTATTTTAAACTCGGGCTCGTCTCAAGATAACAGAAGCAACGCGATTTTATGCTATTTGGCTGGTAATGCTTTAGATAAAATTGCTAATATTTGGCTCAAGGAATTACCAAAGCTTGAAAGTGAACTATTGAAATCAGAGAAAGCTAACCTTACGACGCCATCAGACGCAAGATATGAGGCCTTGTTTAATTTTGTTGAAAAAATTGCCACCTATAGAGCCATTTCCAATATTTCTGGCGAATTTGAAGGCCCTTCTATCGAGCCTATTTGTAAAGCCATTTTAGAGTATAGCAATTTGGTTGCAGGATATGGTCAGTTCGCTTTGGCTGATAGATTTTTGCAACTTTTGCCAAGCGATTTTCCTGGCTTAAAAGCTGAAAGAGACCGCATTACCAAGGCTTCATCTCACTCTCAAGCCAAACCTATTTCTCATCTGCACAATGCGAAAGGTATTCCTCAAAGGCCGGCAGGGCCTACAAAAAATAGCTATGGAAGGCAATTACCACAAGCCTCTACTAGCGCCAGCACTTTTTCAAGTGCCTTGAATCCTGTTGTTCCTCCTATCAATCCTACTTCCATGCAATTGCCAGGCCCACAAGTTAATAGTGTCCGTGTCGCGAGTACAGCGGCCTCTAAGCCTTATACCAAGCCAGCATCATCCAATCCTTACATGCCAGCCAGAAGTTCGAATGCATTCAGTAATCCTTACAAGCCAGCTACCCCTACAGTTGTACCAGCGACGACTTCTTTGTCACCCCCACCAGCCGGACCTCCGAAACCCCTGGCCAAAAACGGGACAGAAGGGTGGAACGATCTTCCAGACACGTTCAAACCAAAAGCGCCACCACGTCGTGCGGCGCCCGCAGCATCTATATCTCCATCGCCGACTCCACCAATTCCCCAATCAGCGGCTGGTTTAGGTAAGAGGCCTTCGGCTGCTGCTCCAGTAGCACCTCCACCACCGAAGGGAGCTAGTCGTGATCATTCCAGAGCATCTATAGGATCCTCAGCGACCAATTCTCCACGCCAAGCTCCTGCTCAGGTCAACAGTCGTTATGCTCCCCCAGCCGGGATATCTGGAATATCTGGTGTGCTTCCTACGCCTCTGGCACCTGGATTGACCGAGACATTACCGCCAGTTAGTTATGCCCCCGCTCCTCCGCCAAAGAATCCTTATGCGCCAGCTGTGCCCGTCCAAGCTTCTTCACCATCATTAGCAAAGAGTCAATATGCCCCACCAGCAATAAGCCAAGCTTCGTCGCCTTTCCCCGTTCCTAGTGGGAACTCCCCTATTTTGACAAAGCCCCTTCCTCCAAAGAACCCTTATGCACCACCACCATCGTCGATCGTTCCGGGCCAACAAACGCCGGGACTCCCCACACCAAGGATGGGAAGAATCGTTACACCACCTCCTGCTGCAGGTCCGAGGGCAACGTCAGCAGTACCACCGCCACCAAGTATTGGCAGTCAGCCTCCAGCAGTGGCGCCACCACCTCCAAAACCCCACTCGCAACCCCAGGCTGTTACAGCTGAACCTGAAACTCCTAAATATCCCCCTGGTGATAGGTCTCACATTCCGGACTCTTCGATTTCAATATTCAATATATTGAACAGCGTTCTAGAGGAAGTTAAACCCAAGATACCTGAGAAATATGCTAAGCACGGTGTTGACATGGAAAAGAGAATCAACTTTTTATTTGATCATTTGAACAATAGCGAACTTTTGTCCGAAGAAACTACCAGTGCCTTAAAAGAAGTTTGCTCTGCATTAGAAAGCAAAGATTACGCAACTGCAAACTCCTTAAACATCCAAATTGCAACTAATCATAGCGAGGAAATTGGAAATTGGCATACAGGCGTTAAACGACTTATTCAAATGGCTGAAGCCTTATAGAGAGGGCTGTCGCCGCTGACTACATAGATCCTATATAGTTTTAAAGTTTTTTTTATTCATTCTAGCTCCTGTTTCTTGTATCTAACAAATAAATACAAAATCAATCCGAGAAATACTGAAAACATTTCTAAAGCGAAAACAAATTTCAAAATAACAGTAGCTCACTCAATTTGGCTCCTCCTGTCGAACCATCTGTTGATTCTGTATCATGAATATCTTTAATTTCAATTAGGAAGAACCTACCATTTAAACCCTGAGGAATGTCAAAAGAAGAGGTATTAAATTTCAGGGGAATTTCAATCTTTGAATATTCGTCAGGATCGAATGGAGCAGATATTTCAACACTCTCACTAATGATAGGCGTGAATATATCCTTTTGCTCATAAAGCACGCCTTTAGAGTTGCTAGACTTATAATTTTTGTACAAATCATTACCAAAGTTGACCTTGCTGAGAAAATCGATGGGACTAGTCAAATTGTCTATTTTGCTTTCTTGTTTGTAATCATAGACTGACAACGACCAAGTCTTGGGAGGCTTGTCACCCCAGTTTAGTAAACCTCTAGTGATGTTTCTCCTCTGCTTCAAATCAATCAAAACTTTGGCAGTTGTGTCATTGTATTTCAGCTGCCAATGGGTTGTATTGTCGCCATCATTTATCAGTAAGGAGGAATCTCCATATGCCCCTTCCGTAATATTGATAAATTTTGCGAGGCCACATTCCGAAACACTAGATGAAAAACTCTGCTCTGGTTCGAAAAGTGGAACTACTAATTCTTCGTGATCATTGACGGTATAAATACCGCTTTTAGGGTTTCGCTCAGCAATGAACACTTGAATGAAGTTAGCAGAGTCATTCTCAATAGGGCCATTATTTTTCAAGGTGAACGTCTTCTCATTGATTGATAAAGATATGCTATGATTCATATACTGAACGTTTTCAATCTCAACTCCTTTGCCTAGACAAGGCAAGATTATTGGATCGAGCGTCAAAATACGCTCAATTCTCAGTGAGGATGGGTTGACACGATAATCGAATCGAAGCCCAGTTAAGCCCTGTAATACGGCTTGCAAAAGACCACCATGGGCAGTCATAAAAGGGAACGCAGGATGTGTTCCTCCATTGTTCAAGAAGTTGTCGTTGTTTTGTTCAGAAAATTGTGCAAATGGCGCTCTTAAAAATGGCTGCACAGCTTTATGTAAGTATGATTGTGAAGCACACCCGGAAGGGGACAAATTTGAAGCAACAATGGAGAAAATAGGAAAAGTCATTGCCGGCCCATAGTTGACCTGTTTCATTGAGTAGAACTCCATATTCGTATATGCTTGATCTTTCGTAACTAGTTCGTTTTCTAGAGGATAAGTCATCATGATAACGTCAGCTTGCTTTATACCCACTGAGGCGTTCATTCCACTATATTCCAAGGTGATGTTGTCAGCGTTATTGGAAGTAGGCAAATACATGTTTTGAGCTATCTCGGTGAATTTTGATGGAACTGATCTACCCAAATGGTTAGAAACGGTTATGATCCATTTCATGAGTAAAGAAATCCCAGCATTAGTGTAAGCTGCGTTGTTAACGTGGTTGGCATACTCATCAGGATCAGTCATATTATAAGTAACATACTGACCAGTAGATTCGTTAAATTTGACGTATTCCGAGAGAAAAATAGCTGCATCACTCATTAGAGGATATACTGTTGACTCCAAATAGGACTCGTCTGCTGCACCGCTCAAATAGATTTCCCAGGCTGCCATCGCTACTGCAATATTTATGTGGTATTCATAATCCAAACAAGGACCGGTTGCGGTACAATTACCAAACCTTCCACTAGTCCAAGGATAAACGGCTCCGCTTTTATTCTGAGGCACATTTTTGACGGCTTGCGCATGAGTGTGAACTCGATAATTGACTAAGCTTTTAGCATGAGCAGGATTAAATGATAATAATCCGTTGAGCATCCATAAATCAGTATCCCAAAAGACCATCCCGCCGTACGAATCAGATGATAACCCACCGACAGGTAATGCTGCGGTGACTCCTTGTGCATCTGGCCTTGTGTTGGCACTCAAATGGTATATTGAGGCACGCGATCCTAAAGTTAATAATGGATCGTCTGGAAACGTTATGGAAGACTTAGCACCAAGAATCTCCGACCATTTTTGTCGATGTGACTCGAAAAGAGCCTTTATTTCTGGTTGCCTGATAGCCACGTCTTTGGCACGATCAAGCACAGCATACTCTGAAGACAATGCTCTAGAATCCAAATCTGACGATACGATACCAATGTATTTAGACACATTTATAGACTGCGAAGGCGGTACGGAAGCAATTATTGTTTGGGAGGATGCTTCGTTATCTGTCTTCCTGAAAACATCCCTAACACTGCTAGGATAGTTCAACCTCGAGTACATAGCGCCATGAACGTAGTCAATATCGTGGGGCTGAAATGTTATGAAGATACCCTGGTCGTCATGGTCAGCTCTAATAAAGCGACATCTTTGTGTAGACCCAAAATCCAATTTATCTTCAATCTTCAATTTCACCGACGAATTACCGAGGTTCGCTACTTGCAAATTCACCAAACCAAGGTTTACCTGTGATCTATGCGCTGCCACCTCTAGTCTGACTTGAAGCTTACCCAACCACGTAAATTGCGTAGTGACTATGCCATCGCTCAAAGATAGATTTTGCACGTAATCGTTGATTCCCCCTTTCAGCACTTCCGCTAAGGACGGATCTAAAGTATAGTTATGCCCGTCGCTCTTCACGGATAGAGTCAACGATGTCCACTGAGGGACAGCAGATAAAATGCTTTCGTAACCATTCTGAAGCAACTCGGGGAAGTTTGTTTGCGACGTATTCTTCTGAATATCATAAAAACCAGCGATGAAACTCCCACTGAATCGTTTGTTAAATAAGGGCCACCCATTGAGCAAATCATCTTCGGTCGCTCCTGATGCATTGCTCATTTGGTCATATGTGAAACCTTGCCCCAAATTAGGAATACGGCTACCTATATACCCATTAGACACATAGGGCTGTCTCTGATACTGATTGAATAAGGGGTAATTAGCGGTCCCCACGGTATTAGTATCAGCATCATAAAACGAACCCTCAGAATACTGTAACTGGGTGAAGATGGCTTTATTTTTCGGGCTGTTGATCAAGCGTTCTAAAGAACTTCTTTCTTCTTTTATAGTCTCATACGAAACTGGTTCATATGCAAAGTCCAAGTAGTCTGCCGACCTTAGTTGGAGCGGAAAAGCTTGAATAAGGTCCTGAAAGTATAAGTATAGTGCTGCTATTAGTACAAAGTTCATTACAATCATAGTTTTTACAACAACGTCCCGACGGCCCAATTTTTTGATATTTGGGTAGTAAAGCTGAAATCTATGCCGTGCACTATGTTTCACCCACCACTCTATTAGATCTATCCCCATATTTATATGCTAACTTTCAATTACCATATTAAAAAAAGGAAACAAACGGTAACCCCAAGTTTAAGTTAACGGAAAAACAAGAACAATAAAGTACGGGGCACAAATATAAGCGCTACAACCAGTAGTGATATGCTTCCCGCAACAATGTTCGGATTATCATGACACTCGTCTTATTATGGCCCGCTTTTCGATCATCTGCGTAGGCCCAAAACGTAATTTCTATGCTTATTACTTAAACAATACTAAAATTAAATGTACATCGTGTATTTATTACATACAATAGTATTACAGGTTAATAGTATTACAACAGGTATAGTATACAAGGGAAATCTTGGCCGAAGAATGACCTGACAGGCATCGCCATGCTATTTTTGTAGGAAATACTGAGCCAAACTGACATGCATAGATGCATAAAAGAATGCACAATTTTTTCCAGGCATTACTCCGCATTTCGATCGGTACCAAGTGCTTGGCATAATTTTATAATTGGGCAACCTTATGCGAATTTCACCAGCAGAAGATCATCCGAGATAGTTGTGATGCCGCAAGCGAAATTCGTACGTCAAGGCTCCGGGTCAATCTTGGGAGCTTCGAGTCTCGTGATACCCCGGAGGAGCTCTTTGGTAGTAATTTTTCTGTCAGGTACGGGCCATGAATTGTTCGATTTCGTTGCGCTATCATGGACATTCTTTGTCATATAGCTCTTGACCAAGGATGAGACACGCTCGCTGAGTTTATCTTCTTTCAAAGCGGAAATCAAGCGAGAAAGCTGATATGAGGTGGAGTATAGCTTGTCTACTGAAGTTTCCAAGTCGTCCTGGATGGCGCTACTGACATCCTCGTGATTGATTTCGATTTGACTGACAAGTTGATTATCTAGCACTGTAGAATTGTAGTCAATTGAGTCATTCGAGCTCTCTCTCTTCTTTTGACAATAGTCGCGTAAAACTGACATACTTTGGTTCGGGTCAACTTTGAATTCTGATATGTTCGAGGTGGTTCGGCTATATGAAGAATCCCATTGTAACCTCTCTTGTTGCAAAGACTTGAGCTTCTTGGTAAAAATTTCTATGTTTTCTTCGTTCGTGATATTGAGAGGATTGGGTAATGTGATTTCTTTTTGGTTGAGTATATTATCGTTCGTTTCGTCGTCATCATCATCTCTGTTATACCAACTGATTGATATTTGCCCATCAACTAAGTCCCGTAGTACCTCTTCCTTAATCACCTTGGCTATGTTGATAACTGTCTGGTCTTCAGTATTTTTCACAACATTCTTCGCCTTCGATCTTTTTTCTTCTGCGTCAAGCTTCTTTTTGAAGCACCATATTAAAAGCTGTCTCATTCTGTGTGGTTCTGGTAAAGATGTATCAAGTAACTTATAGTAGTCCCGCGTAGGAACACCTTCATGCGGTACCCCCACGAAGCCATTTCCAATGGACAGCACCCTCTTACCTCGATTATGGTACGACGAGCGACGCTTGTTTTTGGTATGGTTGGGCTTCCCGTGCTTCTCCAGTCTAGAACTACCTGATCCTGCTAAGTCCATTTTGAGATGAGACACATGCTCTTCGTATTCCTCTGTCGAGTAGTCATCACGGAAGTAATTTTGCACGGGTGATTTTATGGGAGACGATAGTTGCAAGCTTGTATCTTCGGAGCTCCTGGGGTTTTTTGCGTTTTTTGTATGACCATTTGATTTGCTTGGTTGCTCTTTAGGCTTGCTTTTAGACCCATTTGCCTTGGGGACCCTTGCTGCCCTTTTGGGTTTCTTTGATCGCGGATCCGCTAAGTCCAACCGGAAAAAATCTTCATCTTGGTCTCTAGATAAGTTGTCGATTTCGTCGTTTAAATGCGCTATGAGAGCATTAGTCGGCTTTCGCTTTTTCCTGTTGTCGCCCTCTTGATCTCGTTTATAGATAAATCCGTCGTCTTCTTCAAAGGTACTCTTCGGCTTTCGTTTGGCCTCTTTTATCGTTGCTGGTGCCCCACTGTTGGACTTGGGTGTTTGTGATGAGGTCAATAAATCATTCAACCGATTCTTTCTTCCGAGCAACAATTGGCTCGGGTGGTTCTGCAGATTTACAGAGTGGTAGTCGCTGTCCGATCCGCTGGCATGCTCCGTATCGCTTGCTTTCCTGGCCTTAGTTGCAGATGGTGCCGACCTTGATCGCTTCTCGTTTACCTGCTTTTTCGCTTCATCGGGCCTACTTTGGAGCTTCGATCGAGCACCAGTTGCTTTTGTGCTTCCTTGCTTCTTCTTTGGTCCCATGCTTGACCCTTCAGAGTCTTATCCTATACTATT
Source organism: Debaryomyces robertsiae (assembly GCA_030566065.1). NCBI lineage: Eukaryota > Fungi > Ascomycota > Pichiomycetes > Serinales > Debaryomycetaceae > Debaryomyces > Debaryomyces robertsiae. Next base: position 191,810 of record JAJMHL010000008.1, read on the forward strand.
TTAACAAAGAACTAGTAGTTATCTCATACATAGATATCCTGTATGTTGTTTGTTTTTATTTTGTGGTGATTTTGTTATGATTTGAACGGAGGAGTTTTGTGACATTTTGTCAATATGCCTTTTATCTTATACAGCGATTAGACGTACTAGGGGATTGGCAAGGAGATATGTCTCAAAATCGGGATATGGGAGGACAAATGTATTCGTGTTCTCAATGCGGTGAGTTTATGGCTACTTATGATCCTGGATTGGGAATAGTTGAGGTGTACAGGATAAATATTGCCGTAAACACATTGTATAGAAAGTACAATTTGGGGCAATTGGTGCAGAAACATTTGAGAGCTTTAGGGGCAGAAGTGGAGGTCAGAGATAGAATAAAGTTAAACCTGATGCAGTGGGAGGGTGTCGTGGCGGGCTCGAGTAGCACAAAGATCGGAATTGTGTTAAGCAAGCACGCGATGCTCATGATATTCGATATCAGAAATGAGACGCAGCCAGTGATTATCCATCAGACGATAGCAGAAGGGATAGAACGGTTCGCATGGATACCACCAATAAAGAGAGATAAAGATGAGGAACAAAATGGAGCTTACGTTAATTCGAAGCAGGTTTTGGTGTATTGCCGGCACAATCTTCAAGTTAAGCTTTACTCTTTGGACTGCACCCATGTGCTTTGGAGCATAAGCAAGCCCATTTCTAAGTCTGTAATCACCAAACCTGGACTGAAGAATCAGATATGGTCCCTCGTGATTAATACAGCGACTTCCGATGCCCGAGAGACATGCCCGACTATCTACCACTTTCATAACGAGGGATCTACTAGCGTCTTGCTATACAAATTCAAATTATCGACCACTTTCTCAAACGCACCAATACATTGGTCTGAATCGGGTAAATGGCTAAGCTATTTCAATTTCGCAGATAGTCTTTTCGGATTTCAATTGCAAATTTATAACCCCTTGGGTGTATATCGGAATCTGTTCAATCAGGCAACGAAAATACCCGTTGGAGATCCCATGATCCATATAGACTACCTAACCAGCGGCATTATTGATTGTCCTCAAAAACTGGCTTCAGTAACATACGGTTCAATAGAATATCTCTCACAATGGGTTAATGTGGCATCTGACAGTAGCGAACATTTATTGGTGGCTAGCGTCAAGCAAATAGAAAACACCTGTAAAATTGAGTTGATCCTTGTTTCGATCCAGTCGTTTGGCATCACCAATATATCTATCATCCCCGATACGCCTATCTTCAATATCTGGAGGCTGGTCTATGATTCCACTACACAAACGACAAGATACCGAAAGATCTTGAACAGATCGATATTACTTAAGGACAACTGTAAGGTGAAACAGCTTTTGGTGCATAATACATTAGATAGCAACTGGGTTTGTTTGCAATTTGAAAATATAATACTTCTTTATAAAATGGTATTTCAACAAGATCCTTCTGATGAAGAAGACCTGGTAAACTACGAGTTTATAACTGCTATCAATCCGACGTCAAAAGTCCTCTTGATTCAGTTAATTGGTGACGCGGCTGATAGCGTGAAATGCGTTATCACGACGGAGGACCATATCGTACATTTCGATATGATCAGGCAATCTCCGTATATGATATACTCTGATGCCAAAGGTATAAGCATAAAGGGCATGACTCTCATACAACACGAGAACCAGAGTAAGCTAGTTGTCGTGACGGGAAAGCATGGACCCCTTGATTGGAAAGTCATAGCTTATGAACCTACGGTTGAAATGCGCAAAGAATCAACCAGAGAGGACGACTCAAACTTTTCGATTATGAATAAATTCCAGTATGAAGAAAAAAATGCCAAGGTTATGGGGCTAATGAGAGACGTCCAGCATTCTGAATGGGGTCAGGGACTGAGAATCAGACGAAATAGGTTTAATAATGATCAGTTAAGCCTAACAGGTGGGGTTTCCATCACCGATGATATCACTGACACCTTCAACCTACAAAAACGGACCAAAAGATGATAACATTGAATTAAGCTCCGCTTGGAGATGTATATATACAAGTAGTATAGTGTATAGCAATAAAACACCCAGCATATACTAAGCCGACTTCTTCTTTGGTGCGCCTTTGTTTCTCTTCTTTCTGTCTTGCACCATTTTGATCCGATAAGCTTCTTTTGGATCAACAAATCCCAACTCTGGAAACCACTCCTTGAAGTCCTTGAACGTTGGCATGGCGTCATTATCGCCATAGTAAGACGCTACTTCGGGGCCCTTCAATGGTGCTCTTAGTATTTTAGATCCATTCCTCACGTTACCTGGATTCCAGGTATTTCCAAAAATATCTGCACTGAGTTTCTTGGCTTGCTGTATCCTCTCTTTCGATGGCAACTTTTTCAATATTGAGGACATTCTTGTTCACCTTGTTATTTGTTAGCCTGCTAAGTAGAACACTAAATTTTTCAAGTTCACCAACTGAACCATAGTGACACAAAACTTAACCTGTAATCCGTATCTCATGATTTAACATGTTAGGCTGTGGATCCAGTGCAGACTAGCTCTATCAGCATAGATTACATTACATTGCAAACAATTCGTGTTGATGTACTACTTGAGAGGTGGATCAAGGATCACGAGCAGCTCATGTTTACAGAAGTAATACCGGTGCACCTGGTCTCTTTTCCAGCAGCTCATCTAGATCAAATCAGCCACCTTATATATTGTTACACAAAATCGCTAGTATGATCCCGTGAACCTTCAGATTCTGTTCCAGTATTAAATATAGATATTTGACTCTATACGAAGAAATTTAAGCTAGACATAGACAGAAGAATTCGCTAGTCGAACAGAACCTCGGCAAACATAAGAAGAAGCGCTTTGCATCAAGTTTAGAAATTTTCATCAATAACTGAATAATAGTGCCGTGAGACTTGCTTAAAGCGGATAAGTCAAGATGGACCAGACGGGTCAGGCATTCCCCAATATTTTTATACTGTCGCCCACCGAAGACTCGCTAAGGGTACGAGAAGAAGATGAGGTAGTACACCATGACCTGCGATCGCCTTTTCTAACCTCCGAAGAAAGAAGGGAGCTTGAAGCGAGTGATGAAAGTTCTGGAACTTCATCAGGGCCAAGAAGACGAAGGCCTTCGGAAAGGACCGCGTCATCTTCTGGACCATCAATAGACTACGCAACTTTGAGATCGAGGTTTACCAAAAGTGAGGAGTCTTTTAAAGAGGCTAATTCGCCAGTTATAGACGACAGACCCTTCACAAATAAGGCGACTCAAGAGTGCGATTTTGAAGCATTGAAGGAAGGATTGAGTTTTGCATTGGGTACAATCGATACGAATCCCAACTGGTTTCCTGTGGTATCTGATCCAAAGAGCAGCTCCACCAAGAATGGCAATACTTCAACCGATAATCACCTACAAGATCTTAGCTCCACGAATGAACATTATGTCGATAATATACCACTCGAAAATTTAAGCACAACCCCTATCAAAAGTCAAGCCAACCATTTCAGACGCTCTAGCGATCATACAGGCTCTTTTCATTTATCGCCTTCAAAAGATGCACATCCATATAGCATGTCTTCAACCCCAAAGGAGGACTATTTTGGGCAATCAGTGAATCCTGATCTATTGGAGTCCGGAAGTGCAAGGCCGGCAATGGAATCAACTTTCTCGCATTCAAAAATTCCAGGCGCACTTGCCAGATTATCTGAACGGGTCGCCGGAAGTAGAACCGGTACCGCAACATCACCTACGACCACGTCACCTACAAAGAATAATGACACGTTCAGTTTATCAGAAAACCAGGGCCAACTGTCGCCAACATATAAGGGATCACCAACTACAGTCCATACTGATTCAGACTATGCCTCGAATAGGCACGACCAGGGCACCCATTACTCGGATCATTCTGGTCGACTAATACCCGGTCTTTTGGTGACCAATGAATATAATGATGAAAGTCCTCTTCGCTCGGCACCAGCTACGGAAGGTCTAGGATTATTCTTGAATAAAAAAAGCACTGAATCTTTAGTTGCGCAAAACCTACCTCATTCACCCGTATCTTCACATCAGCCACCTATCCTTCATCAGTTGAAACCTCAGAATATAGCAGCATCATCACCTGGAATTCGCCCAATCAAAACGAAGAGAAGAAGTAGCTACACTGATGCCGACAGAATGTATTTTTTTGGAAATTCGTTGAAGATTTTCTCGCCAAAATCGAATGTCCGCCTTTTCTGTCATAGGATCCTCACACACCATTTAACTACTTTATTTCTTTTGGCCTTGCTAATATTGCAGACCGCGTTGCTTTCCTACAGACAATGGAATCCGATGGCTTTGAACGGTTATTTTTACGCGGGTCACAATTGGGCTGACTACATATTGATTGTTATCAACGTAATTTATACTCTCGAGGTTTTTGGCAAAATCATTGCATATGGATTTTTTGATGACCTCATTATGTTTCAAGAATTGGGATTGCCTTATCCAGAAAGCGAGATAAAACGATTATATTTTAGCCAAAACTACATTATAAGAATACTCGACATCTTTGGTTTATCAAAGCACTTCAAAAAGTCGGAAGGGAAAACTGAAAAACAACAACAGGCTCCTTTACATGACATTGAAAATAAACTGTCTAGTGATGATTATGATGTCAAAGAAATTAATCTTGACGATGATGGTGCGGACATTCCAATGCTTCCAAATCGATCATTAAAAAACCCTTTTATTGATCCTCCTATTGATATAAGACAAAAGTATGGACTCAAATCTATCAATGATGGTTCCAACAATCTGTTCACCGATGAGGATGTATTTGATGACCAACAGGACAGGCTGGACTTGGCTAATGGCCCTGTCTTACCTTCACAACAATTCGATGTCAAGAATTCTTTCTTTTTGCCCAAACGTGCTCGCAACGATATTGATCTGCTTCATTTGAAGCGTGCTTATATACGAAGCAGCTGGCATAGGATTGATTTTCTATCTATGATATTCTTTTGGATATCATTATTTTTGTCCATCGGTCAATATGATATCAAGCATCACATCATGTTATTTAGAGCATTAAGTTGTCTCAGAATTTTGAGGTTGTGTAACTTGACTACCGGTACAACTACAATTTTAACAGCTTGTAAAGTTGCAATTCCCCAGTTGATCGACGTGGCTATTTTTATTTCTTGTTTTTGGTTATTTTTTGGCATAATAGGTGTACAATCATTTAAATCATCCTTCACGCGGCAGTGTGTCTGGTATAATCCTGATGATTCGAACGATACTTACGTCAACGATGGCCAATATTGTGGCTCGTATATTGACCTTAATGGTAAAGCTGTGCCCTATATTTTGCGGGATGGTACTCATTCTACTACTAAGAAAGGATTCACATGTCCTAAATATTCGAAATGTATAAGTGGTCAAAATCCATACGGTGGAACCGTGAATTTCGATAATATTTTGCAGTCAATGGAATTAGTCTTTGTTGTCATGAGTGCTAATACTTTTACCGACTTGATGTATGACACAATGGATTCTGATAATATGGCCGCCTGCTTGTTTTTCATATTTGGAGTATTCATATTGACGGTCTGGTTGATTAACGTCTTCATTGCTGTTATCGTTGCTTCCTTCACAATAACACGAATGGAGGCTGCTGAAGAGAAAAGGCAGCAGAAAAGAGGCAAACGTGTGTGGAAAATATTTGGTTCTGCAAATCAAGATGTGTCTTTACACACGGAACGAATCAATTTGTTGAAAAAACAGAACGTATTCTTGAAATATTATTATAGATTTGACTTTGCGTTCGCTATCCTCATTTTCTTCGATTTATTCGTGCAGTGTTTCCGTGAACACGATATGTCTGACAATAAAAGACATGTTTTGTATAGGATTGAAGCAACTGTTACATGTGTTCTACTAGCGGAGGTCCTTTTCAGGTTTATAATTCATTTTCCCAACTGGCGTTTATTTTTCGTGTCTCGAAGAAATTGTTTTGATGTGTTTTTGGCTGCCATAACCTCTTTGATAATTTTGGGACCTATTAAAAGCAAGTTAGGGCATGCGTACTATTGGTTGACTGTATTTCAGTTAGCAAGATTTTATCGTGTTGTCTTAGCGCTCAGTATAACTCGGAAACTTTGGCTAAAAATCATGGGCAATTTCAAGGCTATTTTCGACTTGGCCTTGTTTTATTTCATTCTAACATTCTTGGCAAGTATCATCACGGCGAGGTATTTCGAAGGTACGATACCCAAGAACGACCTCGATGATGTTGATTTCCCGATGCACACACTTCCAAACTCCTTCATCGCTTTATACGTCATTACGACAACAGAAAATTGGTCAGACATTTTATATAGTCTTCAACAATATGCAACAACTACATCATCACGAGCGTTCGGTTCCATGTTTCTAATTGGGTGGTTCATCATTTCCAATATGGTTATTTTGAATATTTTCATTGCTGTCATAGCTAAAACTTTGGAAGTTTCGGAAGAGGGTAAACGAAAGCAGCAACTTCTTCAATTCATTGACAATATGACTGAAAGGTTACAGAGTTTGGATACCGAGTCTGGCATTTTGACGAAAATGAAGAATAGAATTTTCAAGAAGAGAGGTGTTAAAGATGAATTAGAAAAGGCTGTTGTCAACTTACTTTTGAGTGGAACAGCTGTTAATGACTTCCTTGAACCTGATGTTGACATAGATGAGCAAGACACTTCCGAAGTAAGAAACTTGCCCAAATCCAATTGGAAAAGATGGTTTCATGTCAATTCGTGGCGAACGGCCTCACTCTTCCGAAACCCTTTTTATGCATCTCGTAATAAAAAGCACGAAATCAATAACTTCGACCCGGCTCATTTCGCTAGGAATATCATCCAAGAGCGGAACGTGCTCATTTCCAAACAGAATAAATTTCTCCGAGAGAACCCAACTTTCAACACCGTTTTTTATGTTATGGGACCACGTCATAGACTAAGAAGGTTATGTCAAAGACTTGTCAACTCGAGTTATGGTGAACGAATAGATGGAGTGGAACCGAATAAAGCAGTTTCTGAAACTTTCACCGTAATTATGTTCTTGGCTACTATAGGCTTAGTTGTGACAGCCTGTTATCTCACTCCTTTGTTCAGAAAGGAGATGATTTCCCTATATGGCGTTGTTAATTGGACATTTTACCTTGAGATTGCGTTTGTTATTTTGTTCACCATAGAGTTTTTTATCAAAATCGTGGCCGACGGACTAATTTTCACTCCCAATGCTTACATGAGATCTTCATGGAATATGATAGACATGGTAGTATTGATCTCATTATGGATTGAACTTATCGCGTTTTTGAAAAATGACGGCAATCTTAGTAGAATTGTCAGAGGATTGAAAGCTTTAAGGGCGTTGAGGTTGTTAACAATTAGTGAGACAGCAAAAAATAATTTTCACAATACCATCATTTCTGGCTTTTGGAAAATCATCAATGCTGCACTCATTTCGCTTTGCTTATTGTTTCCGTTCTCTATTTGGGGATTGAACATATTCAACGGTAGATTGGGCTATTGCCTTGATCAGCTGTCGCCACAAAAGGATTGTTACAATGAGTTCCAAAATAGCGTCTACAATTGGGATGTAATGAGTCCAAATGTTTACACCAACCCACCTTTAGAATTTAACAAATTTGCGACTTCTTTCTCAACACTATATCAGATTATTTCTCTTGAAGGATGGGCAGACTTGTTGTTAAATGTTATGAAAAGCACCGGAATTGGGACTCCCCAGGAAAATTATGCAAGCCCATTCAATGGCTTCTATGTTGTGTTATTTAACTTCATAAGCATCATTTTCATTTTAACGTTATTTGTTTCCGTTATCATTAGTAACTATTCGAAGACCACCGGGAGAGCGTACATGACACGGGATCAAATTTCCTGGTACCAAGTCAAAAAGTATTTGGTACAAGTAAAGCCATCTAAAAGAAAAGATCTTAATCTGTTATCGTTGTTTCAAAAACTTTGCTATTCAATGACAGTTGAAAAAAACGCTTATTGGCATAGGGCATTGAGTACGGTTTTGTTTTTGCATGTTTTGGCGTTACTTCTCGAATGTTTCCCTTCATATGATGGACTAAATACTTTTAGATCTGTGGTTTTCATGACAGCAGCTCTGTGCTTTTTGGTCAATGCTCTCATGTTGCTCATTGGGCAAGGCCTAAGGACTTTCATCAAATATAAATGGAACGTTTTCAACCTCATTGTCTCTGCTGGTGCATTCTTGACTACAGTTATATCTTTCTTTACTGACCCGGAGAATGCTTTCGTTAATGTTAACAAATTATTCTTAGTGGGAATTTTGACTTTCGTTATTCCTAGAAGTAATAGGTTAAGTGAGTTATTACGGTTTGCGTCTGCTAGCTTGCCCAGTCTAATTTCATTGTCTTTTACATGGATTATTGTTTTCCTTGTTTTTGCCATTGCTATGAACCAAATATTCGGATTGACGAAGGTCGGTCCGAACACTTCAAACAACATTAATTTGAGATCAGTCCCTAAGGCTTTAATATTACTATTCAGATGCAGTTTTGGAGAAGGCTGGAATTATATCATGGACGATTTTACTCTAGGCGAGCCTTACTGTTCAACAGTTAATGGTTTGGATGATAGTGATTGTGGTAACAAGCAATATGCGTATATCTTGTTTATGCTGTGGAACTTGATTTCGATGTACATCTTTTTAAATATGTTCGTTTCTTTGATTGTTGACAGTTTTAGTTATATCAATCATAGATCGACATACAGCCATCTCATAAGAAGAGAGGAAATAAGGAAATTCAAGAGAACTTGGCAGAAATTTGATCCAGAAGGCTCGGGATATATCAAGCCGTACCTCCTACCAAAGTTGTTACACTCGCTAGACGGCGCATTAGCATTCCACTTCTATTCTGGTTCTCTCGAAATACCCAGTTTGTGTGAACAGTGGTTTACGCGTAATAATCAGGAAGACCCGTACGATATAACTGTTGATTATAATGCTATTGAGCAAACTTTGAGCGCTATGGATGTGCCAAAGATTAGGGAAAGGCGCAAAGCATATGAGCGATTTATGGAGGAGGCTATAATGAATATGGAGCTAAATGATGATCGAGGGATTTCATTCACAAGAATATTGTTGCAACTTCCTTTATATACCTCATTTGAAGCAGGTCAATGTCTAAATTTGATAGATTTTTTGGAGCGCCGCCTACTCGTTCAAAAAGTAGAGAAAAGGTTGCAGACCAAACGTGTTTATGAAACCATTGCTGCTTATGCATGTCGGTGGAAATACGTTAAAAACAAAAAGCAAGGCATAGAAGATACTGACATCGACTTCGGCAAAGAGTTGAAGAGGAATAGTTATTTGGCGAACGAGAATCTTGGCGTCAACGCTCCATCAATTTTCGTAACTGACGCTAATGACAAAACGGATCATAAACATAGTTTTGGAGAAGAAGATGATGAAAAATTGCCATTGAAGAGGACTTCAGCATATACGAACGAAGAAGGTGACATAGAAGGTAGTACTAGCAGTGTCTACGTTCCAAAATCGCCCTTGCATATCTATAATGCTCGCAGTAGACAACAACATCAAATTCACGAAACATCAAGCAAGTCAAATAAAAACAATAAGTCGCCACCGAGATTATATATTCAAATTCCTTCTTCGAATAATAGGTCACCTTCTCTCGGTAGTGTGAGTCCGAGCGAAGATGCTGTTAACTTGTCGCCCTTCTTGGACACTGGAATTGACGATGACCTCGCTGATCAAAATGTTTCCTTGATAGATTTGTCGAATCTAGGTGAAACACTAGAAAATACTGAATGGGGAGAGGCTTTCAGAGAAGTGCAATCGGAAAGACGCTTAGGCAACCAAAAGGATGGAAGCAAAGGCGAATAGCGACGTTGCAATGGCTTATTTGGATATTATAACACTTACATACATTTTAAAGACACGTATGAAATTATCTAAATTTCTAATATACACATTACACATTGAATTAATCAGTCTTCATATCATTCAATCCAAGGTCTTCATTTTGTTGATGTGTTCTTTCGAATTCTTCAATAACCATGTAAGGATCGTTATCAGGCGCATACACATTTTGAATGTAAGAAGAAGCCAAAGGATCCTCCATGATTACTGTGAAACCAATCTTACCATCGATTGCATCTTGCAATTTAGCGAAAAAAGTAGTCCATCTAGTTTTGGTAACATCGTCCATAGAATCGGACGTCTGAGTAAAAACTCTAGTATGCAATTCTTCGTAAACTTGCGTCAACAAACCCTCGATAGTGGTAAATCTCCCACCTAAAGTTCCTGGTGTTAAGTCAAGGTTTAACTCCGGGATCTGCATGCCACAAGCTTCGCCCTTAAGGATGTCTCTTGCCAAATCTTCAGGATCATTGACTTTTAAAGTAACTTTCTTACCATATGCTGGTATTTCTCCACCAGTTTTGACTTCGTTGGATTTATAGCCGCAATGATCGCAAACGGTCGACATGATAATGACCTCTTTGAAATGAGGAATATCTACCGACTTCATGTGCGTCTCGCATGGTTTGTAACAAGCCGAGCAAGTGGCGTGGAACGTTTGCACCTCACTGTTCATATTTTCGATTTCAGTAGCATCAGAAACAAATCCAGACTTCGTCTTTTCAGTTTCGGCTAACGTCGACGAAAGATTGGCGCTGGTTGCAGCCTTCTTATTTTCAGACTCGATTTGACGTTGTTGAGCCACATCGTCCGCGGAGACTAATCCCAAAAAAACATTCTGTTCGGCAGATCTGTTGTATTCGTACATGGCCCATTTATGAGAAGGCTCGCCGGGTACGTACTCAATCCAAGAGTTTCCAGCTGGATCATCGACTGAAAATGTTAATGGAAGTGTGTTGGGTGCGGCATCGATGAAGGCATTGATCCTTTCGATGACCTCCGCAATCTTCTCGTACACTTCTGGCTGTATTTCTTTCCTGGCGGCCTGGTCGGTCTCTAAATCTTTGGCCATTTCGCTCAACAAGCCCTCAATATTGGATAACTGGCCTCTCTTTGGGGGGATCTCAATGTCCAATTCGTTGAATCTGCAGGTAGCAGTCTCCGACTTGACCACTTGTCTGTTGAAATCGGTCTTGTTCTCAATCTTAAGTACGTAACGAGACCCTTTTTCAGCAATCTGAGCTGCTGGTTGAACTTCAGAGTTTTGGAACCCACAGTGAGGACATGCAAAAGACATGATGATGATTTCCCGGAAAAATGGAATCTTTGTCAACAACATTCTCGTCGTCCCGTTCTCATGACAGTTCATACATAACGACTCGATCTCTTGCACTGGATGGCCCTGGGCGTCAGTAGCTCCGGTTTTTCTCACTCCATCCTGCGATGGCTCTTGGGGATGCTCTATTTGTTCCGCCAATGCCCCGACATTCTCAAAAACTTCTTTATCTTCTCCTGACATACTGAGCCGTTGTTTCTTTTCTTCGTGTGTCGAATCCTGTTCTTCAATCCTCTTCATAGCTTCTTTATCGTCACTTTTCATCTTCTAGAAGCCTCTATATGAGCTGCTCATCGCTGACTAAAAAAAAAAGACGAAAAAAAAAAAAATTCCAAAGGTCACGTGAAAAGCTCCAAATCGCAGCAGCTTCGTTTCCAGCCAGGCCCCACGGTATATCAGACCTAAGGTCAATTCATTGGGGGCTCGGACCATTGTATTGTAATATCATGGGGAGACAGTCATTTATCCATGAACCTGCCACAATAAACTTTAGGGGCTTTTCACGGAAACTCCGGCGCAGTAGCTAAGAGAGCCGTGGACGGTCACCCGTTAGGGCCGCATGCGCAAAGCAAAGTGGTACGACACAAACGTAAAGATGTTCTTGCACTGGTCCCAACTCTGCATCAGCCGTTCTTCGGGGCGGAGTATGGAACAAATAAAGTGTTCTATCGGGACCATTTCGGATTACGCACCAGTTTCCGCGCGGCTACAAATGGCGTAATAGCCTATTGTTGATCACTTGGGCGCGTAATAAAGATATGGCGGCGACACCGGGGGAAACAAGCCACACTGCTGGGGGATGCTCTTCTAACAAAGGTTTGACGTATCCGGAGAAAAGGTTGGAGCGCTTCGAAGAAGTGGTTTTGGCTTCACTATGGGGATTTCGGTTTTGTGTAATTTCCGCCCTTACCGTTGATGCCACATATTTGTAATTAGTATATATCGTTTATTATAGTTCTTTCTATGCAAACGTTTAAGTGTGACGCTTTTGGTGTATATAAAGGTCAAGAAGGGAGCAATTAGACAGTAGGGTTGCTGGTAGTGAAAACACAGCGCCCATTTCAAAGTTTTGAGTAGTTAAAAACAGGTTTATTAGTCGTTTTTAATCGAAACAGGTTAAGACGTGCTTGACATCTTGTAAACCGGTAAAAACGGAGATACGGTAGCAGGTTTTACAGAAAAAGCGTGGAAAGAGAGAGATGAATCTTCAGGATATTTGCATTCCTAAAAATTCTAAAGGCGATGAGCAGCTGCAGAGCTATCAGAAACACGCCACAACGCAGAGCTTCGAAAATATACTTACAAATAGTTATTCCTCACAGCGGATGGAAAAGCTGGAGCGAGGAAATGAGCAGGTTGAAGAAATAGGCGATAACTGGCGTAGCGACAACATTACAGACCAGGGGAGCTATCAAGCTAGGACTGGCTCTCAGACAGATAGCCATGGGAAGTTGTCAGTGGTAACGCCGTTCTTGGTGGGTCATATAAGCGACCAAGCAATGATACCAAAGGATAATTTCCACCGATTCTGTTATAGGCACAATCCAGACATTACATGCAATAAGCAGACAGATGAGGTGAAGATGAAAAAAATTCAAAAGCTGTTGGACAAGTTGCCCTCTAGTGATCAGGAAGCTATTACACATGTGTGGTCTATTTTCAGTGCTGCTCCAGATACACACAGATCTTTGATATTGCAGGGGCTTTTGAGTCAGTGTTGTTTCCCACAATTGTCATTCATCTCACAAGAAGTCAGCTCACTCATAAAGATTGATTTCATCTCCACTTTACCAATGGAGATTTCTCTAAAGATTTTATGTTACCTTGATTGTGCCTCATTGTGTAATGCAGCCCAAGTTTCAGCGAAGTGGAAAACGTTGGCTGATGACGACAGAGTATGGCATCATATGTGTGAACAGCATATCGATAGAAAGTGCCCCAATTGTGGATGGGGTTTGCCGCTCATGCATATGCAAAGAGCAAGAAATATGGCGAAAGATGACTGCAATGAAAACAAAAGGAAGTTCGAAGTCGTTGAATCGAATGCTACGAATAGCTCTGAAGTTGAACATGAAATTAAGCGAATGAAAGTCAGTCAAGAAGAAAAGGCAAAGCAACATCAGCTTTTGAAGAAAAGACCTTGGAAGTCTGTTTACAGTGAGAGATTCAAGTTGGAGAAAAATTGGAGAAAGGGAATCTACAAAACAAAAGTCTTTAGTGGTCATACAGATGGCGTTACATGCTTGCAATTCAATAGAAAATACCTTATGACAGGCTCTTATGATGCGACCATCAAGATTTGGAGAGTTGATACAGGTGAATGTTTAAGGACATTGGAAGGGCATACTAAAGCTATTCGTTCTTTAGTATTTGATTGTCAAAAATTGATTACTGGTGGACTCGACTCAACTATCAAGGTTTGGAACTATCATACTGGTGAGTGTATTTCAACTTATAGAGGTCATGAGGCCGCAGTTGTTAGTGTTGACTTTCTGGACAAGACAATTGTGTCGGGCTCGGCAGATCATACTGTTAAAGTCTGGCATGTTGATTCTAGAACGTGTTATACATTAAGGGGCCATACTGACTGGGTTAACTCGGTCAAAATACACGCATTATCGAACACTGCATTCAGTGCATCGGATGATACGACTATAAGGATGTGGGATTTGAAAAATAATCAATGTTTAAGAATATTTGGTGGAATAGATAATAATGGCCATCTTGGCCATGTTCAGAGTGTGATTCCTTTAATTTACAAAGACAAGTTAATTGAAGATATTAATGATAGTGATACCGAGAATGATGTTGGGTCACAAATGTCGAATAATTATAACGGGGATAACACGCTAACTAACGAAGAAATCAACAGTACAAGCTTGCCAGATAATCCAAATTACCCCACTCACTTATTAACGTCGTCCTTGGACAACACTATCAAACTCTGGGATGTGAAGACAGGAAAGTGTATTCGTACTCAATTTGGTCACATTGAGGGGGTGTGGTCCATTAGCGCTGACACCTTTAGAATTATTAGTGGAGCCCATGATAGATTAATTAAAGTTTGGGACTTGCAAAATGGCAAGTGTTTGCATACGTTCAGTGCTAATTCAATTGTCAGCTGTGTCGGGTTGAGTGACTCTAGGTTTGCTGCAGCTCTAGACAATGGCAGTGTCAAAATGTATTGTTTTGATTAGACATTGAGCTTTTCTCGGTACTGGTTGTGAGGTATAGTTGGTCGGCACTTTCATCTAGTCCTGTCGAGTGCTTTTTACATGTTGCTGGATTTACATTTATAGAAGCCTTATACTCTGGACAGTATATAGTTGAATTTATTAGTTATATAAGCTTGATAAACATGCTGACATATAGATCGGGGAGGCTAAGGTAGAAGACAAGGGGCAGAATTGAATCGAAATGAACCGAATAAATGAGAAACTGTGGTTAAATCTATAAAGCGCTCATATGACCGAGAAAACCAAACTATTAAATCTTAGCCCTTTGCTATACTCCATCACTATGTCACATTGTCCATCACTATGTGACATTTTCTTTGAGGACTGATGAAATAGTAGAGGCTGTGTTGGTCTTATTCGTATCACCGGAACTGCCTGCACTTTCATTGGTCTCATCCGGCTTGCCTATTAAACGCTCGGAGGTTACGGCACTCAGTAAGTCAGTAGCTTCTCCTGTTGGTTCGAAATGTTTGGAATTTTCATCAGCTGCTAGCCTCACATTTGACCGATTCAAATCAAAATTTTCCTTACTGCCATTCTCCTTGAAATCTTGTGAGATTGCCACATCAGAAGAGTTATCCATAATGGGACTAGAAGAAAAGAAACAATACGTATCCAATAACTCCCTATAAGACCTCGAATCTAAAAGACTTATCTGTGAACTGAAATCATCACTTTTAAGTCCAATACTTTCTTTATTAAGATTATTAGGATTATAAGAGTTTTCCCTTCGTGTATGGCCAGGAGTCTCAGTTGATGCATAAGTTGTAGGGAAACTATCAATAGAGTTATTGCTCAAAAGATCATTATGATCATTCAAGGAATTGTGTAGACTAGATAGCAAAGGTGACAGCAAATAAAAGTCATTTTTAACAAAATCATTGTTATTGAGGTAATCCGAAGAATCTTTATCATATGAATTATCTTCTGCTTTCGATGATGATAATTGTATATTAGAATCGGACATTCTTCTTTTCAAATAAGAAGAAGAGTACTTTGGTCGTGATTTGTGAGCTTGAATTTGGAAATTACTGACTTGGTGAGACTGGCTTATTTTCATTAATTTGAAGTCGTAATTTCTAGTCCCATTATTATCCCAAAATTCCAGAGAGGCGGTCTGGTATTTAATGCAAAAGCTATAATTTTGTTCTTGAACATTTTGGTTCTGTCTATTATCGTGTGTGGGTATCCTAAAGCTGTTGAACAACGAGTCTAGCGGTATCTTAAACACAAACCTATCGTAATTATTCTGCTTCAATATTTGAGGAATGTCAGAAACATAACTAGTAGGCATCTCGATAATAGTACACCAATCGTCTAAGGTATATCTGACAGTGACTGTCTTCTCGTAAGCCAAATTTATAACGGCGATGTGTCCCATGACGTACTTTTTATCGATGCTGATGAATATCCTTTCTAGAAACACTGGGGACTTTTGGGTCTGTATGTGGTCATCGTAGGACATGTGGGGGAAATTTGTCAATTGCATGTCCCAAGTTACCCGTTTCTCGTTCCCAAAGTTAGGAAACTTTGTTGACCCAGACGAGTTTAAATCGAGCCTGAATGGACCGTCTCCATTATCCAAGTCATCGTCGTCATCGTCGTCATCATAATCATCATCTCCGTCACTATCCAAATGCAAATTGGCGGTTCTCCCTTCCAAAGTAGGCGAATTGGACGCCGATATCGCCGCCGGACGGTCCTTTTTCTTGAAATACCGTACATCGTTGCCGCCACCGAAATGGACCTGTTTGTACGTTGGAGTAGCTGGGGCAGAAAGAGACCGCTTTTCGTCAAAATACGCTCCCGCGGGGTCCTTCAATGATGGCTTGAGCACCTCCCCTGACTTCTTCCGCACAAGGCGATATTCGCCAAGATTCCCTCCCAGTCCAACTCGTCCAGACGCCGGCGATTCCGGCGACCTCGGAGACCTAGTCTCGGCGGCTTTGCCCTCACTTAAACGTGAATTCAATACGCTGTTAGCCTTTGTGGGATCCGATGCTTTTGCAAGTAGCGCTTCGGCTCGACTTGGCTGGTTAATGAATTTCATCGACAACGACTGTCTTCTTCCCTGGCCATTGTCTACGTTCATCTCATATGTGAATGCTCCTTCCTGTCTCTCTCTCTCTTCCCTCTCCTTCTTTTCTATCCTATTCTCCTTCTTTTCCCTGTTCTCCCTTTTTTCCCTCTTTTCCGTGTAGTTAGCCGCCGTCCCTGCGATGGTCCCGATATCGGGTCCTATCCAACCGCTTTTGTCGCTTTTCTTCTTATCTCTACCCTCATATGTCTCCTCACACGCTGCACTGGCATTTCCCATTATAAATGGTCCTTACACAACCTGGTTATTGCTAGCCGCTGTGCTGAAAAGTAGTAATATATTCTACTAAAACCATAAAATGCGGTAATATTTGCTTTTCCTCCTATTAGTCGCAAAATCTCGCTTACTAAATTTTTATAATATTCTCGATAAGGGATTTTCACCAGGTCCGCAGGTCTTGCAGGTGTTGCAGGTGTAAGTTGCAGCGAACAATCGTACGACAATAGAATAGTGCGAGGCCCAAACCAACACTGGGCATTAAGAATGACTCTGATGAAAAAAACCGTTCGAGATCGGGTTTGTTCGGCAATAGCTATAATAATTTCTAATGCGAAAGTCAGGTACATTCTACCTGATTATGCGACATACTCAATAGTGTAGATACCGTTGTAGCAGCTACCAAAGGAGTAGCAGACGGCACCACCACCAACACAGACAATAGCATTTTGAATTTGGGCCGACCCGAAACCAATTAACATGGGAGGATGGTCTCTCCAGACATCGCGATCGATGGCCGCAGCCCGAACAATGTTTGCCGAGACGTCGAAGACGACAATCGAGTTCAGATGGTCGAACAGCGCCGCAGGGGATACCCCACCGATGACGACGAGGCGGCCGGGTGCAACAAAGTGACAACAGCATGAAATGCGCTGAAGGAGCGGGTGCAGAAAAACGGACTCAATATGTACAATGTCGCCCTCAAGTGAAAATTCGTACACACAGTTGTTGACGCGCGGGATGTCTGTATCGAACATCCCGCCAACTATGACGCCGCGGCAAGAGGACGTATTGTATGATATGGCCGCGCTCAACAAGTTTGGAATGGTGCCGGCTAATTTCAAGGGTTTGGAAGTCTGGTTGCGGTGATTGTACACCAAGAAAACATTTTGGTGGGGACTGGATACTTGAGACTCAAGGCCCCCGAATATCAACAACTCGTGGTCGGTTAGCTTCGTCACTGCGTGTCGTGCTCGGGGCTCTGGAATATCCTTAATTTGCACCCATTCGTCTTGCAGCAACATATACACATCCTGGAACGATTTCCCTGGATATGTCCTGCCCCCAATTAAGACAAAGTCAGTGTCATTTACCGCAGTTAGACTGTGGCACATCCGGGCTGTAGGGCAACTCCCGCGCGTGTTCTTGATGCCAACGCTCTTCCCTACTAACGACAACGCCTTATCGCTGCGACTTTGGAATAACCCTCCATGAATTATTATTTCGTCACCTCGAGACGCGACAGCTGGAAATTTCAATTGTAATAGCTGAGGATAGTCTGTTTGAACATACGAAACTTTGATAGACCCATCACCCTCTTCCAAGCTGTACGATTCTAGATTTTTGTCTTTATATATTAATGCTTCCCGATTCGTACCATGGACTATAACATAGTGCTGACAGAAAATAATGAATTCCTCCCATTCATCAAAAGCCTCTACCTTGCATACTTCACTTTTCACGTCATCATCGACCAAGAACTCCCAGTTTTCAAAAAGGTCTTTAATTTCAGCATAAGGGTAATACTTTCGAAATCTATTTATCTGGTCTGTTTTCAAAGGATAAGTCTCCACACACCGAAGAGGACTTCTCAAATGATTGAAATGATAAAGCATTTTCTGTGCAAATGCATGATCCTTTCCGCTTGGTAAAATCTGTTCCAAAATTAGGAAATGCGAGTTAGGTAGCTTAGACGAATGCTCGATTATCGGATTTGCGTGTTCAGGCTTCATATAAGCCAAAGACACTTCTGCAACGAAAATTTTGATGGAAGAGTCATTTCCCAAGAGTTTGTTCAAGTTTTCACGGTATAATTTATCATTTTTCAAGTCACATCCAAATAGCCTGTAGTTTCTCTTTTCAAAAAGCACAATTGACTTGTCTGCCTTTGGATCTTGTACCTCCTCGCCTAAAAGCTCTAAGATATTGGGCGAATCTTTAATCATCGCCAACTTATTAGCGATCAATTCGGGATAATCAACGTCCAAAAAATTCAAGTTGACACTAGTATCAGTATTATTGAAATGTGATAACAACTGAAATGGTAACGGGTCAAATCCGCACCCTAAATTCACAATCGTAACTTCCTGGTCCGGTCCATCTCTCGACGAAATTATTCGCAAAATCATTTGCTTTATGGACTCCATTCTAATCCAATATCCTCTATTAATGGCTGGCGATCTTCTCTTGGGCTTTTTAACAAAGTATTGGAACCACTCTCCCATTTCAGGGTTTAATTTAGAAGTGTACAACATTTCAACCGACCTTTTCGACACGATCGATGAGTTGTTCGTACCTTGAACTTGCAAATCATCATAGTATTTACGTCTCCTATCTTTCTCTATTTTTTTACGTTGTCTAGCTATTTGATTTGAATCTAAGAGTTGTTCCGTCATATTTGCATTACCTCAACAAACATTCCCAAGTTGTTGCAGCTCTTCTCGAGCCTTTCGGAATGCACTTTTTTTCACCAAATGGCATCACGTGCATTTGATGAAACTATCAAAAGTACTAAATCTATATGCTGTTCTTAATGGCTGGAACATCAGTAAGCCATGAAAGTGATATACATCTCGGACAAATCAAATGTTCTTGAACACATCCTTCAAATGATCATCTACCTGGTTAATGGTTAAGTGTTGGCAGGCTATCAAAAACCGAGAAGCAGCCAATGTAGCCCTTAGGTCTCTTGCTGATTCAGTTTTGATATTGTCTTCTTCGTCATTTTCATTAACAGAGTTGACTTTAACCCCATCTCCGCATTTTAACCACACCTTCCCATTCATGCCAATAGCAATTTCAAATTTAACTCTCGACGATAACTTTTCCAAATAAATAGAGCTTTTATTAAACATCAATTCTCTAGCAAAGTTCAAGTTCACATTGAAAAGGTATCCTGATTCATCCAACAAACCGAAGCCACCTTCCTTTCCACTGATGGGGTCTATACATTCGAGTTCGATATCTATCTCGGGTATTGCTTGTGAAACTCTCGCATACACTGCTTGTCCAGTTTTCAAGTTAGGCCTGTTCTTCTTAGTAGCATTTGGAAATGCCATCATGGACAACTGAACACTAGTTGAAAAATCCTGTAATTGCACCTTATAACTTTCTCCAAATACACCTACTATAATACCAATGACAAAATCATTAACTTGTGGAATATATCTTTTGGAGTTCGATTCAGTGTATATTATTGTGTTCGTGTTGTTCTTATTGGTTTTAGTATTCAATAAACCTGCTGATAATGGCATAACTTCTTGAGTCCGTGGATGTTTATATATCCCAGGACCAATAGTAATATTTGCGGCATTAGCATCATTTGGGAGTTCATCTCCCGGTATTATTAAGCTCGTCGGCATTGTTATTTATCAATCTCTATTCTTGTTCAAAAGCAAATTTCTGTTCAACTACATCTTCTCTCATCACACTAAAAAATGAGTGACACAAAATTGTTTTCTTTACAGCAGCGAAAACGCATCAGAGCATTATATATTTGAATAGCAGTGTAGAACAACTCATAGCCAGTGTGCCATACATATAGTGAGAGTGTTGATCATGCTTCTTTATGTAGACAAATTTTACGAAAAATGGATAGTCTTAAAACCATAGTTTCAATATTTTAGCCATCGAATATCAAAGGTTTCCTTGGTTAACGCTAATTTTCCTTATCTTGTGTCTATCAGCACTAAACATGTCGTCCTCCGTAGCCCTCTTACCCGGTGAATAGTTTACCATAGTCAATAGATTTTCTGAGAAATTCATCTCGTCGGACCCTTGGTGAATCTGCAGTTGTGATAAAAAGTTCAAGGAATCTTCAAACGACAAATCGTTTACATCTTCACCCCTAAGAGATAACTCCTTTCCGAGCTTTTTTATATCTTTAGTTGCGGTGCCTTTCTCTGTAAGTTTGTATGACGAATAGTTATTGCTACTACTCGACTCAATTGGATCTTCTTCGTACTCTGGGGCGACGCAAAAGCTGAGTTTGAACTGCTCCAATAAGCTGATAACTAAGCCTTTGGCATTGTACAAATCTGGTAAATAGAAGCTTTGCTTATCAAAAACGCTTTTGACTTTTGGTGATTTCGCTTTAGGCGCAAAAGCTATGGTGTACTTGTTGTTCTTCTGCAATGCATGGCCATTGTCGTCGAATAATCTGTCCATATTTGGTATAAAAAAGCCAGTTCCCGTGGCATACTTGTTGCCCCTTACCACTATTGGCTCATCCAAAATAACAAATATCTTATCTTGGAATAGTTTATTCAATATGCTTCTCACGATGTCATCGTCAGAATTTGGCTGCAAATTGAATATTTCGTAAAAAAAAACAAAATTTTCAGGAATATCGTAGAATAAGAAATATTTCCACAAGTATCTCAACCTCATTAAGAGGATCAAATTTGATTCAAGTGAACGTGTTTCAAACATACAACTATAGCATAGAAAGGTAGGTGCTGCTTTTTTAATTGAAGCCAATGTAACTAGACCATAGCAACACGAATGAGTTTGCCTGTGACATTTTTTGCAACTCATAATCATGAAGCCTTTCACGGAAAGCTTTATACGTGTCGAAGCACCAAACCCGTTACACTCGCAAACGACAATAGGATTATACTGCTGAGTTAGAGGCGAAAGTTGTGAAAATTGAGTCGGAGGTGCTAGTTGAGTACTTTGTAAAGTTGCAGCCCTGCTAGGGCTCAAGAAGTTGCCCAACGCTAGCGAGTCATTTGACGGAGGAAATTCAATCGTGCTTTCTGGGTAGTTGATTATCTGCATCCCATTTTGGATTAGCAAGTCAAATGGATCAATTCTCATAGGATGATGCAATTCCTTTTCAGTGTTCGATAATACCTTGATATCCACCGCATCAAAGCCCGTATTAATACTCCCTATATGGTCCTCCAAGTTTTCGGCTCCAATTTCGATCATAGGAGCTTTTAATCCTGAGGCATCTTTAAAAAACGGCGGCTGGTAGTCTTTGGGACACCTGTCGTTGAATAATAGCCTGATTGAAATAAACTTCTCTTGCGGCAAAACACTGAATGACTGTGTCAATACGATTAATCGTTTTATTAGTTGTTGGGCTTTTTCTCTAGAGTTCAAATATGACTTTGCTTGGAACTTTTTCCCTTTATTTACTGTTAAAGATATATTTGAACTAAGGTAGTCAAAATGAAAAAGATAGGTTTCTAACAAATTTGCTGGGTCGTTTTTATCAACGTATATGGAAAATTGGAGGCCCTTGACATACTCTAGCCTGACGGCATCACTGACACCGCTTTCTATCCAGCTAATAAACATGTCTGCTTCTTTTGTAACCCCTTTGGCTAGCATTTTTGTTTTTACTGAACCCTTTTTCGTTGCACTTTCGTCGCTTGCAAACTTTTGATCGATATAGTTCCCATCTTCAAATATACTCCTCAAAAAGGTGATGCAGTGCAATGAAATAGTTACCAAATTATTTACAAGTTCTTTAGACTGGGTATGGCTAATGAAATGCTCAAGTTTGGACTTGTTTTCGTGCATCGTTATACTAAAGAGATATTTATCACTTCAAGGAACCTTTCGGTTGCAAAAGTTATCAACAACTTTTGACCCGGTGAAAAATGGCAGACGTGTGTTTGGTACACTATATATAGGAAATAGGAGTCTTAAGGAAGTACTTGTGCCGTAGTCAACATAGCTGGTGCCCTGGATTTTACTACAAATAGATTCGAAGGGAAGGAGAAAATCTATTGACAAGAAGAAACAGTAAAGTAAGACGAAAAGGAGAACAAGAAGGAGAAGAAAATGGTTGAGCTGGTTTTAGAATGTCACATTAGGCAACCGGGATTTCTTGAGAGGTACAACATTTGCAGAAATACCGAGTCTATCTATACAAACTTCAATATTACCGCTAAATTCAATAGGAGGGTGGACAAAGTGTTGCTTTCAAATGCATTGCGACAATTGATATTGGAATACCCATCGTTTGCAATGAATATTTACCGCAAAGGCGATCGAGAGGCCGACGCCCGGGAGGATGGGAACAATTTTGTAATCAGGCCGGTAGAGAAAATTGGGTATGACAACGTTGTTCGAGTAGTTGAGACTGAAGGTCCATTTAACGAGCGATTACTCGGATCGTTGGATGCAGAAGTCTGTCCTATGAACAGTGCTAAGCCATTGTGGGCACTCAACGTGTACGAATGCTCTTCAGATGAAAGCCAGTACTTTACGTTTTACTGCGACCACACCCTTTTTGACGGGGTGTCTGGTGTTTCATTTCACGATGAATTATTGAAGCATATTGTAAACTGCTTAGCCAAGCATGATTTGACTTTCAGGGAAACCTTATTTGATTACGCCGCCGATAGGGATATCTTACCACCTATACAACGCGCAGCGGAGGATATTGTGGAGGTATACACCCCAACCAAGCTATTTCTAATAATGACGATGATCAAAGAGCTTTTGCTTCCAAAGTGGCTAGTTAAGTTTTACAACTCCTATTGCCTAAGATCGCAGCCTAATTTATACAAGTTTCCAATCTTCAGCCACTTGCCCACAAAAAAAGGGGCTCGCACCCACTTCGTGACAATGAATTTCAGTCCTGAGAAGGTACAGCAAATCGTGAGTTTCTGCAGGTCTAATAATACCACTTTGACTCCCTATGTCGCAGCGGTGGCCGCGAGCGTCCTTCAAGAATCAGTATTTCCCCATATATCTACCCAAACCCAATCTTTACTGTTTTCCTTCCCGATCAATGGAAGACGGTATCTCGAAAAGCCCCGGAAAGATGCAAAGTTTGGTGTTTTTGTGGGGGCCGCCTCAAATGTTCTCGGTCCACTTACTACACCTACCACATCTTTCGAAGCCATCCGAACCCCTGTAGAAATTCTCTCCAAGAGCCTTCAATTATCGCTCACGGACAAAACACCATTTATGTTCGCTGGCTTACTCAAGTACACTAACGTGTGGGATTTACTTAAAGGAAAACTTGGCCAAAATGACTCCAGGGCATCGATTGAAGTTTCTAACCTAGGAAGTGTCCTGATCGCTCACGGAGACTGGGCAGTGGAAAACATCTGGTTTTCCCAGTCTAACGGTATCCTGAGTCATTTCTCCTTCTCCATGATCGCCACTAAAGTCAGTGGCCTCAATGTCACGATGGGCTTTCTCGATGAAGTTCTCGACCTACGAGGCTATAACAAAAAACTAGCGGTACATAATTTTGCTGCTTTATTCAAGTCCAAGCTCATCCTGATGGCTACAACACCGGTATAGTGGTAGAAAAACACACCATAATTATCTTTTGCACCCATGATTATCTAATCGTGGTCCAAGGTTCCATGGTCACTACTGGTTATGAAGCGCGCGGCGTTAACATATGATAAGCTTGTCTTTATTTAAGTAGATTCAGACTAATTGGAGAACAGTATTAATGGACGAAGCATCTTAGACCGACGAAGAAGCAAGTCAGCGATGTCACACCCAGCAGCGAGTGTCAAGTCCATTTTCAGTGGGAAAACAAATGTCGATACGCCGGACGGGTTGGATCCATACGAATCCTCTACGAATGGCAATGGTATTGACTACTCGCCGAGCGAGCAAGATATGGATGATATGTCTTCCAAACTCAGCCAGGAGTCTAATTACAGTGTCAGCTCGAGGAACTTGAAAGTTTTGTCCAGCATGCTACCTAGCGGCAAACTAAGCAACAGCCAACTATACAATCAAAATTCGTATACCAATAGTTCAGTTGCTTCGACAGGAACAGACTATCAGCGAAACTACACCAGTTCACATGTGAACTCGCCGAACATTGCGTCGAGTCCTCCGGACTCGACTGTGGACTCGACGATGGAGATGAATCCCGGTTTGGTGCCTATTGATTCGAGCTCTCGTCCGCTATCAAGAAACTCAACTACTTCTTGTTTGTCTACGACGGCCACTAAAGATGGAATAGAAGGTAAGAAGCTCCATAGACATGGTCCCACACAATATTCGAGCAACATCATTGCCAACATGATCCAGAATAGTAACCACCAGCCTCAGCTGGCAAAGTCAAACTTTATTTGCACGGAGGGACCCAATCCTCCATTCAAGTCCCATCACAATGCGTCGGCATTTCGATCGCTTTCTAGAGAATCATCAATGCGGGATATGGATGCCGATCGGGACGGCGTTTCAGGGAGCCAATTGTCGCTCAAAAGTACAAATGCTGAGGTAGACGGTGAATCTGGAGGGAAAAGAACTATTGATATCGAGCATTACTCAAACTCGGTGCCTCCTGTTTCGTTAAATGAAAAAATTAATCTATTGAACACTGGTGGCATTGGTGTAAACGACCATAACTAGTTTCCAATTTTTATCAATTAAGATTGCTATTTCTATTATATTCTTTTCATTGTATCATCATTCTGTGGCCGATGAGGTTGTATCCTCTGACTTGTTGGCTCGTATTCATTTCGTCCTCCTAATTAGCATAGAACTACTGTTCGTTAGCCCAATACATGAAGACATTATTATATATGGTCACCTGATATAGTAAAAAAAGTTCGGCAGTTGCTTCTCTATATCTTCGGCTGCTGTAGTTTTTAATTCTCACAAAGGTATCGGAACAATGTTGAAGCTAGCTACTAGAGTAGGCTCCTTAAGTGCTGTGCATAATTCCAGGTTGATCGGGTTAAAATTGGGGACCGGATATGTTCTCAAAAAGTTTCAATCGAGTTTGCGCTCTCAGCCGAATGAGGTCTATACGAAGTTGTCAGATTCAAATGACCCCAAAAGAAACCAATTCTTCCAGTATACGTGGGGGTCATGGATGGAAAATGATCAATTTGAGAGAAGTAAGAGGGAGACCAAATTTTCTATTGAAGGTGTCACTAAACTATTGCAAGATTTGAAAGGAGAGCTGAACAAACCAAGAAACGTCAACAAAAGCGGCGAAACGTTCATTAAGCCTCCAGTACAATTGAAGGATGGTTCTTTCGTATTGACGCAAAACTTGGGATCTGATATCATCGGGAAAGATGAGTCGCTTTTAGTTAAATCGATAGCCAGTATTCACGAAGGTAAACATCACAGAATTTATAAAATCACCATTTCAACTGGTAAAGAGTTGGTCTTGAGAATTCCATATAAATTGGAATCAGAATATTCAATTTCTCAAAAGATCAAGAGTGAGGTGGCTACTTTAGATTTCTTGAATTTAAAATTGAACTTGAATGTTCCTAAGGTGGTGGCTTACGGGACGAACAAAGCAAACTCGTTGGAAAGCCCCTTTATCTTGATGGAATATATCGAGGGTGATTTATTGATGAGACAGTGGGACCCTTTGATCGGAGACGAAGTTGAAAATGCTGAAGGGAAGTTGAAATCAGTCATCAAGCCAATCTCAGATTTTCAAGAGAAGTTGCTTTCGATCACATTTAATAGATTCGGGTCTTTATACTTCCACGACGACGTTGAAATCTCAGATCAATCATTTCTGCCCTATGACGGAGAAGAAAATCCTTTACTTAAGAACAGATGGAGAATTGGCCCTAGTGTTGAAAAATCATTTTCAAAAAACAAAGGTAAATTGTCAGAAAAGCAGATAAGCCAACACAACAAGACTATAAGTGCCGAAAGACCTTTGGATGTAATCACTGCAGTTGCAGGCGTGGAATTGGAAAATTTAAGGAATAGATTAGCGTTAGCTCAGGCCGATTCAAGTGATAAAGTTGAAGACATCGAATTGATTAAAAGAATCATTGGTACCTTTGAGAATTTGCAAAAAATTGGACCGAAGTTGTTGAAGCCCAACTCTAAAGCGATCATGAATGGTGAGGAATTGTTCAAGCCCAAATTATTTTGCCCAGATTTGGATCCCTTGAATGTCATCCTCAACACTAAGAAAAATAATACACCCTACTTTCTTGATTTTGAGTACAGTGCTATCAAGCCCTTTGTCTTATCTACTTATCCAGCATTTGTTGCATACCATGGTGCCAAAGTTTACAATTTAGAGGAGGATATTCCTGGTTACTCGGAAATGGACGATGTTGAGAAGCTGCAGTATCAATTCATGTATTACAAGACAAGGAATGAAAGATTGTGGGAGCTTGAATTAAATTCTAAGAGACATGATTTGATCGCCGTTGCTTCCCCCCACATCAAGGTTTTGAAGAGTCCTTACGTTCAAGCATTAGACTTCAAAAACGATAAAGATTATTTATACGTTGAAGGTTCCATTATTCAGTTACAAGCGATGTGGGAAGCATACGTAGCGAACGAATTGTGTAACACTACCGAGGTTGAATTTCCAATTCAGTACTCAGCTGACTACTTGAACGAGCATCAAAAAGCATTGGAGGCTTACCAGCTCGAAATTGTTTCAACTCCTTTTGCCGCTACCGGTGGATGGGTTCCCCAAGATATGTTCGACAACCTAAAGGAACAGGGCATCATCGTCGAGTCCGAGAACGGTAACTACAAGGTAGAGACCGAGAATGCTTTGAAGGAGTCTGAACCAGAAACCAAATGATGGTTATTATCGTATTCGCTCGCGTTTCTGTACATATCTAGTATATACGTATTCTATTATCTATCATAAATATTTTCTTGCCAACATCTTCAATTTCAAATCGAAGTCCGGCGATACTATCGCGTCGTTAACCGAGTAGAAGGGGTTTAAAAGGCACTTCACGTACAATTCGTTGATTTCCATGAAAAATTGCCTTATAGAGTTATCCTCATTCTTGCTCTGGAGATTGGATCCTACACCACCCCCACCGTTTCCGCTATTCAAATCGTAGCATAATATGAACTTGATGTTTCCTTGTGTGACAAATGCATTGATGAGTAACCCATAGAAAGAATCAATTTTACCCAAGTTAAACTGGTTCGTCGACCACTGCATATCCTCAATCAAATCTAAAGATGCATTGGATATAAATGGTAATATCTCTTTGACGCTATTGGGAAAATTTGATCTTCCTGTCACCGCTCCACTACCAGTGTTTGTCCCGCTGTTTTTAAAAGACGAGAACTCTAACTCGTACAATGGGTTATCCCTAGTTCCTATGATTGTAAAGTAATATGATGACATGCTGTACCTTATTAACACCATATAATATCAATAGCTGAAGTGACATATAGAGCACCAGACTAACCTGCAATATCAAATTCAAAACAAATTTGCTGGTTAGCTATTATTTGTTTTTGTTTATAAAGCGCTTAGTAGTGTTAGTATAGTATCGTTCCACAGTTGAAACGACGGTCAGTTTAACTAGTGTATATAAAGCGAGGACTTGTCGTGGTTAAATATGTTGTCACTGAGGCAAAGCATGGGCGTCCTCAGGCCGTACTTCAAGCGGCATATAGAGCACGACTTGGAAAAACCGAATTTTATCTTTTCGAGTGACATTGAAGAGAAGACGACGAACATTGTTTCTCGATACTTGCTGTTGGGGAACTCTCAGAATGAGCTCGTGGATGTGACAGACCTTTATAATTCAGTTGTGAAATTCAACATTAATATAGAACTCAATACGTTATTGCTGAGAAACAAAAAATTGAGACCCACAGACCTCATTAAAGAAAACATGATTTCGTTAGTAAAAAGCAAGGATAATAGCCCCAGGGAAATTGGGGGACTATTGGTGGCAATGCACAGCAAGCAGGGATTGCTGATCGAGCCGTATAAGCTTATGTCCAATGAGGTGTTTATAGTGAATATTTCGTTGAAATTGTTGGACCTTGTGGTGCGCTCAAGAGACGACGAGCGAGAGATAATTATAGACTTTTTGAAGGATGAAGACTATGGAATGTTATTATTGAGCGACGAGCAGTTAATAGATCTGATCGAGGCATATATCAAGAAAAGGTTCATTAACGAATTGAACAGACAAATTATGTTTAATGCTTCCACTAGCCTGCCACAGAAGAACAATGAATATGAGCAATATCCAATGAACTCGGGCAACGTGTCCATGAGTGTTCATGATATTTCTATGGCCAACGATAAATCCTTTATCTACGACGACGAGTACGAATCATCTTTTGAAGAGTTGTTATTGTTGCGGTCGAACGATACCAAATCAACCAGTAATGATGACCCTTATGATAACATCGATATGGGGACCGAGATCTTGTTGGACGGAGTTGATGACTACCCTGAAATTTCTTGCAGTAACGTTGGATTCTTGACATCGATGAAAAACAAGCAGGTAAGTACAATTAAAGAAGAGGCCCAGGAGAATAATTTCATTGATGACATCAGCAATTTGCGACACAACGAGGGATATATAAGAGCGAACAACTTGAAAGAATTTGACAGTCCTTTGGACAGAATACCGAGCTCTAATTCCATTTGCACCGTTTTACAAGAACAACAAGATAACCCATTGCCTTTAAGGAGCCCCCTCAAAGCGGGAACCTTTCAGGCATCTCCCAGGTCGGTGACCAGGCAGCTGTCGATGTCAACCATGTCACCCAAACGTAAGTCCGTGTCGAGACGCACGTCAACTGCCTCGTTCTCTATGATTAACTACGAAGACAATAACCCAGACTTAGAGTATGCATTTCGCGACAAATCAGCAGCAGTGCCTGGCTATATAAAGGCAGACAAGAAGTTCAAATTTATAAAAGTGGGCAAAGTTCAGAAATTCGTGCACTTGTTTGAAGAAAAACTGGCCGAACCAAATAGCATTCCCAGCACACGCCCTAGCACGCGGCCCACTAGTCCGTTGAAGAGAGCTCATCCAAAGCTCAGCTCTCCAACTCATTTTCCATCCTAGTCTGATCTATAGACTTTATGTGTAACGACTGAATGTAATATGTACGAGTACCGCTAAGGCAACTCCTCTGTAGCTCGCGGCCTGTTGCCCTCAAACTGCGCTATTCGGTCCGTCAATGCGTTGAATTGCGTGAAAACTTTTTGCACTTCCTCGGCCTCTTCGTCCTGCTTGCCTGAGTTTACTTTCATTGTCCCCAAACACCACGTCTCCTTCAATGTGCGATTAATTGTCAATAAGTCCTCGCAGAGCCGAATTATCTGCAATGCATCTGACTCAATCGTCAAGGATTCCACAGATAATAATTCCTTCGACTTACCCTCTATTATGGCCACTTCGAATATGTCCTGGAATTTCTGCAAAATCTGCTCAATATTCCCATCTATTTTTTCTATTCTAATGTTAGTATTGGTTCTAATACTACTCAAAACTACCTTGCCTCACATACGTAGTAATGCTATCGACTTGGGCTGCATGGTGTGGTGCCTATACTTACTATATATTTATTCTTGTCTAATATTGGTTATCGTGAAATTCTCGGCCTTTCACACGACCAAAATTTTTCAGCTGCAAAATGCCTATTTGTACATTGACTCATTTTTGTAAACTAGTTATATAGGGACAGGAAAGTATCGGCTTTTTTTTTTCCATCACTGGACTGTTGAAGTAAAATTATTCACATTAGGCGCAGTCGTTGGATAGTTTGAATATGGTCATTGAAAGTTCGGAGTCTTCGCAGCGGTTCTACCGAGTGCCAGACGTGCAAGCGAATAGATATGTTTTAAAGACTGCAGGGTCGTCGGTAGAGGAGATGACTTTCGAAGGCAATGAGAGTGAGATTAACGGTACCCCCACAGCTTCCAAAGAGGAGAATGAAGTTGCAGAGCCATTGGCATCGAAGCTCGCTAAATTAAAGCTCGAGATGGAGCAGGGACAGTCGCGGCAATCGATGTCGCCCGTGAGCTCAGGGGAGTCGTCGTCGGTTAGCTTGGCTCCTAGATGGGTATATGGAACAGCACTTCCCCCACCGAAGTCGGGGCGTAATACTTCTTCATCGGCATCTGGATTATGTTTGAGTGAAAGGGGCCACATTGCGATTGCTCAGCCGGAGGTGATTCAAAATTTTATGTTCCCCATCACAGACTCGCTACAGGCCAAGATTATCAAGTACAGAGAAAGCGTTGCTCAGATACTATCGCAGGATGTAGCCGATACAAAAAACTTCAACAGTCCTTTGTTGGTCATCACAGGCCCATCGTACATCACAGATGCCAACCAGGCGAAAGCTTGCGCACACTGGGTTGGAGGAATCCTCGGTAAAAAATTCAATAAATTTACCCCCAATTTGATACCAGAGAGTGTTCTTCGCCTCTACCAGAAGAATGGGGTACAAGCTCCGTCAAATCTTCTTTTATCAATTCGAACGAATCTCACAAAGTATAATTATAACTACGATGACCCAACCTTTGTGAAAGGACTTAATTCTATTATGACGTTTGAAGTTGAGCAAGGTGTCCCCATTTGTCGGGCTTTACTCTCTGAACTCGCGGAAATATGTCCCATAGTTGGCCAAGGGTCGGATACTATTACCCCCCAGTATTTATCTGATTTATTTTGTCTAGGGATTGTGAGTGCAACATTGAGTGAGTCTCAATTGCATCGGGAACTCGTTTCGGGAGCTTCTTATGCTGTTGGATTCGACACCCTGGACTATAACTTATCCTGTAACAAAGAAATGTACTTTCATAAGATTACCTCGGCCTTGGATGCAATGTATGCTTCCTCGCAGCAACACCAATTTTTGTCTATCACTAAAATTGGAACGGTGGCCGTGGTGGGTACTATTGGTAATGAAGATACCTTTATTATTTTACTGTTGACACTTGAACTGAACTTGACTGAAACCAAAGACCTCATTGATAAAGTATATGATTACTCCAAGTTGAATATGACAACCCCGAGAATCATGCTTGATGTGGGGAAGATAAGCAGCGAAGATTATGAGCTGAAAAGAAGTTTATTACAAGAATTGCTTACTGAAGATGACGACGTAAAGTACAAGATTGTTGGTGTTTTGATTGATAGCGGAGATAACTATATTCCTAAGGGCTACCCAATCGATTTAATCGAGAAACCTCAGGGTTTCCACGACAATATAGATTATGGTAAGCACGAAGAAGGCACTCATGAAGAAGCTGCATTTATCGACGACTACGAAGATGCCAGAAATCAACAGAAGTTAATTGAGTTGAATAATTATTTCATCAAGAATAGAATGTATAGGAGGGAAACTAATACTCTGGTCAAATATGAAAGAGGTACAAGAACTAAACCAGAGAACGACTCGACCTCAACTGATCTAACCAAATATTACGAAAACTTTATAAACGCCGACAGGATGATTTACGAGCTTGAACGCTTAAGCCGGCTTAGAATCAATTCAAATAGTGTTTAAGTTGATACTAATCTTGTTATTAAATATATAAAGTGAAGAAAAGAAAAGAAATGATATACCATATCACCTTCCAAATTATTTTAAAGACCGCCCTGATAAATCTGTAGATGTTTGCAACGATCCATATCAACCTCAAGAAAATCACAATGGAATTTTCTATGCAAAAATATAACCACTTGTAATTACCACCGTCACTCAAGTTTATCTTAATATCAGTGTCTTTTAATGTATCGGTAACAATATTCCCAAATAAAGAAGATTTCATCTTGTCGAGTCGCTCGTTGATCTTTCTCAACTCTAAGGAGAGAGAGGTATTAATTTCACCAACAGATCTGTCACTATTACTCAATAGGTAATCGATTTTAACAGAATAGTCCTCATTGATCAAATGAATCAAGGACTTGACTTCGCTCAACAAGCCATTATATAAAGTCTCATAACCAGAAACATAATTTTCATCGATTTCGACCGATAGCTTGGTAAGCTCTGCTAACTGGTTGTTAATGACCCCATTCAACTTTGTGTCAAGAGAATTCATCAATGTCGGATAAACCTTGGTTAGATAGTTCAATTTAACCATCAATGCAGCATTGAAATAAGTGAGGTTCAAGTTGATGGACGATATCTCTTGTTCCTGAATTTCCCTTTCGAAAAAAATCGAACGCTCATGTTCATTCGATCCTTCGGTTTCTTCCTTCTCATCATTTCCTGTTTGACTAAGGCGAGTAAGCTTTTGCTTATTTTCCTCAGGTTCTGATCTTCGCTTTATTTCAACTGATTTAATAGGTGAAATGTCAACATCGAGTTCTTGTCCATCTATTTGGATCTTCGGGGTTATTCCATTCGGTTTGCTAAGTTTTTTCTCATCGGTATTCGAAAGCTCGTTCGAATCACTTCGATATAACATATGTTCATTTTCTTTGACCAGAGGCATCGCTCCTGTCGAAAGAGCCTCTTTGCTTCGACGCCCGGCCTTGTCTCCCATTTGAAGACTGTCATCATAGTTGGTTTCGAATCCTGAAAATGAAGATTGGGATGAAGATGGGGATGAATAATAAAAAGTTTTCGAATTCTTCTTTCTTTTCTTCTTGAGTTTATGACGGTTTTTAGGTATATTGGATACCTGGAACTGAAATTTTTGTTCATCGTCTGTACCCGTGGCGGCGGTGAGAGACAGATGACTACTATGCTTTCTATGCGAGTCGAGATCTTTAGATGATTCGTCGTCGAGTCCCAGAGCGAAGAGTCTATCATGCAACCTTTTATTTTCATTTGACTTCTTATCGTATAAAGATGATTTCGAGTTACGCGGAAACCAGAGCTCCCCATCTGGTCTTTTTAACTCAGCCCAATGCATTCGTCTCCATGAAAAATCTCTAACAAACTCGTTTAATTCAATACCCCATATCACCTTTGAACCTCTTTCTTGATTGGTATTATGCTTGGAACTGAAAACATTCGATGCTAGCGGCAACGTTTTAACTGTTAATTGTTTTGGATACTCACGATACTTAGCTCGAATCTTTCTGTTCCGTATAATTTGTAAAGGGTTGTATACTCCTTCAACCCCAGGGTGCTCATTATTATCTGCATTTAAGACAGACCAGTCGTAAATTTTTTGAATGTAAAGGTATTTTAGCCCCAACATAGACTTCACCTTCTCTGCCCGTAACAATGTGCTCCTAGTCACCCTCTGAATTGCGGGCGTTTCGTCGTACTCGCCCAGGTTGCGTTGACTGTCTCCACCACTTATATCAAAGTTGGAAGTATCATTTATGGGATCCACTATATTATAATCAGCTCTTAATGCTTTTCTGGTATCAAGGAATAATGAGGTCCACTCGTTCGCTTTCTTGATTTGGCTTCTGTCTTCAAAAGGTTTATCGTCATTCTGTTTGTCTTCGTCTAGGATCTTCTCATTAAAAGGCACCTCAAACTCAAACCCATTATAACTAGGGCCATTATGTTTCTCTAGTCGACCCTTATGTATCTTTTCTTTACCCTTGTGTTCAGATGTGTCGCCATTTTCGGCTATTCGATCTTTCCCTTTTGAATCACCCAGCTGGAATTGTGAAAGTCGGAGAGGTGATAATGGCGACGAGGGCGTATCACCATTATTTTCGTCTAGTAATGACGACTCTTGTCCCTTATTACTGGTCATTTATACCACCGCGACTGTCCTACCCTACTCTATTCTGTGCTTGAATTGAATGAATATTTAAGAAAGTTATATTAGATAGTTCTTGCACACTGTATCCGCATTCAGATTAGCTGATATATGGAATTGATTCTTCCTACAACACAAATTATTAGTTTAGCGGTAGTGTTAGTCAGTATCAAAGCTGATAGGTTGATTGATTCATTACAGGTTTACCAAGGAATACATTAGTATGAGTTCTGGAATTCAATTTGTTGAGGATTCGAAGGATTTCGATTCATATGTCAGTAAGAACAAGTATTTGGTGGCGAACTTCACAGCTCTGTGGTGCGGACCATGTCACCAGATTAAGCCATTGATAGATACTTTGTACGAGGATGCTTCTAACGAGAGAGTCGAAATTATCAGAGTAGACTTGGATTCGCAGACAGAGCTTGCCTCACGATACAGTGTAACGAGTATTCCTACGTTTGTGTTTTTAGAGCAAGGGAAGGAAGTGAACCGAGTCACAGGAGCGAACGTGCCAGAGTTTATGAAGCATTTCAACGTGATGAAGGACAAAGCGGCCAAAGATGAGTTGGCCAAGGCCCGCAGTGGGAATGGCGGCGGGGCACGAGTCACTGCTGCTAGCTCGTGGCAGGAGGTCGCAGACCGAATCCCCAAGGGTTTCGAGATATTGAACGGGTCCATCTACTTTAGCGAGTTTGAAGCCTTGAATGCGTTGCCGTTGTACAAGGGAGAAAAAGACGCTGATGTGAAAAACTTGTTCAGGATAGACTCCTCTAAAGGTACCAGTACAGTGTTGTCAGATGCTGACTCACAGCTTTTGTTCTACGTACCTTTTACCAATATCTCTAAAGTGGTTTCGATCTTGCTTAAGTTCAAAAAATCCAGTAAAATCGACTCTGACAAAGAATTGGAGCTAGACGAAGAAGAATTACAAAACGAGTGTCAAAACCCCAATCTTATCAAAGTGTGGCTCAATAAGCACAGTATTATGTCTTTTGACGATGCCTCCGCCGACAATAATGCGCCTCATGTCGAGAAAATAGACGAGTCATCGGAAACTGTCTGGTACGAATGCAAGGTTAAGTTCGTCCGGTTCCAGAACGTTCAGAGCCTTAACATCTTGATCGATGGTGCTGACGAAGACTACCACACTGTCATCGACAAGATTCTATTGATTGGGGTGAATGGCGACTCGAAGGAACAGGGCAAAATCCAAAAACTCGACGATGAATAACTGCTGTCCAGTGCCTAGTGTTCAATGTTCAAATACAAATCCCACAAAAGGTCTCTGTCGTCACTCGCCTACTTCCTTCTGTATGCCTGCTATACACGGCTTATAATCAGACAAATAGATCCTTTTCATGACCGTGCCGTAGTTTTATGGCCCTGTAGAATGAAATCATCAAGTTCATATTGGTCAGCGCACGCCACATGATTTTTCCACTAAATTTTACTTGCTGACAAGTTTAGCACTATAGGTATTAATGAATTACTGTCCAATTGGGATTTATATTAGGTTATCAAATCCTTGGAACGAAAGATAATGAATCATCAATTGTTTAAAAACCGTACCCTTGGAGGCATTAAAAGAGTCGGGTCCATCGTCAGCATCCGTGGGTTAGTGACAAGAGTAGGCGCCACCTACACGGTGAGGTATCCGCTAAAGCCGAATTTGGACGCTAATTTGAATAGTGGCACAGTGAATATACCCTTGGTGAAGTCATTTGTCAGATACCAATCTCAAGAGCTGGGAGGCAAAAAAGACCACGGCCTCGTGAAGTCTGATGGGACGGCGAAACAGACGACGGACGTGACGCCCGTGGAGCAGAAAAAGTCGACGCTATGGGATAAGGTCAAGCACGAGTTACAGCATTATTGGGATGGTACCAAGTTGTTGGGATATGAGATGAGGGTATCCACCAAATTACTTTTCAAGATGGCTGCCGGATATGGGTTGTCGCGGAGAGAGACGAACCAGTTACAACGTACTATTGTAGATGTGATAAGACTAGTCCCCTTTTCGATGTTTCTTATCATCCCATTTGCTGAATTATTATTGCCCTTTGCATTGAAGATTTTCCCCAATTTGTTGCCTTCGACGTACGAATCGAAACTGGACCGTAACAAGAAGAGAGCAAAATTGTCTAAGACCAGAATTTCGACATCAGAGTATATCAAGAAGACGATGGAAGAATCTGGCTTGAAATTATCGAAAAAAATTACCGAGGAAGAGAAAGAGGCATTTGTTTCGTTTTTCCATACTATTTCCATGGGCAAAAATCCAACTCGAGAGCACTTAATTCAAGTTGCTCGGATGTTTAAAAACGATCAGGTTTTGGATAACCTTTCTCGCCCTCAATTGGTCGCAATGTCGAAATACATGTCGCTCAGACCATTTGGTACTGACTCGATTTTACGTTACCAAATCAGACATCGTTTGTTAACAATCATCAAGGACGATAAAGCAATAGATTATGAAGGTGTAGAATCATTGAGCATCCCTGAATTACAAATAGCTTGTTCGCAGAGAGGTATTAAAACCACTGACGTTTCTCCAGCCAGGTTGAGAGATGATTTGGCAACTTGGTTAGACTTGAGATTAAGACAAAAAATCCCTTCAACATTGTTGATTTTGTCATCCACGTACACTTACGGTGATAACTCACACAGTATCGAAACTTACTACGATGCTTTATTAGCGGTCCTTTCTTCTATTCCAGATGAAGTCTATAATGTGGCTAAGTTAGAATTATCGGACGATTCCAAATTGAAATTGAACATCTTGAAGGAACAAGATGAATTGATCAACGAGGAGAACTTGAGAGAGAAGGACACCGTTAACAAAGTCAAGGACAATATCAATTTGGATGAATACGAAGATACTGCAAGTGAAGGTATGAAAATTGAGAACGAAGAAAACGACCCCGAAAGAAAGATTGTCGAGGAGAATGAGGGAAGAGAAGTTGAAGGAGCATCTTCAGAAACTGAAAAACAAACTAAAAATCAATCTGAAGGCAAGTCTGGTGACTCCAAAAGTTCTGGAAACAAGAACAACGATTGAAGTTTCGAAAATTCAAACTTAAAATAAATGATTCATGACTCATGCCTCTTCAATTATTTATTACGTGAGCTATTTCCCGAACAATGGCTTGCCGACTTATTCATAGTAGGATAATTTACCTAGATTATATTTTTTTTATGTATAAAGCTACCGTTACTTAAAATATCATTAATTTTTGCCTGTAGACCCAAATCCACCTTCGCCTCTAGCAGTGGCTTCCAATTCTTCTACTGAGATTTGTTTAATATCAGCCATTAAGATCCGTTCCAAAACTAATTGAGCAATTCTGTCGCCTCTCTTGATTTCAAAGTCTTTTTTAGAGTGGTTAAAAAGCACAATTTTAACTTCTCCCCTGTAGTCTGCGTCGATGACTCCGGCTCCGGTGGAAATACCGTGCTTCACAGCTAAACCTGATCTTGGAGCTACACGTCCGTACGTACCTATTGGTATCGCAACGCTTATGTCAGTACCAACCATTCCTTGTCCTTGCCCTGGAATAATTGCTTCCTCTGATGCGTAGAGATCATACCCGGCTGATAATACTGAACCTCTAGTTGGCAAAGTGGCTTTCTCCGAGCGTAAAAATACCTTTAAGTCTTGATCACCTCCTTCAACCTTTTGTTTCTTGTTCGTCTGTTCTGCACTAGTCATATTGATGTCGATATCCCAATAAGAGAAAATATAGAAGAGAACAGTAAAGAACATCACCAAAAATTAGAAACTATACGCGTCCCAAAGGCTCCGCGTTTTTGTGTCAGTGTCCATTTATGCTCCATATATACATACATATGCTACTATTCACTTGTCAAAGCTATTTTGCCATTGTGAACATATGCTAGCCTCTCTATGTAGGCTTTTTTGACGTAATGAAAGCCTTTTGTTTTTTGATGCATGTCTTTTCTCCAATCATAAGGAGCCGTTTGGCCCAATACTCCACCGACGTTATAAATGTAGTCCATAACCACTTCCACCTTCCAGTCGAGGACTTTCTCTCTATATAACCTTGAGTTAGGTGGGATATCATTAGTATTGTAGAACTTTGCCTTGGAATTATCGCAAAGATTTTTCCACTCACGGCCAGCCGCTTTCATAACTGCCACTTTGCGAGCACTGATGGAACAGCTTGAGTCTGCCCGACCCGAATCATGATCAGACGGCTTATAATAGTTTTTGAATTGGCTAAGAAATTTCAGAAATGGGGTGGACGTCTTGTATGGGTTTAAGCGTGCCTTTTTGGCGTGCTCCTTTCTTCGGTGCTCTTTTGTAAGGTAATACTCTTTACGCTGTGTAGAAAGTCCGTCAAAAAGTGACCGAACACTGGCATAGTGTAAATTGGCCCTTGAGCTGCTTTCTGCCTTCAAATCTGTATAAAAAATTTGCAAAGCAGACCTCTGAGAGTTTCTACCGAACGCTTCCTGGATTAAAGTGTCATAGTAGTCCCTCTCAAAGTCGTATATCGCAGTTTTCACACGTAGCTTGTCCTTTATAATCTCCCATGGGTAGAGCCCCAGAAGTGGATAGGGGTTAAACAGATATTTTGCCAGATATCTTTTCAAGTGTTCAACGATCTCATACCCCTGCCATATTCTTATTCTTTCCTTAAATAAATACTTCACGGTTTCATTGTTGCTATATGTCGACCTTTCATCGTCGCTTAGCTTGCTCCAGAAGTGTTTCTCTTTTCTATTGAGTTGCAGCTCGAGCTTGAACAAATCAAATCCAGTAACAAATATAGGCTTTGGATGTATATACTGGGGACTATTATTATTATCATTTTTCAGACCATAGTTGTAGAAGTAAATATTGCCTGATAGATCCCGTTGATCACTAACCGATTCATAGTCGTCATTGAGAGCAATTGAGCCTTCGACCCCTAAACTTGGAATAGGAAATAGCTTATTCCTTATTTCTTCCTCATCATTTCGTAACTGAGAAGTTTTAGTTGGGTACCAAATTTCAAAAGGCTCTTTTGTCCATTTGTTGCTCAAATAATGAGATTTGCATCGACAAGACAGCGTTGGTGAACTAATTGTTCCAATTGAGTGACGGCACTGTCTGAATGCACTATACATTAACTAGTTTGCAAATCACTCTAGGAAGAAGAGCCTCTGCTACTATTACACGTGAGGAGAGAATCAAAAACTTCGTTACAGGCAAACCAGATAAATTATAATATACAAGGTTCCCTAAAGTCTATATAGAGATATATCGGTTTTGCTGGTCTTCGTTGAAACCGTTCCATTCAAATAATTCGTAAAGTTTTACCAGAAGAACTGAAGGGACGGCTTCTTCAAGTTTACCAACGTGGTCAGGTATCGCAGAATAGTCTCCTGCCTGTCGTATGAGATAAACTTCGTTTTCATTCAATCTTCTCCTTAACGGGGAAACTGTGGACTGTTTGAAGATACACTGGAAGAGCACTAACTGGATAAACAAAATTAATAAATCGGATACCAAAAGACCGGGCAAGCCAAACTGAACGAGTTTATACCAGTAATTATCATTTGGTGACAGGTTGATGGGAGCCGATTCTCCGATGAATGAAATAAACCACCACGTCCCGTTCTCCAAAGTCCTCAAGTCGTAGTCCCTCTGTATCAGCATCATCCACACACTCATGAACACTATGTGATAGATGAACGTCACTATGGATTTCCAATACACCAAAGCGCATGTTTTCGTGTATATCATGTTTATCAATTCTTCTCGCGAGGGCAAGTCTTGTGAATTAGCATCATCCTCGCTTCTGTTGTTTAAAACGGCGTTGACGGCTTCATTTATCACACGAATACCACTGCCGCTGGAATTATCTGCAATCGAGCTGCTGCTCAAAAGTTTTTGGATTGTAACGTGGCATATTAGAGGTAGCAAGCATGCTGAATGGCAATATTTGATAAATTGATATCCCACTAGAAAGTACGTCAAACTGTCAAGGTGTGCTATAATCTGTTGCTGAGACCTCGTCTTCTGGATTATAAAGTGCCTGTTCTGGAATTTCAAGGTGTTCTCTCCTTCTATTTTTGTCGCTGTGGAATTATTAAATGTGGTTGATGATCTTATCGGAGGAGGTAAATTAACGGGCAAATTGGCGTTTGGAAACGATCCGGGCATGTCAAAGGGCGAATCACTGCTCATTAGATTACTGACACTGAGCTTTCGGAACTATATCACTATATGTAACTATTAGACCATATCATTCAATCTTTAAAGAAGAAGAAATACTAGAAAATTAAATGATAAGAAATTCAGTCGCTCTTTTTATCTCTATGGTGATCAATATACGCAAGAGAATTATTTATCGCCATTACACCACCTATACTACAATAGGAAAGGTTTAGAGCAGATAAACAACAATTTTAAAGAAACATATTATTGTATTTTATAGAAGCTAAAGTCAACCCCCTAACGTATACCTTAGTTGAATAAAGCACCAATGTCAGCAGGCATTTCGTCGATTTGAGTGGAGTAGAACTTTTCAATTTCTCTCATCATACCGACATCTTGGTCAGTGACAAAGTTGATGGCAACACCCTTTCTACCGAAACGACCACCTCTACCGATTCTGTGAATATAGTTTTCCTTGTTGGCAGGCAAGTCGTAGTTAATAACCAAGGAGACTTGTTGGACATCAATACCTCTGGCCAATAAGTCGGTGGCGATCAAGATACGAGAGGAACCAGATCTGAACTCGTTCATGATGGTGTCTCTTTCACCTTGAGGCAAGTCGGAGTGGATAGCAGAAACGGTAAAGTTTTCAGCCTTCAACTTGGTGGTCAAGTATTCAACCTTAGATCTGGTGTTACAGAAAATAACGGCCTGGGTGACGGAGATGGAGTCGTACAAATCACACAAACAGTCAAACTTGTAGTCTTCTTGTTCAACGTTGATGTAGAATTGCTTGATACCTTCCAAGGTCAACTCGTCCTTCTTGACCAAGATACGGACAGGGTTGTTCATGAACTTGGTGGTGACTTCCAACACATCCTGAGGCATGGTGGCGGACAATAACACAACCTGGGTGGTTTCAGGCAACAATCTGAAGATGTTGTAGATTTGTTCTCTGAAGCCAGAGGCCAACATCTCATCGGCCTCATCCAAAACGAACATCTTGACTTTGTCGGTTCTGAAAAAACGACGCTCAATCATATCGAAAACTCTACCAGGAGTACCAACAACGACTTGAACACCCGATTTGAATGCCTCGATATCGTCCTTCATCGAGGTACCACCAATGGAGGCGTGCACAGTCACATTCAAGTACAACCCGATGTGAGTGATGACGTTTTGGATCTGTAACGCCAACTCTCTCGTGGGAGCCAAGATCAACGCCTGAGTCGACTTTTCGTTCTCGTCGATTCTTTGTAATGCAGCAATAGTGAACGTGGCCGTCTTACCGGTACCAGACTGCGCCTGAGCCAACACATCACGTCCTTCAGTAATGGGCAAAATAGCTCTTTGTTGAATTGCCGATGGCGATTCGTAACCGTAACCGAAAATCCCTCTGATGATGTTGGGCTTCAAGTTCAAGTCGTCGAACGTGTACACCACGTTGTCGTAGTTGGTTTCAATCAATCCTGAATCAATATCAGTAATACCTTCGGAAGCCATATTGTAATTTATAAGCTAATAACTATTATACTATTCCTATAATGTAAAAAATGCCGTTTTTTTCCTAATATAAGGATTCCTCCATCCATGTCGTCCTTCAATGAGCTAATGAAAAAAAAATTCGCCAAAATTTTCACGCCGGGTAACCCACATTCACATACGGCCCACAAGAAAGGATGATGGCAAATATAGAGGCAAAGAATCGTCTAGACGTAGGGAAGGGCGATTGGAGGCATCACGAGTCGAAGAATCTTTCTGGGTGGCGGTTTTCCGGGCGAAACTCCCAGGGAAATATCTTTTTGTAGGCCGAAGACTGAGGCGAGGGTGGATGCTCGAGGTCGCCATTGGACTTAGAACTGGATGCCTGATGTAGAAGAAGCGAGTGTAGTCTGTCACAGATGTCCTCTGGGCCTGGTACAGGGTCCAGGAATGGCTGGTTGGTTGGTTTCGGGGCTGGTTCGTGAGTACCGGTGGCGTCGGACTGCATTTGTAATGGGTGCAAAAGCACATAGTCATCCGTATCGTTGAAAACCCTTTCCGGGGAAGGAGGAGTATGGGGGCCCAAATGGATCCTTACGGGGACATCATGGTTATTTGGTGGCTCCGCTAAGGTTTGCGATGATATTAGCGGTATTTCAAGCTTTTGAGAGTCAGTATCGATATCCCATGTATTAGTAAAAGGGGTCTCTCGGGGCTCTAGTGTGTCGCGAGAGTGTTTTTGGGCCAAAGGTGGCGGTTCACGCAGTGGATCCCATAATGCGTCGGCGGTTGTTTCAATTTTGGAGGGAAACGACTGGTAATTGGCCGGATCACATAGGTCAGCAGGCGTAAGTACTCCGCGAGAGAATTCGGGCGGTGCGGGCTTTACGGTGTCAGACTCGACAGAACTCTCACATTTACACTGAACTATATCATTCACGGATGTTCCACCGTACTGGTCGCTCCAAAGATCCCACCACAACCGAGAAAGGCCGGTCGATGTCGAGTTCCATGGCTTGTCAGGCCCAATAAAATGCACAAGCTTGATCTGAGACGTAGACCCGCCCCTATCCATTGCATTTTTGCTGAAGTAATTGTAAGCCGGTATGTACTCGTATTGAGTCGACGGGGTAGTGTTGTACAAGAATGGGAGCTGAATCCAATTGGATGTTCTTGTTTCAATA
Organism: Debaryomyces robertsiae; assembly: GCA_030566065.1. Classification (NCBI taxonomy): domain Eukaryota; kingdom Fungi; phylum Ascomycota; class Pichiomycetes; order Serinales; family Debaryomycetaceae; genus Debaryomyces; species Debaryomyces robertsiae. The sequence continues at coordinate 234,871 of JAJMHL010000008.1, forward strand.
ATCTTCGAGACGTGAGACTCATTTGATAAGACTAGATCTTGCACCCAGTCTGGTTGGGGGTTAAAATACTGATTCAACAACCCCTGATCGGCCCCGTCGAAAGATACCAGGTCGTTGCTTTGCGAGGCATGCACTAAGTTCACCAAATTACAGTAGTCTGTCTTGTTCGGTCTCAACAAAAGCACCCCCGAGTTAAAAATGTCTGGGAACCCGCTATCGGGGGCGGCGATGATCTTGTGTACGTCAAAGTGTAACTTCAACAAGTCCAAAACAGTTCCTTGATGCTCGTCGCTAGGGAGTACTGGCAATGTGTCCGCGTCCATATATAGGATTTTCTCGTATTTGTCGAGAGACCAAAGAAGGATTTTGGTTAATGTGCCATCCAACTCCGGTCTGCCCAAGTCAGCGGTTAGCTTATCGTGCATTGAAGACCTCACCGTTTTCAAATCTACCAATTCGTCATATAACTTGTCCAAATAACTTAACTGTTGTTCCAGAAATTTCAGCTTATCAATCATAACCCCTAGCGTAACTGCTGGATCCGGCCTAGCTCTGAGAAGCTTGCGAACAGCAGTACCTAGCACAAGTGCTCCAGCCAAGTAGTCCTCGGAGTACAAGAGCGTAAAGATGCCTTTGGCCATAATGCGGAGATGTTGGCTGTTAAAAAAATGAACAGATTTCGTTAGCCCACTGATGCCCCAATCGATTGGTCAAACGCTGATATATGCAGAAGAACAGTCCTTAATCGAATCAGTTATAGCCACCTAGTACGACTCGAATTACAATTACTCCCGTCTCCGCTAGCACCTCCTTGTAGATATAAGGATCGAGAGTTAACCCCCTCTGAGCTATACACACCCTAAAGGAACTATGGAAACCTTTATGACATTAAATTAGATATACACACACATACGACAAAAGATATATAATCAAACTATTAATAACCATGCACGTAATATACCGCAACTTAACGGGAGTAAGTCCAGACATTCTTCAATAAGCCGTCTTGTTGGGCCAATCTGTTCAAAGAATCGTCACCTTCACCTCTACCTCTGATGTAACCGCATAAAGCGTAGGTGCTGTTGTCACCTGGGATGGCTCTGCCTTCTTCATCGACATTGGCGATGTTGATTTGGACGGAAGCGTGGTCCTTAGCCTTGATGATTCTGTTGGTAGCAGAACATTTTCTTGGGACGTACAATTCAACCTATTCTGTTAGTATGTGTTGCTTTCTGACCACGCATTTGCACTTGCTTGGCTGTAGCCTTGCTGTGACTGTAGCTCGAGACTATCACTTGCATAAACTCAATTTTTCATTTAGGTAGAATTCATTCTTGATCGCTCTTCACCTCCGGTACGCTCATTTTTTCGTCTTTCAAATATCGTATCCCTGTCCATTGCAAAAATCCTGATATTCTACCTTTCTCTCTTTCAACCTTTTCTAGTCTTTCCAACGAACCTCTTGATCTATAATCGTCTGTCTAGAACGTTCCCTAGACCTTCAACCGTGCAATGCTGCTTTTATGCTGAAAACTGTACTTACTAATTGACCTTTATCGTTTTCCATTGTGACTGATGTATTTATGGATCTAAGCTATACTTTTGACTATAATTCCAGTTAGATATCGATCTTTTGAAAATTTTCACTCCTGCCAATGGTAATTACGTCCCATAGTGGATTCGGTATGGGCTTGTGCCGGTCACGGGACTGAAATTTTTTTCGGTGGGAACACGTAGTTGGTAAAATTACACAAAAGGCCAGTGATGTTTTTAGGGCTCTATGCCCTAGTACTCACTAAAGCTTATGCGGTGGTATTAACATTGTCGGCTGCCACTTGCTGGAGATACAGTAAGGCCGCACATACCAGATTGTAAGCGAAAGACGAATGGGCCGAGTAGGAAGGTTTAAGGAGCTGTCAAAATGTAGAACGTGACGGCATTTTGCACCGTGCGCCTAAGAGTTGCTTAAGACTTGAGGGTATGTCCCGGCTAAACCTCGTGGATGTGTTGAATGTGTGATGGAATATGGTGTACTATTACATATTGCACATCACTTACTGGCTAGTGGGCCTTGGATAATAAATGATCTTTGGATATTAAATGGTCTTGGTGAATGGTTTCCAATGTGTTGCATTATACATTTTGCACCTTTTGTATATAACGCTCGCGAACTAGTCGTAGACATTTATTATATGTTAAATAGTAATTGATAGCTAATGCAATGCTAGAACGGCAACACTCTCGACATGGTGTGTGTTGGGGAAGAAATCAAAGCCCTTGATGCTTTCAACGACGTATTGAGAGCCATTTTTGGTATTGTTGATAAACCAGTCGATATCGCGGGCTTGCGAATGCACGTTACAGCTGATATAGACGATTTTTGCAGGATTGTACTCGGCCAACTGGTTCAAAAACACGTCGTCACAGCCCTTGCGCGGAGGGTCTAAGATGACGGATGTGCGAGCAGCGGGGGTGTCGATATTCCCGAAAATCCTCTCGGCCTTACCCACAATGAAAGTGGCGTTCTGGATGTTGTTGAACTTGGCATTTGTTTCTGCAAACTTGACGGAGTCGGCGCTCACCTCGACCCCAATGACTCGCGATACGCCTTGGGAGCATGTGATGGAGAAAAGCCCCGACCCACAATAGGCATCTACCAAGTAGTTGGGCTCGTCAGGCTGGGTGTTGGGAATTTGTAAGTTGGACTTGACATATGCTGTTACCAGTGGTAAAATGGAGTTATTATTCTGGAAAAACTCTCCGGCGGAAAACTGGAACTTGAACCCATTGACATACTCAGACACAATTTGCCGAGACTCGGTCACACAAGTCTTCTCTAGCATTTTGCCATTGTCAAGTTCGACTTGAACCGCAGAAACGGCGCCCGTACTATCAGTTGAGCCTGGCTTCCGTTCTTCTCCTGCAACATTGGTATCTTCTCGTAATAAGATGGTAGCACCCTTCTTATATTTCATGTAGTCATTCTCGAACCTTTTGCGCTCATTTGTCATTCCTTTGTTGAGGATTTCGGTGCCAATTGAGCATTCTTCAATGTCCAACACAGAATAATTTCCTCCCTCGGCCTCCGGCCGCCAGGTTGGCCTACCCTTAGCACCAAACCCAAGTGATGGTCGCGGGTACTCGGCTGGCTTGGTATATGGCAAATTAAAATGAGGGGTCAATTTTGTCCTATAACCGTATTGTAATGGCGACGGTTCAGTCTCTTCTATAGAAGGTATGCCACCCTCTTTAGCAGACAATATTGGTGCTAGGAATTTATACGCATTCTGTATGGTCTGCCTCTTGAAACTTAATTGCTGCTTATAATCTACACTTTGATACTGACAACCAGAGCACTTGCCAAAATAACGACAATTTATCAACGAATCATCTCTGTATTTGGAGCTTTCGCATACCTTCAACATGTCTGACTCGACATACAATGGGTGCGATTTAAACACCCTGATATCGACTTTATCACCTGGCAATCCAAAAGGAACCAAACACACTTGCTTTCCTCCCTCCTTCATAGGATGCGGAATGACAGCTAGTCCGTCTCCATTCGAAGATAACTTCAAAATTTCGACATTGTTCACAACTCTATGACAGATGGCCTCTGTGTCTTTGTCATTCAATATGGCCCTCATGTCATTCGATATTTGGTCCTTGCTCAACCCAAACTCCTGCAAGATTTCGTTGATCTCATATTGCAATATTCCTAATGGGGAAGTAGGGTCAACATCCTTGGCCTTGTATTTCCTTTTCCCTACTCTAGTCTTACTATCTCTAGAGCGGTGCTCATTGGAATCCAGAGTATTATTTGGCTTTTTCAGAGATCCATCACCACTTGTAGGCGATATGGCTCTTTTCTTCACTTCTTGCAGTGCAACCGGCGTCATAATATCTTCTCAATATATATATAGAGAGTAGACTAGGCACTATTTGTCTTATCAATCAACCAAATGAAGTAGCAGAATTTTTTTTTTCGGTCTTGATGCGCAAACCATAAGCAAATCTCATGCTATTATTATTGGCTGCAATTAAATGAATCTTTCAGGAATATTAGTATATAACCACAGTAAAGGTTTTTTTTTCGAGCCACCAGAACTATCCGTGGTTCTGAATGCTTCAAGCTTTTCTATAATCTTCGTTTCGTCGTATCCTGCTAATTGGCCTTTCTCGATTGCATCATAGATTTTTTTACGGCGTAGGAAAGTCCTCAGTTCTGACTCATTCCTCCACTTGGTGCTATAACGGCTCTCCAACTCTTTCAAAGGGGGTTTTCCGTTGATGCCGTATTCATATTCTTTCCAGATCTCATAAACTGACTTTAGATTCTTCTCTAGCTTGTACTGAGGAGTGGTAACCAACTTCAGGCCTTTCATAAGACTAGTTCCAGGTACACTACTTTTAGCAGATTTCCCAGAAGCATGATGGCCATGCGTATATGATTCGCTTGTTTCGCTTGCCAAACCTTCGTAAGTAACGTTTCGGCTAAGGTTTTCGACATCACTACGCTGTTCGAGAATTCGGACCTCGTCTGCTTCTGGAACAGGCGGAGAAAACTGCATAACAGGAGCACTTCCACCTGATAAAAGGTTCATGCCTACCTGATTAGGTTTGCTGAAATTCGTTGCATGCTCGTTACTTTCACCGTGTTCCCTTTCTTGGTTGGTTTGTTCTTCGGCGCTGTGCATGCTTTCCAGTTGTCTTCCCAATATAGTTGAGCCTCTTCCGTTTCTGTCCACGCTCTCAATCAAAGCAGGAGCGGTCCTTTGGCCGTCAAACCCTTCAAGAGTCTCTTGAGTCTTTTGTCTTTTATTGTCAGTAAACCCCTTACCGCCTTCTCGTTTTGATCGGTCTGAGCAAACAAACTCATCCCTTGTAGGAACTTGAATCGGCCTACCATAACTGGAGGAAATGGGATCTCTTGTTCTGCACTGATATTTCGTAAGTGGCGTGTGTTTGTCAGACTCGCTGATCTGTGATATGTCCTTATCGACATGAGTTTGCAATTTCTTCGAACTCGTACTGCCACTTCTCTCCTGCAAAGACAAGTTAAGTCTTTCTATATCCCTTCCTAGCTTTCTGATATGCCTATGAAAGCTCTCTAACACTTCGTTATCACTGTCAGCATCTTGATTTGAATTATTCTCAGTCATTGAATCCACCCTCAGACTTAAATTAAAGAAATTACTTGCTAACTCGTCCAAACGACTATTAATAGATCTTAAATGGATGTCGATCTTCAAGTTTATCGATTCTATCTTCTTGTTGTTACTTATCTTATACGAGCTGAATTCATGATGCAAATTATTCAACTGAGTCAAAATACGGCTCACATCATCGAACCCCTCTTGTGAACTGGATAGGGTATATCTTCCAATCTGGTTTGTAAGTGACATACTGACCAGGACCTATATATATTTCATTATGTACTAAATAACTTGTCTGAAGATTTAGAAAATACGACAAAAACTAATCTCTGCGCTTTTTCCCCATATATCATAATCAAGATAACAAAGGTATGAACATGTATTATAATATAAACACGTAGCTAGGTAAGTCCTAATTCAAGCCTAAGAACTCCGAACCCATAATAAATCCCCAAACTGCAGTAGTAGCGACTCCCGCGTAGACGAATAGCCTGCCAACAATCTCCACATCATATCTTGGTTTGAAAACACCACTCAATTTTGGGTCCTTTGGAGTTGTGACCCCACTTGGTTGTTTTCCGTATTTATTCTCGTAGTCTAACATTTCGTAGTAGTCTATTTCATTACCAGGGCCCATTTCGTCTTTTTTCTTATGATCCGTTACACCCTGAATAAAGGCATTGATATCACCTAAAGATTGCTGGCCACTCATATTTGATAACGATTGCGATCTTATTTGTCTTGTAGACTTCTTGGAGAATGCTGTAGGCTGATAGTTCTTCCTGGGCAAGTAAACGCCAATAAACTTATATATTGGTGGTAAGATAGTGAAAATCAATGGTTTCGATAGTGCTTTCCAAATAACCACTAGAACAACTCCCATAACAACCCTTAAAATAGTTTTGAGAAGGCCTAGTTTAGCAAAATCAAAGTTAACAAGAATAGGATCGTGATGGAGATTCTTGAACTTGAGGTACTCAGTAGCACATGCTAGCCAATGTGATAAATCAAGGCCAATCAACACTCCTATGAAAGCAACCGAGTCATCAAAACATGGACAGTCATCTACTGGCTCAACATGTACATGGATCAAATAGATATACCCTCCCACAATGCAGATAGGGGTTAGTATCAATCCGAGCATAGAACCGTTGTGGGACGACAACAACCACTCATCCCATCGAGTTCCATAAAAGTATCTGAACAAGAATAACACTATACCAATGCAGGATCCCGTTAAAATGTCGAAATAACCATGCATGCCACAATATATTCTGCCAAAAATGAGTGAAAAGTAATATAATACAAGGAAGCAGACTACACCAACGATGGTGATTTGATCAAAATTGTCTCGGTATTCAAAAAGCTTCCCCAAGATAAGCAAAGTTACGGCGGTCGCATTGGCACTGTGACTGGAGGGAAAACCATACTCTTGCGTCGTATAAGAGGACATGGTGATTCTATGAAGCGGAGGAGACCTTGGCCTTGGTAAACATAACAAGTCCTTCAAGTTACCAGTGAAAAAGATACCAAGTCCAAGAACATACACCAAGTCTCTGGATAACGTGCTTGCCCCGAACCAAATTGGTACCGGTAACATTAATACGTAAAAGGTATGCGATGCTAAATTGGCTGTCCATGCAAAATAAAAGTCAAGAATTGGCGTTCTAAGATTATTCTGTAAACTGGCCAACATTTCTGTCTCTTTTCTTATTATGGGTAAGCACATGCATCTCAACTTGTATCTGAAAGGTGATAATTTCGACTTGTAGTGGTCGTTAGATTTATTGCCGGCGTCGTTGAGATGGGATGATTGTACAGTTTCTAGCTCATTTTCTTGATTATTGGGCGCCGTTTCAATTGATATCGAGGTTGGGCTTGAATCTGAGCCTATTATTCTCCTACTCATTATTGGGTTATCAGGGATTGATGCCATGTTTTTCCAGATTCACCCCGTAGTCAGTACCAGAGGAGTATCTTATTCTGGTGCGCTCTAATTTTTCAAAAGCTTAAGCCACCAAGCTGAGCTCCACAATATCTAATCTTTATATTCACTTAATCTACAGTTCTAACGGAAATAATCTAGTCTATGGGCACAAAAGTGCAAATTGTTTACAAGATAACGCATTTACGTTTCTTCTTTTCCTTCCTTGTGAATGCAAATTCGTCCTCGTTATATTTACTGTCCGACCCAAAGTTTCCGTATGGGTTGGAGTTGTAGTTTTCTTCTGTCAATGGCTGATCCAACAACATCGCAGAATCCAAGGACGAGTTTTTCTTGTGATGTCTCTTGGCCGAGTGGCCAGACTGATTCCTTGAGTGACCGAAGGCTTTTGACAATCTATTTTTCAGTGACCTCTCTACTTGCTCCTGATGTTCCATTTGCTTCTGAAAGTGACTTAATGCAAAATTAAACACCGTCTTAATGTTGAACATCTTCTTGGCAGAGCACTGGATGTAGCCAATTGCGTTGATTTCCGTGGCCAACTGAATCGGAAGGTCGGGGTCTATGGACGTGGGCAAATCGGACTTCGTCCCCACTAAAATGATGGGAATCCCAGGACAAAAATGCGACACCTCGGGAAACCAGCTATCCTTGACATTTTGCAAGGACGTGAGACTGTCCAAGGCAAAGCAAACAAGCAAGACATCCACGTCTGGGTACGAAAGAGGCCTTAACCGGTCGTACTCTTCTTGCCCAGCAGTGTCCCAGAGCGCTAGCTCAATCACCTTGTTTGTCGGGGTCGATATGTGGGCCACATAGTTCTCAAAAACAGTGGGCACGTATATTTCGGGGAATTTCTGCTGCACATACGACACAAGCAAACACGTCTTACCACAACCCCCGTCTCCAACCACCACGATCTTCATATTGTAATTTGCGTGCTTTTTGAATCCATCTAGTATAGGGTAGTTCGATATCACCGGATCATCGTTGATGATTATTTTGGGCGAATTGTACTTCTGGTAAAGCTCCCTCCGTTGCTTCTCGATTTCCGACCTTCTTTTCATGGTATCATATGGGTTAAATGGCTCATCTTCAGCCTCATCTGCTCTTCCTAACATAGAGAATCTCTTTGACATCGTAACTGAACTCCGCTATGTATTTGCTACTGGATCATATCAGGTCCATCTGAAAACAAAAATAGATCTTGTTTGTTTATCGTATTATGTCATCAGGTACCAATGTATTGGTGTCTGGATTTGTCGGTGTCCGGGTGTAGTCACGCGATGGAATCGGTTACTCAGGGGTGGGATTGTTATATCTGTATAGAAGTTTCGCTCAAGATCGGTCCCCGGTTGCAGTGAGGCCAATAAGCATTAAATAAGTTTAAAGTAGTTCCAGATCGTTTCAAATTACGAACATGGCCATTTTCTATCGCCTCGCATAGTGTTACTGGTGTTTGACGGCGTTGGCTCTTTTTTGGGTTCGTCTCATACAGGCAAACCAGTGAGGTCGTATTCGTAAAGACATTTTGGCCCAATTCTAGATTTTTTACATCCAGTCGCAAATTTTACCTTTGAAAAAATTTTACGTCTGTAAGAAGCAAGCTGAAGAAAGGCCATATGGGTCAGAGCTATGTGTTGGATACAAACCAGTCTGTGGTTGACCACAGAAAATACTACGGGGCGTTGGTATAACGTTTATACCGAGGGGAAACCAAGTAGGCGACAGCATGCATGGCGTAAAACCGCTCTATTGCAGACGCAGAACAAACCTGCAAGGGCGAGCCGACCGTTGCGATCGGTAGGGCCGACGAAAAAGTAATAACTTACGGTAACATATTAGAACTACCGAGACATCGGGTGCATACATATGCATGATCTGGGCATGCTTATCCGCTGAGCTCATCCGTGTAGCCCCCGGGTGTTTGGTGTCTCTGCCGATTGCCAACGAAGCCGATGGGGCGCTGCAGACTTCTTGTCTACTGTGCCAACAAACCCTATCAGGGTGTATTGGCCTACACTGTTCCACAGTAAAGACTTGTTTAAGGCACAAGCCGCGTTTTTCCTGGACCCCAAGCTTGTCTTTACATGGCCGCACTAGTATTTCTTCTCCTTTTGTCTCACACGGCCCGCTCTCGCTTCTGTCGTTCGCTGTGCGATATCGCACCCCAGCCAACGGTCGGCCAACGGTCGGCAAACGCACTTAATATGCCCCAACAGGCAAACCCCCATAATCTCGCCTTTGGAGGTTTGCAGCGGGCGCAAGTCTAGACCGCGCCGGTGTAACACCCTGCTTATGTCAGCGGATAGTCTAACCGACAGCCTGTGTATCCTTTTTTTTGTTTGGTTTTCTCGCTTGCAACAGATTCGCGATTCGTTTCGTGTTTCGCGATTGCTGCCAGCCTAGCCCGCCCCCAGTTTTTCAGGCATTCGTGGCACCAGAATGGCCCGAGCTCCCTGGCGCTCGGGCAGTACCCTCGTTTCACATTGCTTCACCACCAGTTTGCTTCATCTCCCAAGAAAACGACCAGTCGACAAGGCTTGCCAAACATTTTCGGGACATTGTTGAAACCAGATTCGCCCTACAGGGAAATGCCGACACTCGAAACGGTCATAACCAGCACGTATCTCGGAAATCACCGCCATATGCGGGACTCTACAGTATGGTTTGCACGTGCAAACATCACACTGAAAACTTTTTATCCGACTATTTATGTTTCGTGCACCGCATCGCGTGTTTCTTGAAACGGAGAAAATTGCCAAGCCGCACATGTAGCGATTGAACAACAAGCCTTGGACACCCCTACCAGACAAGGGATTGAAAATTCGTTTGTTTTTCTACTAGAGCTTTAAAATGATACATCACTTCCCCCTTGCAATTCATTAATATTTAGGTCCTTTCGCTGATAAAGAATATTTAAATTTTGTTTTTTTTTTTTTGGTTTGTTCCTATAACTAAATTTACAAACTATTTAAGTTCCATTAGTCTCTAACCCCAGTCATTCCTTTAAGTTAGCATAAGTGGTAAAAAAAAATGAGATTTGGTTCCAGTGCTTTGTTGGCGATATTAGCCGCCACGATTTCAGTTGAAGCGGGCCTGACCTCGAAGGTTAGCTACGCAAACGTCGGGTTTTCAGGATCCTATAAAGATGTCACGTCTATGGACGAGGACTCGGGTTCATGCGAACAGCAGGACAAAAGTTTTTCAGGCACGTTGGCGCCTTTAGATGAAGAGTTGTCGGTGCACTTCAGAGGTCCCATCAAGTTGTTGGAGTTTGGGGTATACTACCCATCTTCAGGCTCCAGCTCTAACAAGAAGAGAGAGGAAGAGGACTGCGCGGTCAAGCACGTGCACCACAGACACAAGAGAGCTACTGAAGTAGTTGAAGTGACGCAAACGATTGTTGTTGACGGCCAAGGTAACACCCAAACTTCTCTTGAAACCACCACGGCCACCGCAGGCTCCGGTGACAACAACGGGGGCAACAAATTGCAAGTATCTGCGCCAGGTACCACAGCGGGGTCTTCGGAACCAACTGGTTCTCCAACATCGTCTGAAGGTTCCGAGTCGTCCTCCGGCTCCCCCTCTGGTTCCAGTTCCGGCTCCAGCTCGTCTTCTGAATCGTCTTCGCAATCATCATCCGACTCTTCGGTTGCTTCTGGCGACTGGGAAAGAGTTGCTCACTACACCCCAGGTAACACCGACAACGTTACTTTCTTCAACTATCACGGTGGTTCTGGTTCCGGTGTCTGGTCTTCTGCGTTCGGTAACTCCTTGTCGTACGCCAACCTGGACGCTTCTGGCGGTTCTTCAAGCCCTGTTGCTTTAGAAGAGACCACGACCGACTCCAACGTCGAGTACATCATTATGTCTGGTGAGAAATGTAACGGTGACGACTGCGACTTCTACAGAAAGGGTATTCCAGCCTACCACGGTTTTGCTGGCGCCAGTAAAATTTTCGCATTCGAATTCGAAATGCCTACCGCTTCCGATTCCTCCACCATCAACCACGACATGCCAGCCATCTGGATGTTGAATGCCAAGATCCCAAGGACTTTGCAATACGGTAAAGCCGAGTGTTCGTGCTGGAAGTCTGGTTGTGGTGAATTGGACTTATTTGAGATCTTGGATTCTGGTTCTGACCAATTAATCTGCCACTTGCATGATGGCCAAGGTAACGACGGTTCAGCTCAAGGTGGCGGTGGTTCTCAAGACTACTTTCAAAGACCAACTTCCAAATCCATGAAGGCTGCTGTTGTCTTTTACGATGGTGGTATCAGTGTCTTGCAAGTTGACGACTTCGGCAGCTCCCTCGACTCCTCCACCGTCGAGTCCTGGATCAGTCAAAGTGGCTCCAAGGCTAACCTCATGGGTTAAGCATATTTTGTTCATATAGTAAATTATTGATTGTATACTTCTTGTTTTCATAATGTTAAAATGTTCGGTTTTCTAGATGCCTGTAGTGCTAAAGTTCCATTAGTGTACGAGGTCTTTTAAAGGTGCGCATTACCAAATTTCAATCAATCGCGCAGCATAATAATCTTCGTACCATCTTTTACTCAAAATAGTCATAGAAATGTCTACCGTTGGAGTTGATATCGGTACAGGGTCCGTACGGCTATGCGTATACAGCTCGGAAGGCTTCAAATCTGATTCTAGACCTATATTCACATCTAAACATGATTTCTACACCAACTATGTCACTCAGTCATCGCAACAAATTTTTCAACAAATAGTCGAACTACTACACGAATTGGTAGACTCGCCGGTCAATGCTATATCGTTTGCGGCCACCTGCTCCATGGTCGTCGCTGAGAAAACGACCGTTGAAAATACAGAGTACTTGAAGCCGTATGCGGTCAACTACGACGCAGACGACCCCAGCCAAGATATTATCTTGTGGATGGATAACCGCTCTGTGGCGCAAGCGGCCTACTTAAATGCCCAGGTGGACGAGCATCTGTTAAGTAAAGTTGGGGGAAAATTCATTCCCGAAATGGGCTTGCCAAAACTTAGGTGGTTGCACGAGAACTCCACTACATCAATCGTTTGCTTCGAAATGTACGACTGGTTCAGTTATTTGTTCTTGGTGGGAGGGTTCAACAAAGAGGGTTTGGTTCCGTACGTGAGCGAGCCCCTCGAGACCATGCCTCTGTTCCCATCCGTCAGCGAGGCAATGGATGGGTCCATCAAAGGCTGGACCCCCGAGTTCTTGCAAAAAATGGCCGGTATTGGCCCTCATATCACCGTTGGCAAATCCGAGATCAATCTAGCCACCTCCGGTCTTTTGCCCGTAGGGGTCCCGCTAGGCCATGTACACAAAAAAGTGTTCCACCACTCCACTCCAATCATGGTGTGCCACGGCTGCATTGACTGCTATGCTGGCTGGCTTTCCACCGTCGAGCAGTCTTTCCAATCTGAATCCACCTTGGCCATGATCGCTGGCACTTCTACATGCTTTATACTCGCCGCCGCCGGGAATGGTGGCCGCTATGGTCCTATTCCCGGCATTTGGGGTCCGTTTTCCCAGTTGCTTTACTCGCCAGTGCTTCTCTATGAGTTTGGCCAGCCTGCGACTGGCAAATTGTTCGAGCAGCTTTTTCGCAACTACGCGCCCGTGATCCCCGAAACCGAACCCGATGTGTTTGCGTTTCTCGAGCGCGAGACTGTCGCGCTCGAGACTGCTCATTCTGCTCCCGTCACCGAGATCATCAGAAACTACTTTTGGTATATCGACCAGTATGGCAATAGAAGCCCCTATAACGATTTTTCCATGGGCGAAATGATCATCGACGGCTACAACGCCTCCCCGTCATTGGCGTCCATCACCAATGGCCTCTCACTCCTTGGTCTCGTCATCCGATACAACCTTGTGTTGGAGTTTCTTTGTTTCCAGACTAGACATATGTTGGAGATAATCCGGTCCCATGCGGGGCCCCGCATATCTTCTATAACCGTAAATGGTTCTCAGGGCAACAATGCGCGACTCATGAACCTTCTTGCTGCCGTCACTCAACTTCCAGTGCGAATCCCGTGCCTGGCCGTTAACATCAAATATAACGTCGTAAGAGGTGCTGCAATCGTGGGAGCTATTGGGTATGGATTGGCCCATGACTCCAGCAACTATGACGTCATTCTTGATCGTTCTCTTGCCGCTAACTCCTACAATACGATATGCGCACCGGGAGATCACCACCACCTGCAACAGCAGCAGCAGCTGCTGCTGCTGTTGCAGTTACTGCTGTCGCAGCTCCAGTCACAGCGGCTACTCTTGGATCGCAAATATACCATCTATGTCGATATGAGTAAAATGCAACAGTCGTACAGAAATTTAGTAAACGAAAACGTGACACGGTAAAGTGGGTTTTTTTTTTCGCTAACAACGTACTCCACGCCTTGGGCGGCTAATGGTGGGGGCCCAGTGGGACAAAAAAAAACTTTTCTTCTTTTATACGGACGGTTTAGGTAGTGGGTAAGATATATACATAACAAAGTGCTCTAAGTCGACCAGGTACAGTCTAGAGGGTAGATTTCGTAAAAAGGTTGGCAACAAGGTCAAAAAGGGAAAAAAAAAGACCGAAATTGGAAAAGTGTGTTGTTATCAAGGAGATTAATCAAACACACCGCAAAATAGGCTGTCAATGATCGGTGATGCCAGTATAAAATGAGTCAACATAACTACATCAGATTCGAGGGAGAGGATATGCTTGAAAGTAACAAATACATTTCTTCTAGTCCGGAGAGCAAAATGGGGCCCGAGGGCGGGGTCGGAGATGCGACAGTGGAAGGACAGGAGAACTCCGGATACGACGGCGGCAAGCCCAAAAAGAAGAGAAAGACGACGAGCCGGGCGTGCGATGCGTGTGCCATCAGGAAGGTAAAGTGCGAGCAGCGCCGGCCCTGTTCCCACTGCGTTACCAACAACTTAAGCTGTACGCAGTTGCGAGAGCGCAAGAAGAGTGGGCCCAAGACGCTCCACCGCAAAACGCTTGATAGCATCAACAGTTTTTCGGGCTCTAAATCCGACGACGTGCCGCAGCATGCAATGCGGCGGAGGTCCGATTCGAGCTCCAACACTTTGCCTACAATGCACGAGTTGTTGAAGTCAAACCACTCGAACCATCCAGTGGAATCTGTTCCGAGGGACATTGCCCAAGGGGGCCTGGTGGTAGCCAGAAGCGCTGCTAATAGCAGGGTCCTCACAGCAGGACATGTTATCGATATTTTGCGTCTAGTGAATGAGCCAATGGTGTACAAGTGCTTGGAGAATCTCACGGTGCACTCGACCTTGGCTAACAGCGCCAAACTCATCGGCTTTGTGCAAGAATGGTTTCCTGATGCCGACGGCGAATTGGTCATCAGCTCGCATGATTTGATGTATTTGTCCAAGTCGTTGATCATTCTCACGTTGAACCTATTGGTGATCGAAAATTTGATCAAGTTCAAAGCGGTGGGGTATAATTTGGACTTTATGGATGGCGACATCGAGCATTACCGTAACTTGAAGAACTCGTTACAATTGAAAATAACCGAGATCTTTTTGTCGATTGATCAGTTGTCCATCTTCCCTGTCCATTCGTCAATGCAAAAATCACAGACATCGCAACAACTTTACTACAACCAGTCCATTTCGTCATTGCATTTATGCAACTTCCACCAAATTACCAACTACTTGAATCCACAAAACCAAGATCAACAAAAGTTGATTCATCTCAGAAAAGCCATCACCTTCTATCAACTAATCAACATTCCTTTCCGAAGCACACCGGAGCTTACGGACATACAACTATATGAGTTGTATGAATCGTTGTTTACGATGGAAAGTTTGTATTTCTTCTTGTCGTCTGATTTCATCATTAAAAGTAACAATGTCCTACTCAACGAATGGAATAACTTTAATTTTAGTCATATCCAGGTCCAAAGAAAGGCCACCAATGGTAACTCACTCTTTGAAATCTTCAAAGTCATAAATAAAGAGGACTTGATAAATTCACAATCTATTCATTACTTATTCAAATTCTCTATTTTTACCGGGAAAAATACCAGCATCAAAAGTATCAAGAAAATTAACGACAACAAGACAATTGGTAACACTTCTTATATCCAATTCAAACAATTTTTGAGTAATCTATCCAATAAAGATTATATGTTTGAAATTTTAAAATTTATCATTTTGTTCAAAATTATAATTCTTCATTGTACTGAATTAAACTTTATGCACTTGAAATGTGAATTGCTTGAGTCAGTCATTAATTTGAACAATTTTTTGGATTTGAAAGACAACTGTTTGAATCTACAGATTAGCAATTACCAATTACTTCCGCATTTGTTGCAGGTTTTGAAGTTTAACATTGATATAGATGAGAACCACTTGAAGGAGAATCAAGAGCTTTTGGTCAAATTTACCAAGAATTTGATTGAACTATTTCCCTTTTGTAACCAGAATATAACCAAGATTATCAAATCGAACGAAAGCTTAAATCATTGGTTTGCGGAAGTCACCAAGTTAACTGAGTTACAGAAGGAAAACCCCCCCGCTGACGAACATTTGTTTAATGACATTTTAAGTGAGTTGGATTCCAAACTCATCTATTCAACTGAGTCCACTAATTCGAATTCTAAATTTGTCACCCAATGTCCAAGTCCCCTGACCATTTTCAATGACTTCAACCCCGTCAACTCCAACACACAAACCGGTAAGTCAGTAGTCAACAACAGTTCGGATTCAACGGCTGAAAATGGCGCTCGTGAAGCGGCTGGCCCAGTGCGTGCCTCAGACGGCTTTCATACCAGTGCAAGCCAATTCTTGAACCCATTGCAAGCGACCCCTGCCCCTCCGGTCGTCACCACCAGGCTCGCAACTAGTGATAAGGATGAAGACCCAGGCGACCTCATCTCATTTTCGCTCTCTGAAAGCGCAAAGAACTTATACAGCACGTTTCACCAGTTTACTGACGACTATTCCAATAACGGTCGTAGCAGTAACAGCTTCAGTAACCTTTTTCAGTTTAATCCTGCTACGCGCACTGTTGATTGGAACATCCACAACGAAGATATTAAAAACCAGCCTAATTTTCTACTTTGACGATCGAAACATTTATAGACATCTTTATAGAATGTGTTCAACATATGCTATGCTCTTAACGAATGAATTAATGCTCGTGATTTGGTTTCTGCCATATTTTGCAATCATTATAATCGATGTGTTTTCATCTCTAAAACTTTAATTTCATGCCACTCTACGTCTTGATCTTTCGAATTTCTTATTGCCAGCGCTCCTTATCATCAGCTCGTGTCTTCAGTACATCATAAGTACCTAACTGCCCAAACTTCACGTCAAACACCAGAGAATGTCGTGCTATTTTGCACGACAAATCAATTCGAATTTCCGACAAGAATGTCGTGTGCCTACCACTCTTCCCTGGTGGTGAATTTATCATTTGCTGAAGTATTAAGGAAGGATAGTACTGTTTGGAGGTAAAGTCAGCAAAGATATAATTATATTGCAAGATCCTGGTAATCTAAACCAAAAAGTTTAAGGGAGATCAAGAATAGTTGAAGGTATATTAATTTTAATTGATTAATTGTAATAAATTCCGAAAAAATACGTATTCTTGTTTTGACGTTTAACCGCTGGAGAGATCAGAATAAACGAGGGCGAGAGAAGCAGAATTGATTACATTTATTTAATTTCCGACTGTATATATACAAGCTAAGTGTTGACTCGGGGACAAGTAAAAGTACTTTGAAATCAAGTTTAGCATACTAACATCATCTGATTCTCTGCTTTTTATCTGTTGTACACATATTCCACGAGAGTCAAGATCTGTTGGTTCCAGTATAAATTCGAGATTTCGCTACAAACCAATCCAACGCATTCAACACAGTATAGAGTTCGTCTACTATGGATTTAGATATGGATGTTCCAATGGAGGACGTCAGCAACGATCAACAAATGGGCCAAAACTTCCACGATGCGGCCCGGTCTACACAACAAGCACAGTCATCCAGTAGTAAGGGTTCAAATACGCTGGGTATCGGACAATTGGATGAATGGATCCAGAAGTTGGCGGAATGTGAGCCGTTGTCGGAAGGCGATGTGAAAAAGCTATGCGATATGGCAATGGACGTGTTACAATTTGAAGAAAACGTGCAACCAGTGCAAGTGCCTGTGACGATATGTGGGGATGTTCACGGTCAATTTCATGATTTGATGGAATTATTTAAAATTGGGGGCCCTTGTCCTGACACCAACTACTTATTTATGGGTGACTACGTTGATAGGGGCTATTACTCGGTAGAAACTGTAACATATCTAGTTTGTATGAAGGTGAGGTTTCCAAATAGGATTACTATATTGAGGGGTAACCATGAGTCGAGACAAATTACACAGGTTTACGGTTTCTACGACGAGTGCCTAAGGAAATACGGCTCCGCCACCGTTTGGAAGTTATTCACCGACTTATTCGACTATTTCCCAATCACAGCATTAGTGGATAATAAAATTTTCTGTTTGCATGGCGGGTTGTCACCCATGATTGAGACCGTTGATCAGGTAAGGGAATTGAATAGAATCCAAGAAGTCCCCCACGAGGGACCAATGTGCGATTTGTTGTGGTCAGACCCTGATGATAGAGGCGGATGGGGGATCTCTCCAAGAGGTGCAGGATTCACTTTTGGTCAAGATATTTCGGAGCAGTTCAACCATACCAACGATTTGAGTCTCATCGCAAGAGCTCACCAGTTGGTGATGGAAGGGTACTCATGGTCGCATCAGGAATCCGTGGTGACAATCTTCTCGGCCCCTAATTACTGTTACAGGTGTGGTAACCAAGCAGCTATCATGGAGGTCGATGAGCAGCATAATAGACAATTCTTGCAGTATGATCCTTCCGTCAGACCGGGTGAACCTACTGTTACAAGGAAAACCCCTGACTACTTCTTATGATTTATTGGTTTGTATTACTGAATGTTCTGTTCTACGACGTATTAATTAATGACGAACTGCTGTTCCATTCTTCCTTCTTATTTCTTTTTGATTTTCTTTTTGTTATTCCTGTCACTATCATTATTAGTTAAAAATCGTTGCTTTTATTGTATTCCGTCTAGTGTTTAGTAAATGGTCATTAGCCTTTGCTATGCTCAACTGTAACTACATAATTCCCCGTCTCCATGTTTTGTTTTGGCGTTGAGTCTTATCAAGCTCTATTGGAACTATTGATCGTATAGTCTTCACCAAATTGATAAAAGTAGTGTTCTCACCAAAAACGCATTTTGGCCAACCAGAGCCGTCATTTTCACCAGAAGTAATCATAGTAAGAGATTTATAGTACAGAAGCTTTACCATTATTTAGTCAGCGGCGGTTGATAGATATCTAGTTGAACGTCAAGCCATCGTATCAGATATAAATATTGATCGAAAATGTTGAGAATTGCCCCTAGACAGGTAAGACCAATAAAGAAAATGGTCAGAACCATTTATACGCCGGTATTGGAATCGGATATCAATATCACAAGAAACGGTAAAGTCAACGTTTCAGTTGGGCCAGGAGGACGCTCATCCAGAACAGGATACGTGGCGACCGTTTTTGGGGCCACTGGTTTCTTGGGGCGTTATTTGACTTCCAAGTTGGCAAGACATGGTACTACTACTATCGTGCCCTACAGAGACGACATGAAGAAGAGATTCTTGAAGGTAACGGGAGACTTGGGGGTTGTTAATTTCGTTGAGATCGACGCAAGAAATTTGAAATCTATCCAAGATTCGGTCCAACACTCCGATATAGTGTTCAATTGTATTGGAGCGGATTACAACACTAAAAACTTTTCTATGGCTGACGTCAATATTGGGTTAACCGAGAGAATTACACAGGCGGTGAAGGATGCAGGTGTGCCAAGATTCGTCCACGTTTCGTCTTACAACGCCAATCCTGACTCGAAGTCTATCTTCTACGCTACCAAGGGTATCGGTGAGCGCGTTGTCCGTGACATCATGCCTGACGCTACCATTGTGAGACCTTCTCCTATGTTTGGTCGTGAAGATAATTTATTAAACTACTTAGGCCCAAAATTGAAAATGTGGACTCCAAATAAGAACGCTAAGGAGATTTTCCCAGTTCACGTTACTGACGTCGCCAGAGGGCTTGAAAAAATCGGTTATGACGATTCTACAGTTGGCCAGACTTATGAATTGCACGGCCCAGAAAAGTTCTCGTTTTACGAAATAAGACAAATGATTCAAGGTATTACTCAGAATTTCGCCCAAGCTGGTCCTTTGCCATACAGTTTCGCCGATTACAACATCCCATTGCCCCTTGCAAAATTGGCTGCTGATTTGAAACAACTTGTGTACTGGAAGTTAACTAACTCAGATCAAATTGAGAGACACTTGATCAACCAAACGATCGATCCAACTGCCAAGACATTTAAGGATTTGAACATCGAAGAATTAGATCAATTGGCCAATGTTTTGTTCACCTACGTCAAGCACTGGAGACACCCATTGATTGCCCAAAAGGGTGCTCCATCCCAGAAGGAGTTGCGCCAAATTCAACATTTTTCGTAGATTACCCGTCTCGTGCTCCCCTTCTCTTTTTTCAGCTACATTAGTATAGTACATTAATAGTTAAATAAAACACTGCATATTTTATTTCGGTAGGTAGTTGATAAACTTGACAAATATAATACCCGGAGAAGTCCGATGATCGATAAGGCTAGAATCTATCTCAGAGTTGATGCAAGAATACTTTTCCTTTAGAGTATTTTTGAACCAGAAATGCCTTCATACGAGTTACCCTCCATAGAGAGTTTGCCAACCCTTCCTGTTGACCAACAAGTCCAGGCCCTCGACCACTTATTCGAGCCATGTCCAACTTTATCATCGTTCCTTATTTCTAGGCTCTTCCACGATAGACAGATCTATGCGTCATACACTGCTATGATTGAGAAATCAAGGATCGAGTTACTACAGTTGCTTACACGATCGGAAGAGGAAGCTGCCAAGTCAGAAGAACCTATAAATCCACAAATCTCCAAAATCATTGCTGCACATCCTCGGCTAGGAGCTCCTAAATCAAACACTAGCGGACCGAAATCTTCGTTGTCTGCTCATTCTGCCGCAGAACAAAAATCTTTGCAATCAGGATCGGACTACGAGGCTGCCCAGCTCCTAGAGCTCAACCAAGTCTATGAATCTACATTCCCAGGCTTGCGATATGTTGTCTTCGTCAATGGCAGACCTCGCTCTCAAATCATGCAAAACATGCGCGAGAGGATAAAAAGAGCCGATATATCCAAGGAAAGGGTCGAGGCATTCAATGCTATGTGCGATATCGCCTTGGACAGAGCATCGAAACTTCAAGTCAAGTTATAATCGGACTTGATCTAGATAGCGTAATTTTTAGGTCAACTATACAGTTTTTTTTGGTTTTTTTTGTGATGTTTATTGATTCACCTTCGCTAATCTTCATTACTATTACGAGTGGAACAATCGGCCATCAATACATCTCTAAGCTTTGTAAATCGTCTAGTATGGGTTCGATATAGAGCTGGATAATGTTAAGCGGGTAACGAAATTTGATATCTGGTTCGCGCACTATAACACTTCCTCCTCGTCCATATACGTCTTTGGTTCTTAACAGATAAAGGCAACTATTTGGTAATCCCAAGAATATAACACTAGGTGTAATAACTGTGTATTATATAGATAATTAGTATGGTATGTGGAGGCTTGGTGAAAGCTTTTATTAATTGGCGTTCTTGAGGACGTTAATTGTGTTAAATTATGTCGGAAACTGCCGAAATAAGGGGGGAACGACAAGAGGCTGGGAATCAATTACTAACGATAATAGGCCGGCGCTTTAGAGAATGCTCGTAAAGAGATGAACCGTCTTTCTTTAGACGCTGGGGAATCACTCTATGGACAGATTTTCTCTGTATCGGGACCGGTGATTGTCGCCGAGAATATGATTGGGTGTGCAATGTATGAATTGGTTAAAGTTGGCCACGACAACTTAGTGGGGGAAGTTATCCGTATTTCGGGGGACAAGGCAACAATTCAAGTGTACGAAGAAACGGCTGGTGTTACAGTCGGGGATCCAGTGTTGAGAACCGGAAAACCGTTATCGGTAGAATTGGGACCAGGGTTGATGGAGACTATTTATGATGGTATCCAAAGGCCTTTGAAAGCGATCAAGGATCTTTCGCAATCCATTTATATACCTAGAGGTATTGACGCACCATCCTTGTCTAGGACGGCACAATACGATTTCACCCCGGGTAATTTGAAGGTTGGTGATCACATAACTGGGGGTGACATTTTTGGTTCTATCTTTGAAAACTCGTTGTTAGATGACCACAAAATTTTGTTGCCTCCAAGAGCAAGAGGGACTATCACATCTGTCGCCGAGGCTGGCTCATACAACGTGGAAGATACCGTACTTGAGCTTGAATTTGAAGGTAAGAAACATTCTTACTCTATGATGCATACATGGCCTGTCAGAATACCAAGACCCGTCGCTGAAAAGCTTGCTGCAGATTATCCTTTACTTACCGGTCAAAGAGTCTTGGATTCATTATTCCCTTGTGTCCAAGGTGGTACAACCTGTATACCAGGGGCTTTCGGATGTGGTAAGACAGTCATTTCGCAAGCCATTTCTAAATTCTCGAACTCCGATCTTATGGTTTACATTGGATGTTTTGCAAAGGGTACGGAAGTGTTAATGGCGGATGGCTCAATCAGAACCATTGAAAATATTCAAATTGGAGAGGATGTCCTTGGTAAAGACGGTGAGCCTAGAAAAGTTGTTGCTTTACCTCGTGGTCATGAAACTATGTACGATGTTAGTGAGTCTTCGCAAGGCGACGAACAAGACATCTGTAAAGTTTCATTCACCTGTAACGCAAAGCACGAATTGGTTGTGAAGACGAAGCAAAATGTAAGCATTGTTAATGAAGGAGACCAGAGCAGTGTGTCATATTTCGAACTTGATTCTATAGCACACACTGGCCGCGAAATTTCAGTGCCAAAAGTCCAGACTAAAATTTTCCGTGGTCAAAACTCTGCTCAATTGGCGGAAGAATTTGCAGCGACTATTTCGAATGATTCTATTGATTGGACTGTCGAAGCCCGTGATGTGAAGCATCTCGACGAGAATGTCCGTGCCGCTACTCAACAATATTGGGCTCCAATTCTTACCTCTAAGCCAGTTTTATCTTCTTACATTGAAGAAGCCGGATTTGACGTAAGCGCTACGCCCTATGTCTCATACTTGCTTGGTCTTTGGATAGGAAACGGGTTCCCAGACCGCGCTCAATATTCGATTGATGGTAAAGATATGGAAGTTGTTGAACGTATTCGTGAATATGACGAGAAAATAGGATTGGATAAAAACTCTGATAATGCCAGCATCTTGATGTGGGATGTGATCAACTCGTTGAATTTCAGAAGCTTGGGTAAGTCAGGTCAGAAGTCTGTGCCTTCATTCTTGCGAACTGAATCTATTGAACTTCGTGAACAATTTGTTGCAGGTATTATTGATTCATGTGGCGAAGTTAACAGAGTTTCTCTTTCAGTTACTGTTAAGACTGCTTATCCTGAGGTTTGCAAGGGGCTTGTGGGTGTCGCTCGCGCTCTCGGTATTCGTGCTTCTGCAGGCTCTTCTACAAAGGATGGCATTTTTGAAATCAAAATGGCCAGTTCCTCCGCTTTGAAGTCAGTACTCAGCAAGTGTGCTCTTTCCCACAAGAAGGTTGCCGTCCCTGCTGATATTGTCAGAGCAGTGCAAACTTTTGATTTCTGTATGTCTGAGCGCGAAGCTGCTGATTATTATGGGGTTACTCTTCCAGCTAATTCAGATCATCAATTCATGTTGGCGAATCAGGCAGTTGTTCACAATTGTGGGGAAAGAGGAAATGAAATGGCAGAGGTTTTGATGGAATTTCCAGAATTATACACAGAAATTAACGGCCGTAAAGAGCCTATCATGAAGCGTACCACTTTGGTTGCCAACACGTCTAATATGCCAGTGGCTGCCAGAGAGGCCTCGATTTATACGGGAATTACGGTAGCGGAATACTTTAGAGATCAAGGTAAGAATGTGTCAATGATCGCTGATTCTTCATCTCGTTGGGCTGAGGCTTTGAGAGAAATTTCAGGTAGATTGGGTGAAATGCCTGCAGATCAAGGTTTCCCTGCTTATTTGGGGGCTAAATTAGCTTCTTTCTATGAAAGAGCAGGCAAGGCAGTTGCTTTGGGTTCTCCAGACAGATTAGGTTCTGTATCTATTGTGGCTGCTGTGTCGCCGGCAGGTGGTGATTTTTCGGATCCTGTTACCACCTCTACTTTAGGTATTACTCAGGTTTTCTGGGGTTTGGATAAAAAGCTTGCACAAAGAAAGCACTTTCCATCGGTCAATACTTCTGTCTCATATTCCAAATACACCAACATTTTGGACAAGTACTATGAAGCCAATTTCCCTGAATTTCCTGGTTTAAGAAACAAAATCAGAGAAATTTTGTCTAATGCCGAAGAATTGGAGCAAGTTGTTCAGCTAGTTGGTAAGTCAGCTTTGTCTGACTCTGACAAGATCACATTAGATGTCGCTAATTTGATCAAAGAAGATTTCTTACAACAAAATGGTTATTCTACGTACGATCAATTCTGTCCAATCTGGAAAACTTTCGATATGATGAGGGTCTTCACTGCTTACTATGACGAAGCTCAAAAGGCTATTGCCAACGGTGCACTGTGGGGTAAATTATCTGAGGCTACCAGCGATATCAAGCACGCGGTATCATCAAGTAAGTTCTGTGAACCCTCAGAAGGGGAAGAAAAGGGCAGAAAAGGATTTAGTGATCTATTAACTACTATATCCGAAAAGTTTGCAGAAGCATCTGAATAAGCCATTATTGTTTTAGTTCTATAAATTTTATTAGTTTTATATAAGTTGATCGATTAGATCACGTTCGTAGGGTATCCCAGTAGGGCGTACAAAATATTGTCGGACTACCATTTTATCTATTCTGAAATACTACATTTGTCGAAATACCTCATGACACTGAAATGCTAACCTAGTCACTTGGTTCACATCAAGTTCACGCAAGATCTGCTGGTGGATTGGCACATACTACCGGTACGGCTGAAGCAATCAAATAAGAAATTATCAAACCCACTTAGTAAATCGTGTAGGTCTTCATCCATTGTATTGAGGATCTCGGAGTTCTCAGGATTTAGTCCATTACTAAAGATATCACCTTGTTTCTCAAAATTCAACTCGAACTCATTAAACGGGACTGCTTTAGGAGTATAACTTGGCGTTTCCACGGGTGAAGGCTCATGACAGGTTGCTGAAGTATTCTCGAGCTTGATGGAATGCTTCACCCTATGTAAGGATTCTGGTTGATAAGGGGTAGGTAAAATTGAAGCTGAGCTGTTAGGCTTAAACTGAATAGTTTTCATTCTTCTTGCTAATTCAGGTGTCTTTTCCTTACACTTCTGCATCTGCTTATTGCTCGATTGTCCTGGTAAACACATATCAGGACCTTGTAGAGAATGGGGCTCGAGTTGACTCTCCAAATCAGTTTTCGCAGCCTTCTCGCCAATGAACAAATTCTTCAAGGCAACCAAAATACCATTATTAGCGACCAGGCTCGGGCCCTCTTTTGGCTGATAATTATCAAGCTGGTATGGGTGACTGCCGTTCATCGTAGCATCAATGTTGAATTGCGAATCGCTTGGCCTCCATCTTATCATTCTTTCCTCTACGTAATCTTGAAAATAATCCACTGGGGGAAAGAAAGTATTGTTGCGGTTATCCGTAATATTTTGTCGGATAGACTTTTGACCTTGTTTATCCCCTAAAATGGCATAAGGAGGGTTGTGTGGGCTTGTTATGGTAGCTTCAATATCGCCGTAAGGGATGGGGCTGTCCTCGATGGCTTCGTTGGTATCTGCAGGTGACTCAATGTCGAAATAGCTGTCAGGATCGGAATTTTGAAGCTTAGAGGGCATACCGAGACCAAAAGCAGCATTCCATCGCGTTTGTACCAAAGAGTGACAGGTGTTAAGCGATTTCAAACTGTGAGCTTTATTTGTCGTTTTACCTGTAAACACTAGTTGTGCCTGAGGTGCACTGTTCAGAAAATTATGAAGGTGTCGTTTTTTATGATGAATCCCCTCATTTGCTGTTCCATAAGTTTGATATTCAAGAGCTTCAGCACTCACGTCTACGAAATTTTCTTTAGTCCTCCAATTGCTTGCGTTGATTTGCCGGCTTTCTAGCGTAACGCCAGAGTTCCGAGCTTCAATGTTTTTTGTAAATAGATTAGCTGTATCGCACGATGTATTTGACTGTAGCCTCAATGGCGAAGAAGCAGGCCGCTGAAGGAGAAAAAGGGCTGCTCTTGGACTTTGTTTTGGTTTTAACTGGGTCCATCTCAGACTCTGTTCGTGAGCCCCATACGCGGATTGAGGCCTTACATATTCGCAACCACTCCTAAATTTCTTCTCAACCGCTGGAGGCTTGTTTTCACTGTGCCACCGTCTGCTTTCAGTCTTGCCGCACCCGGAATACATCGCTTGTGTTGTCCTCTAGTGTTTGTTGAGCCATTATTATTCCTTCCAATTTGTGTTGCAGCCTTTTTTGTGGGTTCAGCAGCCTGAGCGGCTCACTTATTTTGGGCACCGGCGAGCGACGCCAACTACAGACGCAGCATCCGACTCATCAAAATTGGTTCGAAGCTCCAATCTTACAATTATCGTTACTCAATTGATTGCCAATGGCATATATTTTTATCTTACGGATATTCTAACTGCCATAAGGACAGCAGAATGGTTACTAAGAACTAGACTTTAAACCAAGATTAACTACAAAAATATCAACTTTGACAGCAACAAACCGGAAACATCAGTGTCACCGTAAATTCAACGTTTAAACCATCTTCACAACAAGCGACATTTAACATTTTTTAACATTTTCAGTGGCCCATTACCATCAGATTTCGCCAACACTTTCGAAATTGTCAATCACGATCCGCTTATTTGGATCTAGCTCTTACCTTCCGTCTCTTTCTCTTAAGTCTTCTAACTCTCTTCTTTCTCCACTTATCTCTCATTGTAAATGATAATTAGTGTGTTAATAGAAGAACTCCTATATAATAATTTTTGGCTATCACTAAATTTATATTATAGCGACAGTCGGTTCGCCGACTGGCGAGCTTGCTCACTAAATGACATTGGACTACGCACGAATACGGTTTAGTTAGCGCGGCCTCTCGCGAAATGTAGGGAAACAGTCACTAAAAGTCATGTGAGTATAGATAGGGCATGGTGATGCACATATATAGTCTAAATAGTTGGTATTTACAGAGAGGAAGCGGTTCCAGACACCGCAGATTGCAACCTGGCCGATTCTTGCCTCAAGGCCTTATGAAGATCATCTTTCAAATGGAACAAATCGAATTCGGAGCAGAATTTTTCAATTATGGCCGGGGTGATTATGACTTTCTCTGCAGAGGAACTATTGGCTTCCACCAACAAAGGATTGGAAAGGTACACCAGGTCCAACGAGTGAGTGCGGCGAAACGCCAAATGCGAGGTGCTAGCTACCATCTCTTCATTGACGGGCTTCTCGGATTTGCCCTGGGCTCGCAGATGGTTCGCGGAAGCGTTTTCGAGCAAGTAGTCTAGGTGCTTTACCCCCATTAAGGCCTTAATGTTACAGTAGAGTCTGTAGGCGAGATAAAACCCGGGTACATTGGGCAACACCGGCACCAATGCAAAGGGCAAGCTGATTGGGATACCAATGCCACACAAAGCGGCATATTTGAGGTGCTTGCTGTAGGAGTCGTCGCGAAACAGGTAAAGCTGGTTCAAAATAGTGGCCGGAGACTGAAAGCTCGGGTGGTAGAATGGAATTGGCTTGATCTGGCTCGAAGGGATCTGCAACGTGTCTATTTGCGACTGGATCAATGTTTCAGATGCTGCCTTGGGATCCTTCTCCGTCGACTGCAGGTTGATTTCCCGAATCATGAGCTTGCGGGACGGAAACGACTTGAGACAGTTTTCCTCGTAGGGAATTGTGTCAAGCAACTTTTTGATAAGCCGAACAACCTTGACATTGACGGTGTTTTCTGAAGCATTGAGTTTGTTCCACCCTTTGGTGGCCAAATCAGTCAACTTGTTTTCCAATTTCGACACAAACGGAATTGTCTTCAACTGGCTCTTGTTTAGCACCGACGGCTTGTGATTGCAGAATATGTACGACTTATAATTGGTAACTGGAATTGAAATCACATAAATTGAATTATTATCGATGGGCGACCTTTTTGCCCCATTACTCTGATATCTAATCGATAAGCGTGGGGGACCGACAATTCTTTCTGTGCCTCCTCCACTCTTAGCTTGAAACCCCTGGATCACCTCGCTCCTCCTGATACTCCTTTGCGTCTCGCAGATCGTTCTTATCATGCTCTTTGTGATCCAACCGTCAATTCTATTATGGCTTTTGGTATGAGACAAGATGTTGATATTGAGGGCGCATTACATTGCTAACGTGACCGCTGAGGCACTACTGAACCATACTGAAATTAAACTGGGGTCACCGTGAGAGTGGTTGAGACCCACGTCATTTGTACTACAGCTACATATGACTAGGCTAAGGACAGTAGCATACCATTTGAGTCTCTCGTGAGGTATTTATGTCCTCATCGTGAAAATTTCACGAGCAGCATCGAATAATTATTTAAACAAAATGTCTCGAGTGTACGAACTCAGGACAAACAGGCACATTCCACATCTGATGCTTGTCCTCCCAAGTTCCTCTCAAGCTGTACAAACCCTTCAAGACAAGCGCAATCAGGATTAAAGGGTCTTGGTACCACCTGGCTATCATATGAGACCGGGCCGTACATAATGTGCAGTACACACTCTATGTTCTTTAAGAGATGTTTATTTGTGTTCCACAGAAGCTTGCTATTACCATGGTTTATCACAGTTTATAGACGTTATAGGGCAGAAAGTTAGAGGACATTGACGGTATAGCGCCAAGTATGAGTGAAGCAACCGGTGACACAAGCCGGGCGGCATCCAATGCAGGCAAAAGTCGCATAATAAGCTCTGGTACGAGCGTACAAGAATCAAAGCTTTCTCACAATCAGACACCAGATAATCCATTCGAGCACACCAATGTAAAGTCGTACAGTCATAAGGCGAACATAATACCGCCGTACGTCTTGGATGCGTTGTCGCAAGCACACTACAAAGATCAGTTGAATAATACCAATGTGAATAGCCATCCAGGCGACGGTAACCCATCGCTTAAAACAAGCCAATCGAGGAGGGACGAAGACGAACAATACTTGAGTTTTGCCAACGATCCGTTTGTGAAGACTATGAATAGCAATTGGCACAATCTTTTACAGTCGGTGAAGCAACGGACGGCATACGGACCGGGCATTGTCAGCGTGGACCAAAACTTCAATGCGGACTGGAAACTAGAAGGGCGATGGGGCGGCGAGGATAGGCTTCGACTGGCGCTTTTGGGGTCGTCGTCGAGTGATGACGACACATTTGTGGCCGAGGAAGCTGGTTGTATGGCCCCTATGCTTGGGATGTTTGGCATAAAAGCCGGTGCAGCCCAGAAACCAAAAGATAAGGACCACGACCACCCTAAAGTACGGTCCAAAGCGGGCTACTGGATGTCGGACGAGAAAAGGGCAGACGTGGTGCCGATGTTGAGCCGGGTATTTGTACAGAATCCGCTCGTGCCCCTTTTCCTCCGGATACTCATCATTGTATTTTCTGCATGTGCCTTGGCCCTAGCCTGTTCTATCTATGTGTTTTCTAGACACAAATACGACGACAAGAAGATTGAACAGCAGCCAAGTACAATAATGGCGGTGGTAGTTCAATGCTGTGCAATTGCCTACGTAATTTACATTGCCTACGACGAGTACAGTGGCAAGCCGTTGGGGTTGCGAAATCCCCTTGGCAAAATGAAATTGATCATGTTAGACCTTTTATTTATTATTTTTTCCTCGGCAAACCTATCATTGACATTCAACACCCTATACGACGATGAGTGGGTGTGTCAGAGGGAATCGAGGGCCGAGTTGGCCAACTTGGGTATCTTCTACCCTACCGTGCATTCTATATGTAGACGACAAAGAGCTCTAGCAGCATTTTTATTTTTGGTGCTATGTCTCTGGGTTTTGACTTTTACAATCAGTATAGTGAGAGTGGTGGACAGGGTCAGCGTGGCATCCCCGAGGACCGACTAATAAACGTCAATAAGTATATTCCCGTAGTATCGTCGTTGGTGTTAATAGCAATGTCGTGCATATACCAATAAACCAGGATACTCAGCGCCAAGTAGTTATAGGGACTAAGAGTAGTATAGGTATATTTGAAGTCTTTGCAGGAGTTTTCAGCGCTGAAATACCTAAAGCGAACATTACAGCAGCTGAGTTCATAGAGGAGCCACAACGGAAAGTAGAATTGATAATAGGTTAGAAACAGTTGCAGAATTGTGGCACTAAATATGTCTCAATCATTGCCATTATCTAATGATTTGGCCGCCACCTGGTCGTTTATCCAGCCAGGGCTAGAGTTTATTTTAGGGGCTCAGGGTGATCAAGGAGTCACTTCAAAGATGTACATGAACTGCTATACGGCAATCTACAACTACTGCATTAATAAGTCACGCCGTCCTTCTACAAATTCACCCATAAGTCCTGTGTCAGGAAACAACTCGTACTCGTTAGCAGGAGCCGAAATATACGCTAAGCTAGACGAGTACTTGGTTCAATTTATTACGAGTTTGAAGAAGGAGCCTCACGAGTCATTTTTGGAGTTTTACGTCAAAAGATGGACTAGGTTCACCATTGGTGCGGGCTACATGAATAACGTTTTCGACTACATGAACCGTTACTGGGTCCAGAAGGAAAGATCGGATGGGAGAAGAGACGTATTCGATGTGAACACGTTGTCGCTACTAAAATGGAAGAGTCATATGTTCAATAACAATGCCGACAGACTAATTGATGAGGTGTTGGATCAGATCGAGAAACAGAGAAATAACGAAATAGTGGACACAAATTATATTTCCACTGCTATTAGATCATTGGTGTTCCTAGGCATTGATATTCAGGATTTGAAGAAACCCAATTTAGTTGTGTACATTAAGCATTTCGAACATAAGTTTTTGGAGAAAACAGCTGACTACTACAGCAAAGAAAGCACGAAATTCCTTTCTCAACACAATGTGGTGGATTATATGAAAAAGTGTGAAACCAGATTATCGGAAGAGGTCTCGCGGTCTAACAATTATTTGGACAATCATACTAAGAAATTCTTATTGGAGACACTCAACACCGTCTTGATTAAAGATCACGCACAAGCAATGTATGACCAGTTTTTAAGGCTTTTGGAGCAAGATGAGATTGAGCATATTCAAATTATGTACAAATTGCTAGCAAGGGTTCCATCCACTTTACAACCTTTGGCCGATACTTTGGAGGAATATATTAAAGATGAAGCAACGAAGGCTTTGGAAGGAATAAAGAACCCATCAGAGGGAGTAGAAGAGATAATCAAGCAATCAGATGACAGTAAATTGCAAAAGAAAGTCACTAGTGGTGCTGTTAGTCCCAAAACATATATCCATGCGTTGATATCTATTTACGTTAAATTCAATGATATTGTAACGGTAGCCATCAACAAGGACCCTATCTTTATCAAGTCTCTAGATAACGCGTGTCGTTATTTTGTGAACAAAAACTCCATTGCAATTCCCACACCAAAGTCTAACTGTAAGACTCCTGATTTGTTGGCGAGATACGCCGATGGCTTCTTGAAGGCAACTAGTAAAGAGTCAGATGTTGTGGGGATGACTCCCGAAAATTTAATGATAATTTTCAAGTTCATCGATGATAAAGATGCATTCGAAGAGCATTACCGTCGTCTATTAGCGAAGAGGTTGATCAACAACAATACAAAGTCGGATGAATTAGAAGAGGGTATAATTCAAAAGCTTCAGGAGGAGAATTCTTTGGAATACACATCTAAGATGACTAAAATGTTTCAAGACATGAAGTCTTCCGAGGATTTGAAGGTGAATGTCAAAGAAGAAATCAATCAGACAGATAGTTTAGTCAAAGATTTTACCCCACTAATTTTAGCTCAAAGCATGTGGCCTTTCAAGCATCTGGATGACTATAAGTTGAAGTTAGCGCCTGAGCTATTGCCATCTTTCAACACAGTGCAAGAAATCTACAATAAGAAGCATACCGGCAGACAATTACAGTGGTTATGGAATCACGGAAAGAGCGAAGTAAAAGCGAACTTGTCTAGAAAAGGGAAGCCTCCTTTTCTTTTCACGGTGAGCAATGTCCAACTAATGATTCTTTTAGCATTTAATAAATCTAGTACATATTCGTTTCAAGAATTGCTAGACGTTGTTGGTGTTGCTAAGCACACTTTCGAGGCACACTTACTTCCCTTCACTAAGTATAAGTTAATTGATCAAAGCCCACCCGGCCCCGACGTATTCAATAAAGACACAACTAGTTTCACTATTGTTGAAGAATATAAATCGAAGAAATTGAGAGTTAATTTTGTCAGTTCGATTAAAACGGAACAAAAACAAGAAGAGGAAAACACTAATAAGGAAATAGATGAATCCCGTAGGAATTATCTTTCTGCCTGTATTGTGAGAATAATGAAAGCAAGAAAACAAATGAAACATAACGAATTAGTTAATGATGTCGCAACTCAATCGTTATCTCGATTCCGGGCTAAAATCCTCGATATCAAACGAGTCATTGACTATCTAATTGAAAAGGAATACTTACGCCGTATTGAAAACAACTCTTACGAATACTTAGCCTAGTTTTATAGCATATAACATCTCTTAATGTTGTATTCTCAACTTGTATTTTGGTAAGTAAAATTTAGGCCGCACTGATCACCTTTTTTATTATTTATTCGCTTTATTCTTGTCCAGTACCAATATAATGTCCCTAGTGAAGAGGCAAAAGACTAATGGTGGTAGAGATGATTCACTTATTCAATCGCAGCACCTTGAAAAGAAA
Organism: Debaryomyces robertsiae; assembly: GCA_030566065.1. Lineage (NCBI taxonomy): Eukaryota > Fungi > Ascomycota > Pichiomycetes > Serinales > Debaryomycetaceae > Debaryomyces > Debaryomyces robertsiae. Next base: position 267,064 of record JAJMHL010000008.1, read on the forward strand.
AATACGGGTAAAGTTTTATACAATGAAGCCGTAATACTTGAAGGACATGAAGGTACGGTGCTTTCAGCCAACTTCAATCATAGAGGAGATAGTATAGTGTCGGGTGGAATTGATAAAAGCATATTGCTATGGGCTGTTCCATACTATGAGGATATAGAATCACCCAATTATGGTGTTTTGAGGGGACACAAGTCTGCAGTTACGACAGTAAAATGGCTTTACGATGACATGACTTTGGCGAGTGGAAGTGCTGATGCTAGTATTGGGTTCTGGGACGCTATATCGGGAACAAGAATCAGGAAGTGTACGGGGCATCAATTGACCGTCAACGATATCGATATTTCGAAGGAGAGTACGGTGCTAAGTGTTGGTGACGATGGATATGCAAATATATGGGATCAGAGGCAGAAGAATCTGGTGACAAATGTTCAGACCGATTATCCGTTGCTATCCTGTACTTTCAATCATCAGGGAAACACATTTTATATTGGAGGGGTTGATCCTACAATAAAGGCATATGACATACGATCTGTGACAGAACCTATCTGGACTTGCGAGGGTAGCGTAGATTCTATTACATCATTATCCATCAACAGTGATGACTCTATATTGTTGTCTCGTTCGATGAATGGAGTGGTGAAAACATATAGTGCTAGAGATTTCATTCCAGAGGGAATACCTAGAGCTAATCCATACATATACGACGGTGCCCCATCTGGAAATGAGCACCAGTTAATTAGGTCCTGTTTCAGTACCGACAATGTGTCTATCATCTCGGGTTCCGAAGATAAGACTGTTACAGTATGGGATATGAAATCAAGGAGAATACTTAATAAATTTTTGGGGCACAGAGGAGCAGTAGTGGATGTCAGTTATCATCCCACTGAGCGAATTCTCTCCTCTACTTCTACAGACGGCTCAGTAATAGTTAGGGAGATCTGAAATTGGTGTCGTACTTTCGAATATATTAGAATCTAACCTTTTTACGAGAGGGACCCTCCTTATGCACAGTGCTGAGCTCTTTTTTAACATTCGGCTCTGTACCCTTTTCATTGGGGTCCACGAATTTCCGAAGAAATTCATCTTGTGTGAACTCTTTCCGGACTTTTTGATTCTTTATATTTTGCAAATGTACGATATTGTCTTCGTTAAATAGGTACACTTCCCAATTTTTAAATGGAATCAGATCTACGCTGCAAAGTTGAGCCTTATGGTTCAACAATGAGTATTCCAGGCTATCAAAATTAACTTCCTTATTGACGGAAGGATGAATTGCTGGTGCTGCAAATGGTGCAAATTCCGTTTCATCAAGATCGTGATCCAAAAATTGATGCCTTAATATGAATTCTTGCATTCCCGTGTCATCTATAACATACTTTTTTTGTTTGTTACTCGAGCTTTCGTCTTCATCCTTTGATTCATTCCCTCTAGTCCTACGCTTATAAATTTCTTCCTCTAAAGTACCCTTCAAGATCAAAGTCTCGACAAAAACTTCTTTCGTTTGACCTATCCTGTGAGCCCTTTTGATTGCTTGAGCTTCTACCGATCTTTGCCAAACTGGATTTATGAAATACACCCTAGTTGCTGCTATGATCGTTAAACCATGGGATGCAAGCCTCAAATCCATGATTAGCGAAATCCCACCGTTATCTTCGCTCAGATAACGCCCGAACTCAGCCAAGTTACTCGTACGTTGCGCAGGACTGATGAATGTAGCATATAGGATATATTTAATACCCAAAACATCCAATAATTCTGTCAAATAGTAAGCACTGTCTTCAAATTCGAAAAAAACTAACGACTTCTCCTTTTCTTTTTGATGTTCTAGCAAGCGACTCGCAAGGTAGGAGAGCTTAGTTGATGCCGTACCAATTATTTTAGCACTCTTCATGGATTGAAAAGATAAATTTTGCTGGTCCGTAAAATGGTTCGACTTTATCTGATCAGTAAGTTTCAAGCCATGTCCTTCATTTCTTGCTAGTTCATCTTTCACATTCACGTCTATTCCTTTTTCGAAGTGGTGTTGCGTTTGGCCCGACAAAATGTTTTGTGGAGTATGAAAAGTGAAGTCTTTAACAAGGTCGGGAACATCGATAGCCTCTCTAACTTCTTCAGCTTTCACATTGGTCGTAGAGGCCTGGTTGTTCTCCTGTTTATTGAACCTTTCCGCATTGCGTTTTACGTTATCATTCCAATATGAAGACCAGAATGATTTTGATAGTAACTCCAATTTAGATTTCAAGGCTTCCTCGTCATTCAAATTCATGAATCTATTCTTATAAAAAAATTCTTGAATCGAATTTAAATGTGGCGCCCCAAAGATACTGATATCGTCTCGCTTACCATCTTCGTCGGCCGCTTCCAAGACGCCCGTCCCAAAATTTTTTGTGAAGGTATCCGGAAGTCCCAAAACGTAATAATTCATCTCATGTAGTAGTGCCATCGTTCGCCACCTGGAGTTACTGAGGGCTATCTTTGAAATTTCCATAGACTTTTCCAAAAGATATGTATCGTATTTATTGAAAGTTGATTCGCCGCTTGGTTTACGTTTTTTTAAAGATGAGTTGCAAATACTTACTAATGTTTCGATATCTTGTTGGTTGAATCCAGTCCAATGGAAGGTGGCTCTTTGTAGATTGGTGATCAAACGTCTCAACTGTTGCCTATTAGAAGGATGAAACATGTAGTCAATATCTGTCCGCTCTGAAGAAACAGCATTGACTGCTAAAACGGCAGTAAATAAATTTATTGCAAGTTTGTTGTGATATGACGGTTGTAAAAAAGTTGGCTTATGATGCAATTGGGGCAAACTTAAATCTTGCTCAACGGTCTTCGAAGTATGTCTGATGACGGTATCATTAAGTAGATTAGATAAGCTCACAGAAGAGCCGTAAGTATTGGATTCTAGTGGCTTTATGATGGCTGTCGACCACAACTTAGATTGTGAATAGAATGGCTCGATTTTGAGAAAACTACTAAAAATCGTTCCTAGTTTAATTAAATCTTCCTTTTCATTAAAGTTGTTTTTAACAACATACTGGTTCTTCTTGGAACTTCCAAATTTGAGAGGAGCTGACTGATTTGATTCTTCTTCATCCATGTGTAAGTTTGTCAAGCCCACTGTGGGAGTACCAGTTACAGCCCAGCGTCTTTCTGCATGAACGAATTTGCAGAACAAGCTAATACGCGTGTTTTTAGATTGAACACTGCTTCCTTCGTCTATGATAAGACGTTTCCAATAAATCCTATCTAAAGGATTAACTTTCCTGCTCTTGTCAGTAAATTGTTGAGCGACCAATGAATGTGATATAAGGATCAAGTCAAATTTGACTAATTTCTTGGGGTCTTGAGGCAATTGATCAACGAAAGAAGAATGCTCAGTTTGGGTTGACTTCCTAAATTGTCTTGAAATAAATAATTTATCAAGAAATGCATCTTCCAAATGCTTCTTCATTTCATTATTCCACTGATGAAACAAATTGTCAGGAACTATTATCAAAGTCGTATTACACATGTACAACGTTCGATAGATTACACCTTCCTTTTGAGAAGTGCTTTCACTTATGCTTTTCCTGCTTGGGCCTTTGCGAGTACGTATACTGAACTGTGAGTTATAATCGCCATTTTCAAGTGGTATTCTGAAATACCCCGGTGATTCAGTTAGTTTAGCAATAACGGAGTCTGGAAGGTCATGAAAGTAGCGCTTCCAGGGTAGTGAGTTTTGATTTATACAAAGCTTACACAAGTCAACAAGTCTGACTGATCTCGGCCGTCCTGAACAGTCTGCTTCAGTGGCATCGATATCTTCACGGGTATCACTGTAGTCGCTGCCATCGTCTTTAGAGTACAAAATATAAGACTCTGGGATAGTTGACACGTCGCATTTTGTGGAGCAAATCAAACTTAAACAGATAAGCGTTTTTCCCAACCCCATATTCTCGGCGAGAATACCGCCTTTAGGTAAAGTATACAACTCAGGCGTCATAAGGAATTTGCTATTCAACAAATCAAAGTAGTATGTTGTCTTCAAAAGAGGGGATTGTAGCTGCAAAAAATTCGGAACTAGGGATTTTTTATCAAATGATTCTTTTTCCAACATTTTGCATAGAGATTTGATTTGAAACGGATACAATTGCGTTGAGACTCCGTCAATACGCCGTATATTCATATCAGAATCTCTTAGTAGCCGTATGATCATATCCTTTGCATTTAGTACGAAGTCCGAGCTTGAAAGCTCCATATTTTCGTACTCTCTCAAGTCAGGCGAGACGATATTGTTGTAAATAGTTTGTATTCTTGAACCTAGGCTCTCCGAAGTATCTGACTGCAGCCTTGTATATCGTTCGACCAGCTTGTTCGACGTCCATCTATCTATGTGGAAATTTGACTGATTTTGATCAAGCGGTTCAGACAACTGCTTATCTGTAGAATAAGCACAATCTGTCAAAAACGTTCTCTCTTCAACAAACTCGTATAGTGACTGGTACCTATTCCTGGGTTCCCAGCCCCTCTTGGAATAATCAAGAAGCCCTAGAAGCCGATTCCAAGTTCTTGAAAACCTCTTGTCTAAGTGTAAAGATTTCGGTTTTGAAGACCTCCATGCAGTAAAATACCTGCTGCCTAATATGTCGGAGGGCACTACGTATATCCTCACCTTATAAACTGTGAGAACGGATGAAGGGTCGGCACCCATTTGAACATTAACTGTTTTATAGGTTGCCATTGCAAACCTGAACCTTATCAAAAAATGAAGATCCTTGATCAATTCGTGAGTCTTCTCATTACAAGCGTGACAAAGTAAGTCCACGTCGAGCCATTTCCAACTATTTTTTTTAGACCGTCCGTATAAGGTTCCCTCAGCTGATATTCCACCCAAATCCGAACAACCGTTTGGCAAGTTGAAAAAGTTCAATGTCCCCACCGGGATAAGGCTCGATAATGCATTCGAGATAAGTATAACTTGATGATAAGCCAGATCTGACCTGCAGTTCACTTCATACATATATGCTTATCCAACCCTTTATATGATAGCTGTTACATCTTCTGGGATGCCCTGTAAGTAACAGTTCGATCCTGCATAGTGTTTGGATACTTGATGTTTACCTTGTATAATAGATACTTTAACAACTGTTTTCATGAATCATATAGCAACAACGAAGTCATATGCAAGGTAAAAATAGCGTCGGAGGAGCAGAAAGGCTAAGTACAACATTTAAACAATTTTTTTTTTCAGTACTGTCACTAACATTTCATACAGCCAGCACTGACAGTGGTACTGACATTCGTCTATTGCCGCCGGTATCGCAAAACTATAGCTGGATAATATATGTGCATGATAAAATTATACAAAGCCATATTCTAGCCCTCCTAAGTTCCTTGGGCCAGTTTCGGTGCTGTAACTTGTTTCGGAGGCGCTTACTTGTTGTTCCCGCGGGTTCCCGAATATACCCCTTTCATAAATCAATACATCCCCCCTCATCTCACTCACTGAAAATGTATGTATCTGTAGGAGCATAAGCTAATTGATCGCATTGTTCAACATAAGCGAATGAAGAGTATAATTCCATACGTATCATAATAGAAGAGAGTTGATTTTGCAACTTTGGAAATGTCGCGAGCCTAATGTCGCGGACGACACATCCCTTTATCAAAGCTTCTGCCTATTACAAGCTCTTGATAAAGATAGCTAAGTAAGAAAACCTCAAGTAACGTTGATTGTGGGAACTCATAAAGGATAACATGAAAGCATTTCTTTTCTCTGTACCCTCAAAAAGGACAGAAGAAGTTGGCTGGGTTAAGCCCTTGAATAATTACTTACTATCCATCTACGGTAATACGACTGATTTCCAGCAAGATTTGAGTAATTTTGACAAGTTGAGACAAGACATAGGAGGAGTGAATGTTGACAATACCGGGATAAAATTATACTACAAATATTACAGTCAATTGGAGCTTTTAGATTTGAGAATTTCGTTTAATTCTGTGAATAGACACAAGAAAGTGAGCTTTACTTGGTATGACGCGTTCCAGCCAGCCGTAGCGCATAAGCAAACAGCGTTGCCTTTTGAGAAGGCCTGTGTTCTATTCAATCTTGGAGCATACTTGTCCAAATTTGCAACTGTCAAGTATGAAGAATCGCAACGAAACGTGTCATCTCAGGCGACAGACGATACCACCAAAGAATCGTTGCAATTATTTCAGCAGGCGGCAGGAATATTTCAGTTTTTGAACGAAAACTTCTTGCATGCTCCATCCAGTGATCTCAGTCAATCTACGGTAAGATTTCTAGTAAGACTAATGTTAGCGCAAGGACAGGAGGTATTCGTGTTGAAAGCAATCAGTGGTGACTTGGAACAGAAAAAGAATTCCTTGATCTCAAAGTTATGCAAGGGAACTTCTAATCATTACAGTGAATGTTACAATATGGTAAACCAATTGCTGTCCTCTAGCTCTAACGTGGGAAGTACACTGGACGATTTCACCGTGGTCGATACAAACGATGAAGCTGATGACTTCGACGAAGAACCGAGTGTGAGCAGGGATTATGATCCTGACACTAATAGCGAATCACAAGTAACTGCTAAGATAGAACTAGTATGGGTTGCCACCATAAACTTTAAGGTTAAATTCTACGAATCCTTAGCGTATTACTTTCATGGTTTGCAATTAGAAGCAAGCAAGAAATATGGGGATGCCATTGCTTATCTTATGAAATCACAAAATTGTTTAAATGAGATTCCAAGTACTTGTTTGAAAACAATAGCCAAAGCATCATCGAACGACGCCTTTGAACTTTTGGATAACTACAAATACCAGAAAGATGCAGTTGGTATTAAGTTGGCCGATCTTAACAAGGATAATGATTTCATCTATCATGAAATAGTCCCTTCATTGGTCACCTTGTCTGAGGTCAAACCAATGGATGCTGTTAAAATAATCCCCATCAATAACAACAAGTTGTTCAACGAGATCAATGAATACAACTATAGCAACTTTTTTAACAACGTGATTCCTATAAACATTCATGAACTTCTAAGCTATTACTCGGAAGAGAAGTCTCAATTTTTGAGAAGCGAAATAGATCTTGTCGACGTTTCTAACGAAGAGCTATTATCAGTATATGAATACTTAAAGATGCCAAAGGCATTGGTTCAGTTAAAGGAAATTATCAGTAGTAATAATGACCTTGATACGTCGTCTGCGAGGTCAATTGGTAGCATTGAACCACTGGTCAAAGATGCAGTTTATCAAATTTCCTCGAAGTATGAACTAGATAAATCCAATAGCGAAAAGATACGCAACTTAAGAAAAGAAATTTATAACACCATTAGTAAGAGCGAAGCTTCCATTTCGGGTCAGTTTTCGGAATCATTAACCAAGTATAAAGAGGATTTGGTGAAACTAAAGAAGTCACTAGTAGATGCCAACACTTCTGATAGCAAGTTGTTTAGTCTTGTCGGTAACGACAACTTACATTTGTATAGCATTTTGGTCAAAGGAACCGAGTCACCCGAGTTGATGTCATTGTTCACTGTCAATAACCAGAAAGTGCCCCAAAATCTGGCTCCTGAAGAGAATGAAGTCAGCTTATTAGATATAGATGACTCAAATCCACACGATAAAAAGCCGAAGGCCAACATTATAGATGAAATGATAAGGAGAGTAGAGGACTTGTTACATGACTTGAATGCGGTCAAAAGTAATAAAGCAAGGTTGGTCGAAACATTGAAGAAAGAAATTCACAATGATGATATATCCGATATATTGATATTAAACAGTAAGGTGAAGTCGACGAATGAAATCAAAACTGTTATCTTCGCAGAAGAATTGAAAAAATTTGAGCCTTATGGCAAGGAATTAGACAAATTGATAGGTCAACAAGAAAAGTTCATTCATGCGTTGAAAGACGAATGGTTCAAGTTATCCCAAGACCCCAAAGTGAAAGAAATCCAATCATCAAAACAATTTCAGCTCGATTTGGTGAAACACCAGACGGAGAGAATCATCAACTTTTATCAGAATGACTGGAAAAAGTACAACTTGGGTTTGGCTGCGGGGGTAGATTTTTACACAAAACTCGCCCAATACTCCCGGCAGTTACAAAGTTCAATCATGAACTCCGTCAATATGTCGTCGCATAGGCCGTCCTTAAACGACTCGTTTAATAGCCTATCTTTAGACTATCCGGCATCGTCGCTGTTTCTGCATACTGAGAGCGCGTCTCTGTCCTATGCGCACCTGGCACCTTCACCGTTCTCGGGACGCACTCCTTCGATTTCCAGGCCCGCGACACATATGCCCGACCGCTCTACACCGGAACAATCGTCGATCGCTGCAAGTGATGGTAGACGTTACTCAAGACCTGCTCCAGCACTTCCTCCGAAAACGCCTTCCCAGACATCCCTGACTATGCAATCGAATTACAGTCTTCCTGCACAATACTCGGGGCTTTCCTCTGCTGGTCACAGAAACAACTCCGACACGTCTCAAACCCGAAACCCGATCCCAAACCTGAATCCAGACCTGAATCCAAACCCAAACAACTCGGGCGATTTGATCTACAATCAGCCCTCAACTTACCAACCTAATATGTATAATTTTTTCTCTAGTGGTTAGATTTTTTAATTAGTCTACCCGATTGTCTAATTAATTATTCATACGTTAACCGCACTGTTGTCACAGCCTCGATTAAACCTTATATTATTGTTTCGACCAGAAAACAATTAATCAAGACTTTGAACCCTCGACCACTCAATTGTAACCTTTCGTAAGTTTGTTGATGCTCATCTTGCCTAGCTGATGAGCTTATGTTTTGCAATCATCATCAACATCCCTTTGACAGGCCATAGGAATCCACGGCAACCGATACTATTTCAGCATTATCGGTCCCAAAATGGTAAAACAACAATACATGCATCAGAAAATTGCCGAACCGCGAAGTGTAATAAAACCAAATCGGTCTATATATAAAAAATTCTTTAGATTTCTTAGCAAATAGCAGATCCCTATTCCATCTGGTTGAGTTTAGTTGTTGTTAAGAACTTGCTAGTATTGCTGTACTCAGACCTTAAAGTCTATTCAATAAAGTATCAAACACACTCGTTTTTCGATTCTGGATTTTCAGTACAAGAACATTCATAGATCATCGAAAAGAAGATTTGGATCTGTCGCTAGGAAAGGATGAAGATAAGAGGTTATGACTTATGGGTATTGCTACCAATACTATGTGCAATGTTGACCACGGTGGTAGGGTCAGATGTGCAATGTGGGAAAGACAAGAAGTGTCCAAAGTCGGCACCATGCTGTTCGCAGTACGGGGTATGCGGGACCGGGGCGTACTGTTTGGGGGGATGCGATATAAGATACTCGTTTAGCTTGGACGCTTGTATGCCTATGCCAAGAATGGATGCTTTCAACACAAGCTTCACGTCTACAGATTTGCTTGAAAACCAGAATAATTACTTAGGAAATGCGTCGGAAACGGACTGGGTGTACAGTGGATTCATCGATAGCCACGACGACGCGCTCTTATTGCAGATGCCGAATCATACCTCAGGTACGGTCATATCATCTACCAAATACTTGTGGTACGGGAAGATTTCGGCTAAATTGAAGACTTCTCATGACAGAGGTGTCATCACCGCTTTTATTCTTTTCTCAGATGTTCAAGACGAAATCGATTTCGAGTTCGTGGGTTATAATTTGACTGCTCCACAATCTAATTATTACTCTCAAGGTATTTTGGACTACGACAACGCCAAAAACTCGACCACCTCCGACACTTTTGAAAACTATCATACCTACGAGATTGATTGGACTGAAGATAAGATAGACTGGTCGGTTGATGGCCAGAAAGTGCGTACATTGCAGAGAAACGACACTTGGAACAAGACCACTCATAGATATGACTATCCCCAGACACCATCGCGTATTCAGATGTCCTTGTGGCCTGGTGGATCTGCCCAAAACGGCCTTGGTACTATTGAGTGGGCCGGAGGTGACATTAACTGGGACTCAGACGATATTAAACAACACGGTTACTATTACGCCTATTTGAAAGACGTCGAGGTCACTCCATACGATTTGCCTGACGAAGTCGAGGCAGGCGACAACAATGATCCCGATGATATGCATGCATTCCTTTTCAACTCGACTGAGGGTGATCAGAAAAATATCTACATGACAAATAAGAAGACATGGCTTGGTAATGGTGATGCAAGCGGTTTGAAACCAGACAACGACGAGAAAAGCTCATCCAAGAAAAGTTCCACGTCCAAATCCAAAGCAAAATCCAAATCTAATTCTAAATCTAATTCTAAAGCTACTACTACGACTGGAAGCGGAAGCAAAAACACCAACTCGGTAAACCTTCCAACCCTTCCACAGTCAACTACATCTTCCACCTTCAATAATGCTGGTGGATTCGTTCAAAACTCGAAGCAGACTTCGGCCAGCCACGAGAAGTCCGGCAAGGCCTCCGGTTCCAGTTCTAGCTCTAGTGGCTCCAAACCCCTTGTTGTAACCAGTGCTATCGGACTTTTAGGAGCTGCATTCTTTATAGTCGCCACTTTGTTTATCTGATCATTTGAAGACTATAACAGAGCAATAAGTAGTGTTTTAATATGTACTTAATTATACTAATGCTATAATATTATAAAAATCATGGTTTGAGCCCGCGCGCCTTATATCGTGTCGATACATTTTTCCATTAACAACAAATTGACCACCGAATCAACTTTTGAACCTTTATCAGCGGTATATCGGAAGACTTCAATTGAAAGCTTAAATACTGGGATATATACATACCGCAGGAGACTAACTGTTTGGGTAGCATATATTTAGAAACTTTTTAGGTTGTCTCGTTGAAATGAAGATGCTAACCAAATTTGAATCGAAATCTTCAAGAGCTAAGGGGGTAGCGTTCCACCCCAAAAGGCCATGGGTTTTGGTTTCATTACACTCATCGACTATCCAGTTGTGGGACTATCGGATGGGAACGTTGATTGACAGGTTTGAGGATCACGAGGGGCCCGTAAGATGTGTTGATTTTCATCCAACGCAGCCTTTGTTTGTCTCTGGTGGAGATGACTATTCCATCAAAGTGTGGTCTCTTAATACGAGAAAGTGTATTTTCACGTTGAACGGCCATTTAGATTATCTTCGGGCTGTTTCTTTCCATCGTGATTTGCCATGGATTATTTCGTGTTCCGACGATCAGACAATCAGAATTTGGAACTGGCAAAATCGTCAGGAAATAGCGTGCTTGACGGGCCACAACCACTATGTGATGTCTGCCCAATTCCATCCAACAGAGGACTTGATAGTTTCTGCATCGATTGATCAGACCGTGAGAGTGTGGGATATTTCAGGCTTGAGAAAGAAACACTCGGCTCCAACCTCTTCCATGAGATCGTTCGAGGATCAGTTGCAAAGACAACAATTGCCCCAGCAGGATATTTTCGGCAACGTCAACGCAATTGTGAAATATGTCTTAGAGGGACACGACAAAGGGGTTAACTGGGCGACTTTCCATCCAACGTTGCCCTTGATTGTCTCTGCTGGAGACGATCGGTTAGTGAAATTGTGGAGGATGAGTGAAACAAAGGCTTGGGAGGTTGATACTTGTAGGGGACATACAGGTAATGTCTTAAGTGCTGTATTTCATCCACATCAAGATTTAATATTATCTGTTTCAGATGATAAGACTATCAGAGTATGGGATTTGAATAAAAGAACACCAGTGAAGCAATTTAGACGCGAACACGATAGGTTTTGGCTAGTTGCGTCCCACCCAAATATTAACTTGTTTGCTACTTGTCATGATTCGGGTGTGATGGTTTTCAAATTGGAAAGAGAAAGGCCAGCACATGCTCTTTTCCAAAATAAATTGTTCTATGTAAATTCAGAAAAACAAGTACAATGCTACGATTTCCAGAAGAACGAGAATTCGTTACCAATGTTATCTTTGAAAAAGATTGGTAAAGCTTGGTCATTCATGAGAACTTTGAGTTACAACCAATCTGACAACTCCATATTAGTCACCCATGGTGAGGGAGACAATGGATCGTATGCTTTGATTACTCTACCAAAACATGTGACCGGTGCTATTGAGCCTACCGATATCAGACAAGGTGAAGGTAATTACGCATGTTTCATTTCGCGTAATAGGTTCATCAGTTTCATCAAATCTTCTAAGACCTTGCACGTTAAAGATTTGAACAACAATATTACGAAGTCAGTACAATTGGACACGTCAGTCAACGATGTCTTGTACGGTGGTGCAGGCCGTGTTTTGCTAGTCAAGAGTCATTCGGTCATAAATTATGACGTCCAGCAAAGAAAAGAATTGGCAGAAATAAATGTTAATAATGTCAAATATGTCTCCTGGTCTAGCGATGGTCAGTATTTGGCATTATTGTCCAAACACACTATTACTATTGCTAACAAGGATTTGGAATTAGTGACCTCCATGCATGAGACGATTAGGATTAAGAGTGCCGCCTGGGATGACTCGGGCGTGTTATTATACTCTACTTTGAATCACATTAAATATACCTTATTGAATGGAGATAATGGAATTATTAAAACCTTGGAGAACACATTATACATAACAAAAGTTTCTCAAAAGCAAGTCTACTGTTTGAACCGTTCGGGTCAAGTCGAAGTAGTTACCATTGACCCAACTGAATACAGGTTCAAAAAGTCATTGGTGAATAAGAACTTTAATGAGGTTTTAAGAATCATTAAGAATTCGAACTTAGTCGGTCAAAATATTATCGCATACTTGCAAAAGAAGGGTTACCCAGAAGTAGCTTTGCAATTTGTTGAAGATCCCGAAACGAGGTTCGATTTGGCCTTGGAGTGCGGTAATTTACAAGTTGCTTTAGAGCAGGCGAAGGTTTTGAATAACAATAAGATCTGGGAAAAGCTAGGTGAAGAGGCGTTGAACCAAGGTAATATTGAAATCGTTGAATTGGTTTATCAACAATTGCACTTGTTTGACAAGTTATCGTTCCTTTATTTATACAAGGGCGATAGCGAAAGATTAAATAAAATGACTACTATCGCTGAACACCGTGGTGATCTTTCTTCTTTGATACAAAACACTTTTTACAACAATGATATCAAGAAAAGATGTCAAGTCTATATCCAAGGAGGAATGTTGCCGTTGGCTTATACTTTAGCCAAATCTAATGGTTTAGATGATTTGGCGCAACACATACTAGAAGAAGCAGGTGTTGAGGAGAAGGATGTTGAGTTGCCCGAGGTTGGTGAATCTGTTCCCTTACCTGAACCAATTTCAGAGCCAATTGGGAACTGGCCATTAAAGGAGTCTTCGTTATCGTTCTTTGAAAGTGCCTTGTTAACTGGTCAAGTAGACAACTTATCGCTCGAAGATCGTGATGAAGAGCAATCTGAAGCCACTAGCAATGAGAACTTGGATTTTACAGACGATGTAGTCGACGACGATGCGGAAGAAGATGAAGGTGCTTGGGACTTGGATGACGAAGAGTTGGATATTGGCGATGAAGTTGTGGAAGAGACTCCTGGGTTGGAGCTCGATGAGTCGTTCAAAGGGGCAGCAGATGGCGAAATTGGCCATTGGCTTCGTAATGCTAGAACACCTGCTGGTTACGTTGCTGCGGGTGCTTTTGAGCATGCTGCCTCAATGTTGCACAAGCAGTTAGGAATTGCTAATTTTGAGCCTTTACGTGCTAGATTCTTAGAAGTTTACCAATCGTCCAAGTTACTCTTGCCAGGCGTGGACGACTTACCTGCAATGAAAACTTACATCAGATCTGATAACGATGAAGACAACCCAAACAAATACCACCCATATATTCCAGGTTTTGATAAATTAGAGGAGAGGTTGAGTCTTGGCTTCAAACAGTTCAAAGCAAATAATTTGGAAAATGCCATCGTTACATTCAGGCACATAATTTATACGATTGCGGTGTTGACGGTTGAAGACGAACAACATGAAGCCAAGTGTGCCGAAGTGTTGAGCATCTGTCGTGAATACATTTTGGGTTTGTCTATTGAATTGTCACGCCGTGCTTTAGATCCTTCTGACGTCAAACGCAACCTTGAGTTGGCAGCTTACTTCACGAGAGCCAAACTCCAGGGCCCTCATAGATTGAATGCATTGCAAGTTGCTATGACTCAATCTTTTAAGCACAGAAACTTCGCCACCGCATCATATTTTGCCAGCGAGCTTTTGGCCATCTCATCCTCAGGCGCAAGGGCTGAACAGGCTCAAAAATTGAAGTCCAAGGCCGATTCTATTTCTAACGATGCAATCGAAATTGACTTTGATCCTTATGCTGAATTCGATATTTGCGCCGCATCCTTCACTCCGATATACAAAGGATCACCATTTGTGACTGAAGCTTTAGTTGGTGCTAAATACAAGCCTGAAGAGCAAGGAAAGGTGTGTAGGATAACCAATATTACTGCTATTGGTGTCCAAGCCTCTGGCTTACGTATAAGACGCTAAGCTATTTTTTTCCTCTGACCGATGGACATCCAAAAGTTTTGGCTTTCTTACTTGATAGTCAGTGGCCTATTTTCCATTTTTATAGCTATAATGTATAGAAATTGTTCTTATCATATTCAAAGACGCCATGCTCGTGACCGTAGTTTTGATTTTTTTTTTTCAGTAAATTGTTCTGCCTAACTATTTAAAACGGTAAACACCCAGAAGAAACACCTCAAAGTCCACATATATTCAAAATGGCAGATAAAAAGGAGCAGGCAATCAAACTTAAGGAAAATGGAAATGCCCATTTGAAGGAACATCGCTACAACGAGGCGATAGAATCATACACAAAAGCGATAGAGTTGGACCCAAAAAATGCTATTTTCTATTTGAATAGGGCTCAGGTCCATATAAAATTAGAAAACTACGGGCTGGCTATAGCAGACTGTAATGAAGCGATAAACATTGATCCCAATGCCATGAAAGCGTATTACCGTCGAGGCGTATCATTGATGGCCATTTTAAACTATAAGGAGGCCCAAGCAAATTTCAAAGTTATTTTGAAAAAAATTCCCAATGATAAGTTAACCTTGGAAAACAGCCGGCAATGCGCCAGCTATTTGAAGAAAAAAGCGTTCGAAAAGGCCATTGCTGGTGAGGTCAAAGCTTCTGTGATTAACAGCACCAACTACAATGACATGCTCATCGAGAAGAATTGGGATGGGCCTGAGTTAGATATTTCCGTTACCAAAGAATCGAAAGAATCGGATGTTGATGTTCATATTGAAGGATTAAACTTGGACTATTTAAGGTACATGATTAAGCTATTTAAAGAGGGTGGTAAATTACCAAAAAAGCATGTTCATGCTATCATTGCAAGGGTATTTCAATTATTCAAAAAGGAGAACACAATGGTTGAGATATTGATGCCCCATTCGAAGCTTGATTCTGTAGATTCAGCAGACGAAATAAATTTAGCTAAAGCAAAGAAATTCACAGTGGTAGGTGATACCCATGGGCAGTTCTATGATGTGTTGAACCTTTTCCAGAAATTTGGTTATGTGTCCGAAGACCATGTATACTTGTTCAACGGAGACTTTGTTGACAGAGGCTCGTGGTCATGCGAAGTCGCATTGTACATATACGTTTTGAAAATTTTGTATCCAAAGTCGGTGTACATCAACAGAGGTAACCACGAAACTAACGATATGAACAAAACGTACGGATTCACCGATGAATGTGAGCACAAGTATTCCAGAAAAATTTTTGAGGCGTTTGCAGAGTCGTTTGGTGCCTTACCATTAGCCACACTTATCAACCGTTCCTATTTGGTCATGCATGGGGGCCTTTTCTCGGATCCAAAGGTTAAAGTGGACGATATCAAGAAAATCAATCGTTTCCCCACTTCTGGTTCCACTCAGCCTTCTAGGGATGGCATCGGTATGGAGCTCTTATGGACGGACCCTCAACCAATGAACGGTTGCTCCCCCTCCAAAAGGGGAATCGGTATTCAATTTGGGCCTGACATAACTGAGAGATTCTGTCTAGCAAACAAAATAAGAAAGGTGTTGAGGTCACACGAGGTCAGGATGAACGGCGTTGAAGAAGAACACAACGGCAGATTAATCACCGTTTTCAGCGCTCCTAATTACTGTGATAGTACCGGTAATATGGGTGGTGTTGTACATATTACTGAGAACAAAAACTACAACAAGGATAAGGATGATGGCGAAGGCTATAGAAATGCAAACGACCCTAATTGTCCGTGGATATTGCAGAGCGAAACTTTCGATGCTGTTCCTCACCCTGATTTAAAACCCATGGCTTATTCTAAAAGCGGTTTCGGCTTCTGAATGTCAGTGAATATTTCATAACACCCTGTAACATACTCCTCTATGTATAATGTATAGATGCTAAGCACTGTAAATACACTAATCGATTCCATTCTTCAAATCCTCTACTGGTTTCTGCATACAAGCAAGAGCTCTAAGGACAGGACAATTTTGGTATTGGTATCAAGCATTTACTAATAGCCATTTCAAACCCCAAAATGCAATTATCGTACAATCAAGCACGTCAGTCTTCTCCTGATGAAGATGATCTCCCCGACGAATGGGATCAAAGAATCATGGACACAGGGTGCCATGAAGAAAACTTGAAATTACAACTTTGCCATGCTGACACCGGCGACTGGAGAAAGTGCTTAAAAGAGATGCAGGCGTTCAAAAAGTGCTGGGACGACAACAAGAATAACGAAAGAACTCAAACTGTCAATAATGAGTAGAAACCCCGAGGAGTACCGTCCCAACTGCACTAAATTGAACGGTGGCCATCACTTGTACATACCATGACTAGTTACGCCCCTACTTGTAAATATACCTTACGAATTTCTGTATACCCGAGCAAAAAGCTCTCTCAAATTGTAAGTACAGACAACTAGCCATTTTGCCAACAGTCACCACCATCACCCATTATCACCCATTACTACCATTTATCACTTTATACTTGTATCGCGGTGTGCTTAGGGTCGCTTGTAGTTATCGTCGCTATTACAATATGTACCAAGACATATGAGGATTAACGACTGTTCAATAACTTGGTTTCTACAACAGTTTTCTATTGATATACAGCCCGGCCTTGTTATTTCAAAGAATGTCTACATGGAAAGAGCCTTGAAGGAATAAATCAAATATTTTGAGTTGATCTTGTCTCAAAAAATTAATTGTTTACAAAATAATAACTTTACGGCACGATAAAGAACCATATAGGTGGGTTGATGAGATAACATAGTAAAATGGAAAACATGTCGTATGACACGTCTCATGGTCTTTCTGGCATGGACAGAGATAACTTTCATCCAGTTAAAGCTATAACAGAGAACCTGATGTCCATTGAGACCAGTGATGGGGACCACACCAGCGAAGAGGATTCAGACCAGGAAGACCATGGCTATTCGTCTATTCACAAAAATGGCACGATATATAGGAACGAGGAGGAATTTCAGGCAGAAATAACTAGGTTGAAGCTGCAAAGCAGTCGAAAGTTTAAAGATAAATGGGACGAGATACTCTACAAGTATTCACAGATTGATGATGAGAAAGAAAGCGACGAAATAGATTTGGTGACAGGGAAAATTATCACCGATAATGGACATCTTCGGTCACTCCGAAGCTCTGCCAAATATAGCTCTGATACGAAGTTTGACGGGGATATATGGTCGGAGACTTACAATCTCGAGCGAGATATTCATAATAGAAAGGTTCGAGAAGCCCGAATCAAGCAGAAAAAGAAGGAATTGAAGCAGAAACTAAAAGAGCAGCAAGTGTTTCACAATACAATATTACAAAGAGACTTGTCCCCTTCGAAGCCAGGCACTTCTGACTTTCTTTACTCCTCGGAAGATAATTTGTTGTCACTCAACCCGTCTCCATCCAAGAAGTTCAAGGTCTCTCCTACCAAAAGCATAAGAAGTCTTCTGAGCCCCATCAAAGAAGATGAAGTATCTTTACTCACCCCTACCAAACGAAAGATGCGTCTGCTGTTGAGCATGTACCAGTCTAAAGAATTTCCATTCAACTCACACTTTGATGAGGTTCCACATATGAGACAACAGTTCCACAAAGGTAAGCACGGTAATTACGAGATAAGCCTGAAGAACCCCTTCCGTGTTCGCGATAACGGGGGTAAGGACCCAAAATCATGTCAGACAAAACTTGAAATACGGAATAACACAAACCTTGCATATGGTGCTAATAGTACCGATACAGATAATACTAGCTCGATCACTCCTAATGAATCCAATAACGAACATTTTCTAAAGGAGGGAAGCTCAGAGACGTCTGAGACCTCTGATTTTGGGTCCGAAGATGGTGAACCGATTCGCATGAGTGATCACACGTCATATAGATACACACTAGATGTTCTGTTGGACGAAGATTCATCCAAATCCGTACCAATGGAGCAACAGCAATCTGTTGAATTTGTTTCAAAAAGTGATGATGGGGAATTACAGAGTAGTTTGGACTTTGATGACCAATATCTGATTGTAACAGACGCCTCCATTGATCCCCATAATGCATCTACATTCTCCATATTCAAATGCGCATTTAGCCAATGCTATTATTGCACTGGAAATAAGTCACTTTACCAAAATCACTTACTAGAGAAGCACATAGATGAATTGTATTCGATCGGGTATCCAGTGCCGTCTAATCATAAGATAAAATTAAAAGTTTCGAAAGAAACAATACAAAAGCTATCAGAGCAGTTTCCATTGACGTACGAAGTTCCAATTTTACCATCGTCTGCCAAGGGAGACCCCTTTGTATGTGGCATGAGAATAGATCATTCGGACGTTTGCCGGAAGTTTTTCCTTACAAAGCATGATCTCATTAAGCATCAAGAGAAGCATCCATTCAAATGCTCTCGTAAGAAACAAGTCCTCATTTGTCCTATGTTGGGCTGTGGATATATTACTGATATGGGCTATTCCGAATGGAGATCCCATTTCATAGAGGCAAAGCATTTTCTTGAACCCGATCGTAGAGGTATTGATGACGTAGATGCCCACGCTTCAAAAAATAGCTCACCTGGAGACCCGTTTACCCATATAGTAGACAAATCTGAGTCTAGTGATGTTGAAGACCACTCCAGTTCGATAGGTTATATACTGCCCAGCGATGTCTTGAGCAAAAAAGCGCCGCCAAATTGTATCAAGAAAGAGCACAATTCACATACAAGGCTGCTTCCCCAAACTAGAACCGCTGCTTCAAAAAAAGAGACACTTACCATGGATCATATAGTTCAGGAAATCAATGATATGTTCAGTGATCAAGATTCAGATTTGGGTTAAGTCAAGAATCAGATGGATATTCGGTGACCACAGGTCTAGGAGCCCAATGCATACCTAGAATAGATTAGTGGAGACATCTGCACCAGCATGAAGAATTCCGTAAACGACGGCCAAATATTCTACCAGATTGCAATAAGGACACTAGACGATTAATCAACAAGTACTAGCGTCTACTTTATGTTGAATAGGTACTTGATATACATGATTTATTGAGTGTTATACTATGTACAGAAATGTTATACCAGCAAACCATGTCAATTTAAAAGGAATTCTTTTAAGATAAATGATCTTCGTCTTGTTTCTTTGGTTTTCCTTTAAAAGGATCGTCATCCTTCAAGTATTTATCGAAAGCATCATTCCTTTCAGGGAACGGTCTTTGCCCAACAAGCCTAATCATATCTTCTCTAGTTAAGACTTCTTTCTTATACAATTCTTCGGCAACTTTATCAACCAACTCGATCTTCTCGGCCAATAACTGATGGCAAGCTTCATAGGCTTCGTCAACCAAAGCCTTCACCTCTGTGTCTATCAATCTTGCTGTACTTTCAGAATAGTTGTTGTGGACTTTGAAACCACCGTCATTATCACCGCTATCATAGTAGATACTACCGATCTTATCAGACATACCTAATTTCAAAATCATCAGCTGAGCCATTTGAGTGATCTTTTTGAAGTCGTCAGAAGCTCCACTGGTGACAGTATCAAAATGTAATTCTTCACTAACCCTTCCTCCTAGAGTCATAATCATTCTGTGTTTATATTGCTCCTTCGAGACTAAGTACTGATCTTTGGGTAAATACTGGGCATACCCTAGGGCTCCTTGACCTCTTGGAATGATGGAAACCTTAACTAAAGGATCAGCATATTGTAAAAACCATCCACAGATAGCATGTCCTGCCTCATGGTAAGCTACTGTCTTCTTTTCATCAAGACTTAAAATTCGAGATTTTTTCTCTAAACCCGCAACTACTCTTTCGATGGCTTGTTCAAAATGATGGATATCAACGGATGTGGAATCTTCCCTGGCAGCAATTAAAGCACCTTCATTGCAACAATTGGCTATGTCAGCACCAGCGAAACCTGGAGTCAATGCACTTAACCTCCCAGCAAGATTTTCAATGGCTTGAGCCTTTAATTCTTGATACTTATTGAAATCAACATCCTTTTGGGTAGCCTTGATGTCTTCGTCACATTTCAAAGTCAACTTTGATAAATGCACCTTGAAAATTTCCTTACGACCTTCAACATCAGGAATATCGATTGAAATATGCCTATCAAATCTACCTGGTCTCAACAAAGCTTTGTCCAAAATATCTGGGCGATTGGTACCCGCTAAAACAACGACATGATCAGTAGTATCAAAACCATCCATTTCGACTAATAACTGATTTAAAGTATTTTCTCTTTCATCATTGCCGCCCATTTTACCATTACCTCTCTCCTTACCTATCGCATCTATCTCATCAACGAAAATAATCGCCGGCGCCATTTCACGGGCTGTCTTGAATAAGTCCCGAACACGAGAAGCACCCACACCAACAAACATCTCAACAAATTCAGAACCGGAAACGGATAAGAAAGGAACACCAGCTTCTCCGGCTGTGGCCTTGGCAAGTAAGGTCTTACCAGTACCCGGAGAACCAGACAAAATAGCGCCTCTAGGGATTTTAGCCCCGAGTTTTTCATATTTTGTGGGGTCCTGTAAAAACTTGACAAATTCCATGATTTCCTCTTTTGACTCTTCACATCCAGCCACATCTTTGAACTTGATTTTCACGTCAGTCTCTTGATTAAACAACTTCGCCTTCGATTTACCGATCTTGAATATTCCACCAGGACCCCCAGCGCCTGGTCCACCTTGAGCGTTCGCTCTTCTCACAGTCATATACCACAATCCTCCAACTAATAAAATCGTGGGTAAAATGGGCAATACATAGTTAATCCATGAACCTCTTTCTTCGTACGAAATGGGCAATCTTTCATCAAGTGGGATTCCCAACTTACTCTGGATATTGTTCATTTCCTCTTCAAAGTATTCGACAGAGCCAATAGTGAATACAACAGCCGGATGACCGCTGAATGTTTGGAAGGTCTGGTCAGAAACTGCTCCTTGTATCAACTCTGCCTCTACAGCGAACTTATTCACTACCGTCAACTTCGTAACTAACCCACGCTCTAAATAGTTTGTTTTAAAATCTTGGAACGATAACTCGTTGTCTTTGCGCTGGCTGGATGCAATGTAAAATGTCAAAAAAAGTGAAAAAAACAACAACCCGGCAAGCCCCCGAGCCAACGACTTATTGTCAAGTTGGTATATCTTTATGTTATTTGGATCTATATTAGGGTTCTTTTTCTTGAGGTTTTCTTTGATCTGCTCTCGGATGTCCTTTTCTTCCTGCCCCATATCTTCCTTCCTTTTCTTCTTGTGTCCACTGTCTATCTCTTCATTCTCTTTCTGCTCATTTGCTCGTTTATCTTTAGACTTTTCATCCAACTTTTTATTTTCCTTCGATTCGTTGTCTTGTCTGTTCCATACCACCCGACTACCTTGGAATAGTAACGGCTGGCTGAGACTTGAAAAAGTCCTCAAAGGTGCCATCTGGCACCTTAGCCGCCCAAATGGGCAGATTACTCCTGTCCTTAATACAGAGTTTACACCAGGGCCCTTCAAGATACGTAAAGAATTTGATCCAATCATCTGAATGAATTACCAAACTCCTATTTGATAACCTTGCCTCGTTTCGAACTGCTTTCGTTGTTGCCCTTACATTTGCCTTCGCTATATAAACGGTCTGATGAAAATCGTCCCGGACACTGATCACGTGATTAATATTTCCATTAAATCAAGCCAATACCTATACCCATATACAATGACGTGAATCATCGTGATGATTCTAACTACAATCTGCTGCTGACAAACTCGTTCCAGCTCGTCTCGCAAATCTTCATGAACTTTTCTTTTTCTTTGGCTAATTCCAAATCTTGATTAGAATTACGGCTGCCTGAGGACGAGCTTTGGTTGAATATCTTAAAGTTGAAAACGCTTTCGTTCATAAAGTTTATAGAGCCATACACCTGATCCCGATCGTCCCTAGAAAGGGACATATGATCTTCTTCATCATCGATGGCGGCACTTTCCACGTCGTCGTTGTATTTTTCTTGCATTTCTTTGGCTTCCTCTTCAGTCACTGGCATTCTGTCATCCTCGTGTGCCTTGTCCGCGGCCGTGGCCGAGCCATCAAACATGTCGCGCTGGGCCGAAAGGGGCTGGGACTGCAAAGGGGCGACCTTAGTATAGTCGCCGTGGTATACATCGGTGACAGCCAGCGCTCTTTGGTCGGCGGCAGCCAGAAATTTCTGAGGGTGTTTAATGGTCGAAGGGGAAAACGTCGCTGTGACAGCAGTTCCTAGGGGTTTTCTGGGGAAGTAGCGACCTGCTGCAGTATAAGGGACCGCTGTAATTCTCCTGTATCCAAATTGAGGGCCCACTACCGGCCCCATGTTGGCTTGGGGTAACACATACCGGTACCGTCTTTGGGGCGTTGGATAGTACGCGTTTAGGTGCTGCTGCTGATGCTGCACCAGAATCTGGTATGACTGAGTTGGCCTCTGCCCCCTCCTGGCCATCCCAGGCCCCCAATTGTGTCTAATAGGCGCCGACTGCACCATTGGATTGGCGGCGCCAGTGGTCGCACTCAACGGCGCCGGTATATTCTCTCGTTTCAAACGCTTGATCGTAGTCGGCGTCGCCAACCGATCCATTTCGTCGGGCAACGTCCCCTTATTGCTATTGACTATGATAGTATCTCTCTCTTGGGCCCCGCCCTCTCCTGATCCGCTGTCTCCACCATCCTGGCTCCCGCTCGAGTTTCGTGCCGCAATAAGGCTCTTCTGTTGCTGCTGTATCTTCTGTGAAATCTTTATTGTACTCTTCATTTCCTCGTTCAATTCTGGAAGCCCCGGACTCACAATTCTTAGCGCAAAGTCGCTATTCTTGTCGTTCTTTAATTCTAACGTACTGGGCCTATGCTTCTCGCCGCGTCCAAGCTTTAGTTTCGGCGCAGTCCCGACTTGCCCCTGTGACATTCTGGCAATATATGGTACGTCCCTCCTTTATACCGATTCGTCAACCGTTTATTTCTTCAGTAAAGGTTGATATCTCCCTGACTATGCTCTTTGACCGGCGGTATCTCTCTCGTGTAATAAAAGTGTATGTTCTCACCCTTAGTTTTGGTCCTGCATATACGCTGCTTGAAGGGATATCAGTTTCAGATCTTGTTTCAGATCTGTTTCATGTTCTCCGAAGTCTTATGATAGGTCAACCGTCGAAAGAGAAACCTAATGGGGTCTAATTGGTCTTGGAAATGATACTACGGTGACATGAAAGTAATAGGGGTGGTGCAGGTGTTAACAGTAGGCATGAAATATAATGTTTACTAGATACGAAGAACTAATAGAAGTATACAAAACTAAATGGAGTTGTAGACAGGCCCGTAGCTGCAGTAACCCAACGAAGAAGTAATTATAGAGTCGAGCCGGCCATGTAACTCTAGGTGAAATTTTCCCAGCCCTTTGGTCTGGGGAGATTGTTGATGGTGTAGAAACGCGAAGTGCAAGAGTAACCCTTCCAGGTAAAGTCCTCGTTTGGATCACAAACGCACTTGTTTTTCAACCTTGTTTCCTTGGAAATTGGGCAGTTGTGGAAGGGGACGTGGTAGTATCCCACGTCGTCAAAGAAATGGATTTGATCGCGTTGCAAGAACAAGGAGGCCCCGATGGAGTGGATGGGGGCATCGCCCCATCTTTCGTAGAAAAATCCACCAGCCTTGTCTAAAGCATCGAAATAGGCGGTGTAGGCCTCAGACCGCCATAAGTTTAAGCTGGCGATCTCGAAATTGGACCAGAAGTGACACCCGTTATAGGTTTCTCCCTTGTCGTCAGAAATCCACTCCATCAAATTGTCCTTGGCCAAATATTTGGGGTTGTCCTGGATAAACTTCTTGGTGGTGTCCCACAAAGTCTCAATTGTTTCTTTATACTCTGGCAAAGTGATGGTGAAACCGTAGGCCTTGTTGTTGTCCTGCATCCACTTGAACACGTCGTAGTCGATATCACAGTAGATTTTAATATCAGGCTCCACTCTCCAGTAGTAGTCGTATTCCATCATCAACTCATGTCTCCAGAAGAAACCAGACTCGTACCTACACATGTGTCTGTACGGCTTAGAGTCCCCATAAATGATCTTAGCTTGCCTCATTTTTTCTCTTGTCAATGCTGCCTTCTCCTGGTCAATCCATGGAGGGAACGACCACTGTTCCTCTGGAATCAAACCGTACTTGGTGGTACCTGAAACAACAGCCGACGTCACTTCTTTGAATTCCTCCGAGAATGGTTCATCGTTCAAAAACACCCAGTCGTAGTTAAACTTGTGGTTGAACCGGTCTTCAACTTGCCTGATCGACCCAAGCAAAGAATTCAAGTCTGAGTTTCTCGCTAACGACACAAACGTCGCTTTGACCTTGTTAGAATTTCCAGCCTTTGGCTTAGCCTTAGCGGGTACCTTCTCATTCTGAGTTCCTGTCACCGCTTCCTGGCCTGCACTTTGACCATTTGCGTTGATGCTAGTCTCGCTATTCGCTTTATTTCCCAGGTTGGAGCCTGGACCACCGTCTGCGCTATAATAAGACCCTCTCGAAAGAATAAATCCGCATCCAACTAATACGAGCGCAAATACTAAAAGCCTGACAATACGGGCATTTGACCTGGATGTGCCCATCTTGATACTAGTTCCTTGATTGCTATCGTTGTGTGATCTTGTTCAATAAAAAGAATGGAAAAAAAAACTGGTTGACTAAATTACGAAAGCCCTTAGAAAAGCGCGTTCATACTCTACGTGTTCTTAACTTTTCATAAACATATAGAGAAAGTTAATACGACATCACTGGCTTCATTCACAATAGAGCGGACAAATATCATAGCGATAGTCGGCAGTATTGACGTGGCTACTGATCTAAGTGCATTTCAAGTATATAGAGTGAATGTTTGCTAACTTGTATAGACTGAACGCAACACTAATTATTATACACTAACAATAGGAAAAAGCCAACCTAAGTATATTGCTGCCATTCCTTGGGTTTTTCCTTGTTCATGACATCGTAGTAACGCTTGCCACAAGAATAGCCTCTGAAAGTAAAGTCACTGTTGGGGTCGCAATGGCACTTGTGGTCATAGCGAAACTGAGCGTTCAACGGGCATTGGGTGTAAACGCCATGGTTGTATCCGACATCTTCAAAGTAGTGAATTTGTTCTTTGGAAAGAAATAGGGCGGCCGCGATCGAGTGGATAGGAGCGTCACCCCATCTCTCGTAGAAGAACCCGCCCGTCTTGTCCAAGTATTCGAAAAACTCTCTGTAGGCTTTTGAACGCCAAAAGTTCAACGAGCCAACCTCGAAGTTGGACCAAAAGTGGCACAAGTTGTAACTTTCGCCCTTGTCGTCGGATATAAAGTCCATAAGATTATTTTGAGCAAGATACTGCGGGTTTTGCTTGATGAAATCTTTGACATGACCCCACAAAGATGGGATTGTCTTGACAAATTCGTAGATTGAAATTGTAAAGCCATACACCTTGTTGTTGTCGCGCATGAACTTGAAGAGATCGTAGTCTAAGTCACAGTGTATTTGGATACCAGGTTCTACGCGCCAATACCAGTCATAGTCGTCCAATAACGGGTTTTGCCAGAAAAATCCTGACTCAAACCTACACATATGTCTATAGGACTCTGAATCCCCGTAGATTATACCCTCTGCCTTCATGAACGACCGCGACTTCTCTGCTTTATCCATATCGATCCATTCGGGGTACGACCAATGCTCTTTGGGAATTAATCCATACTTGGTTTTTCCGGACACGATAGCAGTTGTTAAATTTTTAAACTCGTCCGTGAACGGCTCGTCATTCAAAAACACCCAATCGTAGTTAAATTTGCGGTTAAAGCGGTCCTCAACTCGTCTGACTGACTTGATTAATTCGAATAACTCTGAGTTTCGAGCCAACGTGACGAAGGTAGCCTTCAATTTTTCGGTGTCCTTTGTCACGTCCTTCTGTGCCTTGGCCTCCTCAACCTGAATAATGCCTTGCTGTTGTTCTTTTTCTGTATTCTTGATAGGATTCTCGTTCTTTTGGTCGAACACCGGCTGTGCACTTTTCGTCCCCACTGATCCCTGAGGAACAAAACCCTGAATCACCTCGTTGGTAGTTTTATCCACGTAGACAATCTGAGGCTTCAAAAGTATAGATAAAGAGTACAATAGCAACACAGCAACTGCCACTGCAGCCGCCTTGAGTGCGGGAGCTCTAATCATCGTCTTCAATCCCAACTATGATCAAGAACAGGTGTTAATCACCATTAAACATGGCGATCGAAATCGAGATTTCAATGAGTCGCGCAATAGTGTTCAAAAATAGGCACAATAGTAGTGGTAATATAATTACTCTGATGGTATTTTATGAGTGGCTTCGAGGAAACCTATGTTTCCTTCTCTCAACTAATGGACGTGCCACCTGTATAAAAGTGTTTGTTATCAAAACAGGATGTTTAGTACTGTAGTTTATACATGGGGCTGCGATAAAGTCTAAACCTAAGAATAGATAATCGAAAATTTAACAATAGCAGGAGCACATCTATTAAATATAAATAGTATCTCTAACACGGGAATGACAATTGAAACAATACGTTAAATAAACGTGTAGATTTGAAACTGGGTTGTATTTAAAAAGCTTTCATTTCAGGTGTCGAATATGCCAAGCTGCGAAAACTGATGAAAATTCACTTGGTTAGGGGTCGTCACTTATGAAGACGCCGTAAACTCTCTAAATCGGATAAGGTAATTTTTTTTTCAAGCGAGCAGTTTATGCTCATCAACTGGTGGTAGTTCAAGTTTACCTTGGCGGAATTGACGTTATGGTTTATGTTTTTCATGAGCAAATAAATATCGCTGCCCTTCTGCATATCTAGCAAATTCTTTTCAAACACCTTGAATAAGGACAAACTCAATGAAATAAGTAGAGTTTCTACTCTCGATACTAGAAAGTTATCAAAAATTTTAAACCAAATGTCAAGTGGTATACCATCGCTGAATAACAGCAACCACCAATTCAAGGTAATATACTCAAGCCGAATACTCAAGCTCGAGAAATGACGATGTAGTTTTGGCAATAACTTGGGAAAATAATGGCGAAACATGATTTTTTGATCGAGCCTGATGGCAGATAATGAGTGGATACTGAAAAAATTGATGCCATCGTATTTAGGAAGAATTCCCTCGACAAAGGAAGTGAATATCCAGAAAATGTCTTCTTCAACAAGTTTGTTGTTTACTAGTAGCAAATTCCCTATGATCTTATTCATCCCTTGGCAATACCCAATGTCAGGCTTGAAAAGAATAAATGCATAAAGTATGTTCTGTAATTTGTAAAAATTTGGCCCCGGCTGAGAGTTTACCAAGTCATTAAAATGGATATTTGACGGCATTGTGCGGTGTAGGTCAAGATCTACCTGATACTTATTTGATTTGATGACGTCATTTTGAGCTAGTTCACTTGATTGAACCAATTGCCGATATTCACCAGGTATTCTCGAATCTTTGGCCCCAGATAATTCGAGCCAAAGATTGTATCGGTATTTCGGTGGTATGCCAAGTTTTCTCGTTAGCCTGCGTAGTCTTTTATAGGCGCCCATTTCATGAAGATTGGTAGAGGGTGTACCGAACTTACTCTGAGACTTTTCGGGCTTGGTTAAATTGACACCTTGAATGCCGAATATTTCGTGGCTTGAAGCAACACCCAGTAGCAAGCTACTTGATCCATTGTTTTTGTAGTAATCTTTGGCCAAGTCTTTGAAAAATTCATCCCACTCCGCTTCAAACTCTTTATTTTTTGCATCATGCAAATGTCCAATTTCCTTGAGCTTGTCAATACTAGGTTTTACCAGTCTAACATTTGTCGTTCCATTAACTTTCAAATCATTTGTTTCTGTCGCTGATATCCTTGGTCTTCGTTTGTCAAAATCGTTTAGCTGGGGTTCTTTTTTGGCATCCAGGTTCTCACTTTCGTTAGAATACTTATCATTCAGTTTTCTATATTCGTTAAAAAAACCATACTTGTCTGTATTTGCTACATCCAAGCGTTCTGGTAACGGTCGTTTGCTTATGGTTTCTAGCTCCACAGGTATTCTCAACTCGGATATCACGCTTTCCTTTCTCGGGGCCGGTGACATCAGATAAGAATAGATTGAATACGCTTCTCGACCACGGTCATCTTTGGGTAATGGTAAGCTAGAACTTGAAGTGCTAAGAGACTTATGAGGGGCTCTAAACCATTCACCAAGCCATGGAGAAGACATTGACTGGGGATTCGAATCCGGGAATGTCTGTAACTGCTGTTCATTCTTCGGTGCGATGGTTGTGTCGTCCTGTGTAACTAATTCATCATGTATGGCGCGCTCAATAAGTCCCAGCAATACGTTATTGACGTTATGATCGACATTGAGTAAGGCTAATCTTTGGTCGACCTCTATAGTGCTTAAATCACCATACTCATTGCACATTCTGTATAGCTCCTGTTCTTTCACAAATTTTTCCTTCCGAAGCAATATTAGCTCCAGCTCTTTCAGCGCCAAGTCATGCGAAAGCTGTCGGATCAACGACATGGGGTCATTCTGAAACTTCAACTGAACCAATCTCTCGAGCTGATTATCATTCAATTCATGCAAGTTACCTCCGACCGAATTGGAAGTAGATGGAGTATTGTCACACTCTCCGAACAAACCACCTCTAGAATTGTTGCTCGCTGTTTCTCCTGGGAATAACAGCGGCTTCATTTTACCATTTTGAGTATCAAGTTGCCTTGCAAATCTATAAATCTTAAACGATTATTATGGCGATTATAGGCAATAATTTTCTAGATAGTGCGCGGTATGGGGTCGAACCTCGACTCCCCTCCATTGAAGCGTTGCCCTCAAAAATGCTATTTCCTTTGAAGCAGTGGCGTTAACATGTCCCATAGCTAGTGGCCCAGCCCCATATGAGGCTCTTATTACAAAAAAAAATTGTTAAATCTCTTTGTAAAGCGTGTCATCTTTATGCAAGGACAATGCTAATCTTCTCTGTATTGTTAAAATTGACAAATGTACTATCCGCGAGGATAGTACGACTTCAATGTTTTTTCGCGCAATATATACTATCTACCAATCCAGCTTCTACGCTTCCATGCTTCTGTACCTCCAAATCTTCACCCAACACTAATTTTGTTGTAGTATAGTATACTTTTCAGACGAAACTCTCTTGCATTAAGCTATAAGCCGCAATGTTCGGTGTGTGAAATGTGCACTTTAGTGGTTTAAACACGGGCCTTGAAGCAGAGCCCTTGAAACAGTTGACTACAATAGCATCACCTAAAATATGTGAGCCACCATGTTAGCTATGATCTTTAAGATCAGTCCTTTGTAGAGCATGCTGAAGGCGAATAGTGGATCATTCCTTCCATAAACTACCGCTAGACATGTCTGGTGAGCTGGGTAGTTCCTCTATCTGCAACTTGATGGTCAGGACACGCCCCACTCATGCTAAACCGGTAGCCGTAGGCAAAAGCATAGATTATATATATATATATATATATGGCTTTTCAGTCTCAGCTTTATACTATTTGAGCCCCTAACTAGATTTAATACACTAGCCTAGTAATAATCATTGAAACTTGAACATTTTCTCGTAAAATTGTTCGAAATTGTTTTGACTGGATCGGTGGCAACGTTATCAAAATGGTGAGTATGGAGCATACGAAAGATAGCTGAAAAGCAAAACTAACACATTTAGATTATTAGGTTCAGATCGAAAGATGGCATGTTCCGTGTGCCTGCTGAAGGGGACGATGACTTTCTATTGGTATTGGAAAAGTTGGTTGGCATGCTTAATGTAGAAGATACACATTCCATTTATGTAAGCAATAAGCCTAATGGTGATGGTGAACAGGCGAGTGGTTTGTGTGGACGGACAATCAACGAGCTTGGATTCAAAAATGGCGAGATGTTGTTTGTAAGCTATCACTCGGCAGCAGAGCCGGAGACAGCTAAATCAAATGCTCAATCAGATACAAAAGGTGCAACTTCTTCGACCACATCTGCTGCAGTGGGGGGAAATGTGGCTTTAGACATGAAAGGCATGTCAATTTCTTCAACTCGAGAACCAGGCCCACTTAAGGTTGAGCAGTTGCCTATAGATGACCTTCTCGATAAGCAAGATGGTTTGATTAAACGACCAAGATCAAGCATGTGTCGTCATGGAGATAAAGGTATGTGTGAGTATTGCTCGCCGCTTCCACCATGGGATAAAGAGTATAGGAAGGAAAAGGGCATCAAACATATGTCATATCATGCATATTTGAACGAGATCAATGAGCTGAAGAATAACAGAAACAACGCTACTTCGTATATGGCGCCCTTAGAGGAGCCAAACTACAACATAAACCTCAACTGCCCCAGTGGTTCACATGCACCATACCCCAAAGGTATATGTTCCAAATGCCAGCCCCCAGTAATCACTTTGCAACAGCAACAGTTCCGGATGGTAGACCATGTTGAATTCGCTGATTCGTCAATCATGAACAAATTTATTGACGCGTGGAGACAAACAGGTGTACAGAGGTTCGGTGTTCTTTACGGCAGGTACGAGCAATTCGACAAAGTTCCTTTGGGGATCAAAGCGGTGGTGGAGGCTATCTACGAACCGCCACAATCAGGCGAGGCAGACGGACTCACCTTGTTGCCCTGGCAAAATGAACAGCAAGTAGACCAGGTAGCTTCCTCATTGGGTTTGTATAAAGTAGGTGTGACTTTCACTGATTTGACTGATTCAGGAGCCAACAATGGGACTGTTCTTTGCAAAAGACATAAAGATAGCTATTTCTTGTCTTGTTTGGAAGTTATAATGGCTGCTAAAAACCAGGTTCGAAACCCTAACATCACCAAACACTCTAACTCAGGCCATTTCTCGTCCAAGTTTGTCACTTGTGTCATATCTGGAGGCGTCCACGGAGAGATCGAGCCCAGGTCTTACCAGGTGTCAACTAGTGCAGAGGCATTGGTTAGGGCAGATATCATCACTGGCTCCACTCAGCCATCTATGCTCTACATTAATAACTCAGAGGGCAAAAGATATGTTCCAGACGTTTTCTACTCGAAAATCAACGAGTATGGGCTCGAGGTCAAAACTAATGCCAAACCTGCGTTTCCGGTTGAGTTCTTGCTCGTATCACTTCAGGACTCGTTCCCGCTCGAGCCAACTCCAATGTTTCGTGAGTCCTTTGTTGTCGAGAACAGGCAATTCATGGGCGAGGTCCAGGATTTAGGCTCTGCCTATCGCCATTTGAATATGAGCGCCGGCGACGGCACACCTCTTTGTGATTTCCACTTTCTCACCTACTTGGTGTCTACGGGAATCCTTTCCGACGAAGAATTCGACCTCGTTTTGTCATACGTCAAAAGCAGGGACTACCTGAAATACCTACAGTTGGTTGAAAGTCCAGGTTGGATGTCTCTAATAACTATCTTAGAGCATAGTGTATGATGCACTTCAACAGCTTTTTACAAACCTCAATTGTTGTTACCTTTTAGTGCCAACAGACCTTGAGCGCTCTTCAGCAATTTTAGGTGCCTACAGTGTATACTACGCTACGTGTAAGTGCGTACATCACCTCATCATCGCTATATCATCATAGTACATATGGTTGGCTGTTCTCGAAGCTTCTAATCGATGAGGGTTACCCGGAAATTTACCGCCAATTTTTTTTTTTCTTTGTCGAGCTTTCATATAAAGTGATTGCCGCCAACCATATATATTAAGTATAATATACATAGTTACTCAAGAAACTATACAAAATAGATAATAGTTATTAAATTTGAAAATGTCTACTCCATTTGGTGTTGATTTAGGTAACCATAACACGGTTATCGCATGCGCAAGAAACAGAGGTATTGATATTATTGTCAATGAAGTGTCAAACCGTTCCACGCCATCTTTGATTGGGTTCGGAGCAAAGAATAGATTCATCGGAGAAACAGGTAAGAATCAACAAACGTCTAATTTGAAAAACACAGTTGAAAACTTGAAAAGAGTGCTCGGATTGAACTACAACGACCCAGACTTCGACATTGAGAAAAACTATTTCAGCTGTCCATTGGTTGAGAACAAGGACGGTGGAGTGTCTGCCAAGGTAAGATTCTTGGGTGAGCAACAAGAATTCGCTTCTACGCAGTTGTCTGCCATGTATATCAACAAAATCAAGGACATCGCTGCCAAGGAAACCAAGGGTAACATTGTGGATATCTGTCTTTCTGTGCCAGTGTGGTACACCGAGAAGCAACGTCGTGCTGCTTCTGATGCGTGCAGAATTGCAGGCTTAAACCCCGTCAGAATTGTTAACGAGGTCACCGCCGCCGCTGTTGGATACGGTGTTTTCAAGGCCAACGACTTGCCAGAAGAAAAGCCAAAGACTGTTGCTTTCATCGATATTGGTCATTCCTCGTTACAAATTGCTATTGCTGCTGTCAAGAGGGGTGAATTGAAAATCTTGGGTTCAGGTTACGACAAGCATTTTGGTGGTAGAAATTTTGACCACGTCATCGCCAACCACTTTGCCGACGAATTTAAGGGTAAATACAAGATCGATGTTAGAGAGAATCCAAAGGCCTTCCACAGAGTTTTAACTTCTGCTGAAAGATTGAAGAAGGTTTTATCTGCTAACACCCAAGCTCCTTTCAATATCGAATCAGTTATGAACGATGTTGATGTCTCTTCTTCTTTGACTCGTGAGGAATTAGAAGACTTTGTCAAGCCATTATTAGAAAAAGTCCACATCCCTATCGAGACCGCTTTGAAGGATGCCGGCATTTCCGTCGACGATCTTGATTCAATTGAACTTATCGGTGGTTGTACCAGAGTTCCAGCTTTGAAAGCTAAGTTAAGCGAAATCTTCAACAAACCATTATCTTTCACCTTAAACCAAGACGAAGCTATTGCTAGAGGTAATGCTTTTATCTGTGCTATGCACTCTCCAACTTTGAGGGTCAGACCATTCAAGTTTGAAGATTTCAACCCATACTCAGTTTCCTATTTCTGGGATAAGGAAGAAGAAGATGAAGATCACTTAGAGGTCTTCCCAAGAGGTGGTACCTTCCCATCTACCAAGATCATCACCTTATACAGAAAGGGTGATTTCGAAGTGGAGGCTAAGTACACTAACAAGGAGGAATTACCTATTGGAACTGAGCCAGTTGTCGCCAAATGGCAATTGAAGGGTGTCGTTCCATCTGAAGGGGAATCTTCGATTGCCTGTAAGTTAAAGTTAAGAAACGATCCATCAGGCTTCTATACCATTGAATCCGCTCACACTGTTGAAGAAAAGATGGTCAAGGAATTAGTGGAAAAGGAGCCAAAAGAAGGTGACAATGAAGAAGAAGAAGAAGCAGAACCAGAATACCGTGAAGTTAAGAAGTTAGTGAAGAAGAATGACTTGGAAATAAACTGTTCCTCTGCTGCCTTACCTGACGAAGTTAGAAACGAATTCCAAGAAAAGGAAAATGCCATGGTTATGGAAGACAAGTTAGTTGCTGATACTGAAGACAGAAAGAACGCCTTGGAAGAATACATCTATGAATTAAGGGGCAAATTAGATGAGCAATACAAGGATTTTGCCAGCGACGAAGAAAAGGAAAAATTAACTGGTATGTTGTTGAAAGCAGAAGACTGGTTATACGAGGACGGTTTTGACTCTTCAAAGGCTAAGTATATCGCCAAATACGAGGAATTGGCTTCTATCGGTAACATTATCAAGGGCCGTTACTTAGCCAAGGAAGAAGAGAAGAAACAAGCCGTCAGACAAAAGCAAGAAGAAGCGCAAGCTGCTGCTATGGCCGAAAAATTGGCTGCTGCTAGACAAGCTTCTAAGGAACAAGGCGATAAAAAGGATGGTGAAGAGAAGAAGAACGAGGATGGCGACGTTGAAATGGGTAATTAGATTTATTTATAAACTTGTCACACAAGGTTTCGAAAAAGGATTTATAAATATACAGGCTATGACTTTACAATTATCATTTATATACATATATACTTTATCAATCATTAATTATCCTATGTTTAATGAATAATTTTGAAATACAAGCATGAGATGAGCTAAAAAGATGTGGATCAGAAGCCGTTTTCCGCTACAAACTCTTTTGTTACACAAAAGTGATTATAGTGGGAATTCGGAGTCAAGGCTCTAGTCATACTCTAATGTTAAGGCTTTTCATAGACTTTATATCAAATATCAGGAGTTAGAATAAAGCACAAGTCATTAGTGGTACGAAATAGCAGAGATCTATATACCAATTATTTGTATCACTAGTTTTTTCCAACTGTATTATAGTTTTATTCGCCATAAACGGTTCAGCGGTTTTCGACAACAAGCACCTATTATCCTAGTTAGTGTTACATCTTGTTAGCAACGAAGCGAATTAATGACTAATTTTCCTGGCTCGCATAAGTCTAATCTATCAATTGCGATTCAAAAGGCCGACTCAACTCATGAGAATTTAAATAACACACTGAACAGCAGTCATGAGACGACAACTACCAATGAGAACCTCCAGCCGCCCACATTGCTTCCAAATTTAATACAGCATAGCACCCCGACTAGTGCCACTACCTCTCCGGTCGTGAAGTCGTTTAAACCCGAGTTGTCACCATTAAAAACTACTTTTGACGATCTTAATTCGGGCCAAGGATATTTACTTGAGAATAGCAACTTGAAAGACAACGATGAAGAGGATGAAGATGACGATGACGATGACGACGACGAACCAGTGCATCCCGAAAATGAGGAGGATTTGAAAGATTACGTTCCTGGAGGATACCATACTTGCTTCATAGGAGAATGTTACAAGAACAATAAATATACCCTCGTCCGCAAGCTCGGCTGGGGTCACTTTTCGACAGTATGGCTTGCTAAAGATAATGATAAACAGTGTCATGTTGCTATGAAAATTGTTAGAAGTGCAAAGCATTATACTGAAACGGCAGTCGATGAAATCAAACTATTGGATAAAATAACCACTTCAGACATACATCATCCAGGGCACGAACATGCGATACAGCTTTTGGACACCTTCACACATAAAGGACCTAATGGTGTACATGTTGTTATGGTGTTTGAGGTCTTAGGAGAAAATCTTCTAGGTTTGATCAGACGCTATAAGCACCGGGGCATCCCGGTGGTATTTGTCAAGCAAATTGCTAAACAGTTACTCTCTGCCTTAGATTTCTTGCACCGCAAATGTGGTGTCATTCACACCGATTTGAAACCAGAGAATGTTTTAATCGAGATTGGAGATGTTGAACAAATTGTCAGGATGGTAGAACTTGAAACACACGAAGCAAAAAGAAAGAAAAAACTACAGAGGACAGTTTCAAAATCAGGAAATAGCAGTATAAATGTAACCCCTGACACTTCATTTCAAGAGAGCATCCAGACTCAGACTCAGCCTCAAAAAGTCAACTCTCTTTCTCAGTTTAAGGGGTCCCTCTCATCGCCTTCATTGGGAAGAAATGGGCGGCGATCTCGAAGACAAACTATAATAACTGGATCTCAGCCATTGCCCTCTCCTTTAGGTACGTTTAACAAGTCCTTCTCGAATGCCTATGCGTTGTCAAACTCTACAGCAAACACACCCCAAAAAACTTATTTTGATGGTGGCCAAAGCACTCCAAACAATCACACAAAATCTGTACCCATGGCTTCTTCGAATACTGAAACACCTAATTATGACAAGCAGGATACATTAAACAGTTCTTTGTCTTCGATGTCAATTTCAAACACATACAGAAGCAGCACGGCCACAGACCCTTTACACATACCTTCGATGTTCAGTGAAAATGATAATCATGGAGCAACAGACAATGATAATTCATTAGTCATCAATGAAGACGAATTAATATCGGTAAAAATTGCTGATTTAGGTAATGCATGTTGGACGAGCCACCATTTCACCGATGAAATTCAAACAAGACAGTATCGTTCACCCGAAGTTCTATTAGGTTATCATTGGGGAGCGCTGGCGGATTTATGGTCGTTTGCATGTTTGATTTTTGAATTGCTAACTGGCGACTATTTGTTCGATCCCAGAGACGGAAAGACATATACCAAGGACGATGACCACATAGCTCAAATAATTGAACTCATAGGTCCTTTTCCAAGGTC
Source organism: Debaryomyces robertsiae (assembly GCA_030566065.1). Classification (NCBI taxonomy): domain Eukaryota; kingdom Fungi; phylum Ascomycota; class Pichiomycetes; order Serinales; family Debaryomycetaceae; genus Debaryomyces; species Debaryomyces robertsiae. The sequence continues at coordinate 303,687 of JAJMHL010000008.1, forward strand.
CATGTTAAAAGAGGGTTACTATACAAGAGATTTTTTCAACTCGAGGGGTGAACTTCACCGAATCCTGAAATTAAAGCCGTGGGGCTTGAAAGATGTTCTCACTGAAAAATACAAATTTTCAATAGGGGACGCTACCGAAATTTCTGACTTTTTATTACCCATGTTAGCCTTGCAACCCGAATCAAGGGCTGATGCTGGAGGAATGGTTAATCATTCGTGGTTAAGTGACGCTTTAGGACTAGAAAATGTCGTCTTAGAACGCCCTGTAGGGGGATCTGGCGAAGATATTCCTGGTTGGTCAAAGGAGCTTTTGAATCAGAACCCGAGTGGAAAATATTATCATCACAGTCACAACTAATATGTCCTATGCCTACATGAACGTCATGATCTATTCTATTCATTCTTTAACGTACTCTTTTGTTTCGAAAGCGATTGTATAAACCAAACAACAAATTCATGTATAATACTATTTATATATTAACTCTGTAACTTGATTTGTTTACAATTCATACGATACCAGCTACGATCAAGTATATAGATAAATCAATGAAAGCGTCTGTAACAACTCAATATTCTTCGTTGAGCCTTTTTGACATGAAGGGGCCATCTAAGTAGTAACCTAACTTAGCGTAATAATTTCTCACCCCTACACCAGATATGACACTAATTTTCTCGGATCCATGCTCTTCTTTAGCAATTCTGGCAGCCTCTTCCATAAGTAAAGTACCAAATCCTTGATGTTGGAATTTTCTCGGATCCCTAGAATGCAATGGAACAACTGAACCATAGACGTGTAATTCTCTTACAATCGATGTTTGTTGTCCGGTAAATTCCTTGCGGTAAGTATACTTCTTAGATGCTTTACGCAATCTTAACAAACCGATCAAGATATCCTTCTTGGGGTCCTCATATGACAAAAATGTCTCCCAACCACCATTTGCATAATAATCTCTCCTTATCAATTCAACTTGATCAGGAGATACTTTGTGATGCACTTCTTGAATTCCTACCTCCCTCGTACGCACATCTCTACATGAAGTTCCGAAATCCTTCATTCTGGCCAATGCCAATTCTCTTAAATTACCATTCTCAACACCCGAAGTTACTAAGGGCATTGGAATATCCCTCTGAACACGATAGATACGAGTCCAAGGAGGAACTAATGCTAAAATCCGTGCCACCAAATCAATCAACTCATTCGCATTGTATGATTTGTACAAACCTTTTTTCCATAACTCATAAAGACCGGTACCCCTAATAACCAATGTAGGATATAGCTTCAACCCATCAGTCCTAAATTCCGGGTTTTCAAAGTACTCCTTGAACTGTTCTAAGTCTCTTTCCATCCCAACGTTAGGAAGATCAGGCATCATATGACTAACGACCTTATAGCCAGCATCCTTGGCCACGGCGAATGTTTCGCAAACCGCCTTTACTGTGTGACCTCTATTCGTATCCCTGGCGACATCCTCGTATACAGATTGAACTCCGACCTCCAATCTTGTGCAACCGTATTTCAACATGTCACTCAAATGCGTTTCCGTACAATAATCTGGACGAGTCTCAATAGTTATACCAACACACTTGGTTTGTGACTGCTGAGAGAATTTTATTGCTTCATCAATATTACGGCCATTAAAACCAGTTAAAGCATTGTGTAATTGAGCAATGAAATTTTCTCTGTATTCAATGGGCAAAGACATAAAAGTACCTCCCATAATAATATACTCAACCTTGTCAATAGAGTGACCTAGCTGTCTTAATTGCTCGACTCTACCTCTTGCCTGTTCATAAGGATCGTATCTGGCTCTGATTGCCCGCATCGATGTGGGTTCGTACCCTGTATATGACTGGGTGGAGTACTCAAAATCTGAATCTGGCCCTCCTGGACAGTAGACACATATGTTCCCTGTGTATGCTATATGTGGGCATCTATGCGGTTTACACATTACTGCCACTACTGCAATACCGGACGCAGTCCTCACCGGCTTGGCCTTCAACTTTGGTATCAAGTATTTTTTGTATTGATCAGGAATCGACGATATAATATCCGTCAAACGGGGTTGCTGCTTGAGTTTGTACTTCTTAGCATATCTTATAATCAATCCGTTCAAGTTTATGTCTTTGGAGTTTTTCAACGATGCAACCAATTCCAAGGAGATATCGCCACAGCACAGCAAAAACCTCTCTTTTTCGGGCGCTAGCTTCTGTTTCCCAGGCTTACTGATCTGTACAGACGGCATTTTCTAGTATAATTCAGTCAATAAAATATCTGACCCTAAGTAATGTCTAAGTACTCTTTAAATACGTCCTCATCACTATTTTTTTTTTTTGATTATCATAGATTATGTAATCGTTATAATAAATTTTCAGGTCGACTCCAGTCTAAAGACATCAAGCATAAGTCAGTGATACGTCAAAGACAAACTGCTCGGAAATATGATGCTTAGAACATTGAGAATGGTCCCAGGGAGGCCAATAATGTTTAGATCAACATTAGGTTTGCGTTTCCTGCCATTTCAGCGAGGATATTCAACGAACGTGGAGCAAAAGAAAAAGAAGAAAACTCAAACGGCCGATATATCACAGATTCCTATAAAGAACATAGGAGTTATTGCTGACTTTTACATTCCACCTAAGTTTTTGAAATCACCCATTACCTCGTGGCATAGATTGTTGTTCAGGAGGATGGGGTTATTCGCTATTAACACCTACAGTATTGTCAAATTCAGAAGAGAAACGGGGCTCAAACTTCACTTCAATGTCTGGAAGGAGACGGCCGTAGAGCAGCTTGTGAGGGTGAACAAGATATTTGCGGCTTCTTGTTCGGTTCCAAGAGCTAAGAGAGATGCATATGTGAGAAGTCAGTTGGATGGAGCTGCCGGTTCTGAAGTGATCAGAAGTTTGTCCAAGAGAGCTGATACTTTTCCTCCCCATTCGAAACTTGAGTGGGAACTTTTGAAGATTGAATCGAATCCCAAAATTGTTTCATTCAATGCGTTGCCGGATGCAAATAACATCACTGCTTTGGTACAATTTGTGCTTCAAGTAAAGACTAAACAGAAGTTTACTATGACTAGCATAAATAGCGAAACCCCAACTCAAACGGTAAGATCCGTCGAAAACTATTTGGCGTATACTATGGATCCATTCACCAACGAGTTAGTACTCGTTGGGTCCTTGTTCGAGTCCAATCATAAAAGAGGCGTTCAGCCAGAAATAAACTTCACCAACTCTCAAGTTATGGCTAGTTTCCAAGTGGCTTGCGCCGATATTTACAGGACGCAGAAACAAATTGATGGAAAGAAAGACTAGTAAGTTGTATATAGTTCATAAAACTTTTCTTGGTTTATTGCATATATCAATAGTGTACATATATAATATCTATAGAGGTAAAACAGAACAGTGTAAGCCAGATTAAAACGAGAGAGAAATACAACAAATTTGCAGCGTGTTGCAGTGAGGCTACGAAAGCCTGGCCTGACAGCCTATCAGTTGAAGAAATGAAAAGTAAAGTCCTGAAAAAAAGAAACACACTCACTTTTAATAACAACACCAGTGTAGAAACAAACATTGATAAATATTTTAAGATTCCATTAAGAAAACATCCTCAGCCAAATTTTTGTCAGATAACGACTTCGTACCTTTTAAGTCCCCGGTTACGCCGATATCACCTTTTTTACCCTCATCCTTTTCATCGGTGACAGGATCTAATATTGAATTAAGACTGGGCCTTACTAACAACGTTCCAGATTGAGACCTTGAATCACGCCTTTGTAATTCTTGGGGAGTTAAAATCAAGTCCCCTAACGACCCTGGTACGTAATCTTCAAATAGCCCGCTGTCCCCGTTATATGCTTCTTCGTCTTCTTCGTCATCGGCGACTGCTGAATCACTTATATGAAAGCCTTGCAAGTTGGAAGGAGACGAAAACGATGACTGCGATGTGGGGATCCTAGAGGACAAAGGCTGCGAAGTCTTGTACGAAGAAAGCGACGTGTTTGCGGGAGAATACGTGAACGAAGAAACAGAATTATAAGCAGCATTGCGGAATGGTGACCCCGTCACATGTGGAGATGAAGCGTTAAAAGAATAAGACCTGTACATTCCTTGATTTGGGTTGCTGCCGTTACCGTACGAAAAAGTTCCGTAGCCGGATCCAAGTGGAGATATTTTCGACAAGTCTTGAGTACCCACGCTAGAGTAGTTGGAAAACTTGTTACCCACGTTGAGGAAGGAGGCCACGTTATTGTTGGGAGATACGGTAGAGTTCAATTTGTTTTCAACAAACCCCATAGACTCGGCTGTGATGTCGATTGGCTGCGAAGTATAATTGTTCCCTGCAACACTGGTGAAGTTGTTCGAAGAACGTCGATTGTGCCCATTCCCGTTCCCGTTACCATAATCACGGCCCCCATGGGCCTGCGACATCTTGAGGCCTTTAGGGTTTACTCTCGTTCCATCAGGCAAAAAGTGCGCCAACGCACATTTGAGTCCAAACTTGCAATTACCCTTCTGGAAGTATTTGCACGGAAGCTTATCAGCAGCAAGACTACCATCAAAATTGTGCGAGAATGGGCACGAGCTGCCTGCCTGGCATGCTCCTTGCCGGTAAAACTTGCATGGTACATGGCTTAAATTTTTGTTTGAATTCGAATTCCCGTTACTATTGCTCACTGGTACTGTCCCCGGGGGGCCGGTGTTGGGAGGAAGCTCACTTGAACCAGCTGAAAAATTAAAGCTGCTCATCCTGAAACCCTCTTATTTGCTCTTTTATATCGCCACTGTTCTTGAACCAACTTCGTGCTTCTAGTGGACAAATTTTGGCGTTTGTATTTCTTATCGTCCTTATTAATATTCTGAAATTTCAGTTATCGATTCAGTCCGTGCTAGAGTGATAATTAGATAACCAGATACCAGGTTGTGATTTTTTTAGTTCAAACCTGTTTTCTACTTTAATCTCTTAGATTAATCTATCCTCGACCCTTTTAATGGTTCACACAACAAAGCTGCTTTCCCTCTGCTCATATAAACTGCCCTTATCTAATCAATGAGGTTAATTGATAATTTGATAGCCGGAACACGGCTAATCACGAGATCTTACAAGAGGCTTATTGTTGCAGATCAACCACAATACACGACGAGGATTAAGTCAAAATAGATGTATTAGAAGTAGACTGTTTATGTAGAGAATAAGAAGGTATTGTAGAAAATGCATTAAAAGTGGAATTTGAATAATGTATTTAAAATATTTGAAGAAAATGGCAGATGGGTAAAATTGTAAATGGGCCAATAGGTAAATAGGTAGATAGGTAAATATGCGAGATTAACGACGATCATTAGAACCGATACCACGCTTACCGGAGAAAAGATGTTTAGGCAACATGGCAGTGGCATGACGATCACCCTCACCTTGTCTGGCCATTCTGTTTCTCTCTCTTCTCTGTATTTTGACCAATCTCTCGGCCTGCGATCTCAAAGCACCGTCAGCCAAACCATCGTTAAGACGATCGGGTTGATTGGCTGGAGCCTTTCTCTTAGAAGCCTTAGCAGCAGAGATTCCTTGGTTCTTCCTGAGGATGTCGACACCAGAAGCATCCTTCTTGGCACCACTGGCCTTGCCGTGGCGGCTTCTCAACGTCTCGGTGTCGTGACCAATGGAGTACATATGTTCCTCCATTTCGCCAAAAGACTTCTTGACCTGGTCCCTAGGCATGACAGCACGATTCTTCAATGCCTTTCTGTATCTAGACTCCTTAATCATTTTCTTTTGCTTGTCACGGATCCAGTCAGCTTTTTCTCTGAGATCGTCGAGTTCGGCGTCTTCGATGTCGGAATCTGAGTCGTAAAAGCCATCTGCTTCTAACTTTTCTTCCTCCTCCTCTAACGCTTGCAACTTGGCAGCAATATCTGGATCCAAGAAGTCGTAAACGTTTTTACCGTCCAAAACTTCTGGCATCACGTCGTTCTTCCACTCGTCATCCTCAAGCAAGTACTTGTCCTTCAAATTGATATTGTATACACCAGCACCACCGTTTTCAGCTTCTATATCCCTTGCCAATCTTCTACGTTCAGGATCCTCTGGATCGTAAGACTTGAGGTTCTTGACTTCCTCAGGAATGTAGGCAGACCTATCCAAATCATCCCTAGACTGAGGTCTAGCAACATGGATCTTGTTTAATACGTTGTTAACACGAGCAGCACCCTTCAATTTCTGCTCAATTCTAGCTGTCAATAACTTCTCGCACGCTTTGTTACGGACTTGCATCACGTTCTCCTCCTCAACACACGAAGCATGCATGATTTCGACCCCCGGGACGCTGTTAAGTGTCTGTAACAACTCCTGCTTTTCTTCGTCCAAGTCCTCCACCCTAATAATGTCAGTTTTGTTCATAACAATCATGACTGATTTGTTGGCAAATAGTGGCTTGATAGAGTGGAAAAGCTTGACTTGTGCTTCGATAGAGAAACCACACTGTTCAGACAAATCCATGAAATATAATACACATGATCTCAAATGAGCGATTGCATATATCGATTGCATTTCAATATTGTTCATATCTTCAGTTGGTCTATCCAAAATACCTGGGGTATCAAGAGCTTGGAACCTCAAATATTTATAATCAAAATGCCCGACATATAAGGATTTAGTGGTGAAAGCGTATGGTTGGACCTCAACGTCTGCCTTAGTGATGCACTTCAAAAACGACGACTTACCGACATTAGGGTAACCGCAAATAAGCAAAGTTCTGGTATTAGGATCAATACTTGGTAAACGACCCAAATGTTGCCTAACCTGTTCAAGATACACAAATGGATCTTTCAATTTCTTCACAATAGTGGCCATTCTACCAAGAGCAGCTCTCTTCAACTGCTTACATTGATACAATGACTGACCAAATTTCAACAATCTAACATAATCCCTAGAAACTTGTTCAATCAATGACTTTGCTCTTGAAACTGCAGCCAAAGAAACTTTATAATGATTCTTCTCATACAATGTGTCCATAAGATCACGATGGAATGGATGCACATCATTAATGTTAGGAAATCCGCTTATCAAATCATCGAACTTTTCCGTGAACCCATCTCCTGTAAATTTAACTTTTCTCATATAAAAGGCCCTAATACGGGTTATTTTAAAACCGGGCCTTATGACAGTTGGTGTCTTTCTCTGAGTCCTGTTGAGGACTATATCCAACATGTCATTTGCAGTTGGGACCGTTGGGATATCTTTCCACGAAAGTTGCATTATATAGTGTTTCGAGGACTAGCTTTACGGTTCCTTATAAAATACTATGATTAATAGTGAAAAATTCGAATATTTATTAGAGGAGCTCATCTGAACTTTTTTTTTTATTTTTTTTTTTTTCACATCAACTTGGTGCGGCTCAGTTTATGATCCCGACTGATTAGACTTACAAGAAGTTCTAACGAAATATCTATTGTATGTATGGTTTGAATTATCTCGGATCAAGGTCAGATATTATATACGAGCAGTAATCAGGGTCAAAAAGAAAGATATGGTATAGGTATAGAACGCATAGTGGATCAATTATCGTAGTGGTAGACCAAGTAGTTAGGTAAACCAAAGACCTCGTAGCCAAGGCGTTTGACCATTTTTGCAAAACCTTCCGTCTCAATCAAATGGTAGAATGGGAAAGATGGAAACATGGCACCGTCTCTGTGGACGTCGGCTTTGACCAAAACAGTTCCTCCTCCAACTCCGTCGAGGGCCATTTCTGTGTTCTTGTCACCGTTGGCGTCGTAGAAGTGTGCCATCAAGGGCCTGTAGGTTGCCATCTCCGCATAGCCTTCTACAATAATCTCATCGTCCTTCAAGCGAGAAGCGATTTCGAGACCACCATCCGACTCAACCCAGTTATTAAAATCGTAAGGCCTGATAGAGTCTTGCTTGGTATTGGGGTCCTTGAACCGTTGGTATACGTTTGCAGAAACGACGGGTTTGTTGTGAGAAATTAAGTCTTGCAACAAGGTGGGAGGCGTTTCGACGATGTCAGCGTCTAGCCAGAGACACCACGATGTGGAAGGAGACAACGTGGTGAACACGAGCGAGTTTCTCGCTAATGCCATCATCGACCGTCTCTCTTTCTGTACTTTCAATGCATGGCGAGCCTTTTCTTCCTGTGATGCTAACGAGCTCGAGTCCTGTCTTAGTATAGTGATCTTTTTGAACTTCGCGGTCGAGCTCTGAGTCTTTTTGACCGCGGCCTCCAATTGCTGCAACGCGTCGTCGCCCTCAGCCGTCCGAGGCAAAATGAACCCTAACTCAATCAAACTGTGATCATAGGTCAACTTGTTAAGATTCTCCCAGTAGCTGGGCAAAAATCTCGACATAGGACTCAAAATCAACACCTCTTCCCTGTTGTCCAATGCATTGGCTGTAGTCGTCAACTTGTTCAAGTCATAGTGACTTATGTGATTCTTAGGCAAGTTTCTCAACCTGACTGTATCCCGACTCTTCCCAAACCACCGTGTCTTCTTCCTGTAACTATACTTGGATTTGTTTTTGTTGTTTAACGATCCAGCCGAGTGAAAGAAGAAAAAATACACAACCAAAAGAATTGAAATAGGTGCAATCACCGATAACGGTTTCCTTCGTATGTGACGTACGAATCGATTTTTGATATAAACCATGGCTCCTGTTTAGTTCATCTATAGTAACAGCACCATAAGTAATTGATATTTGTATTTCACGGTCACGGTCACGTGCGTGCCTTTCTCAAATTTTTCAATCGCCGTTACCCGGTTCTTTAATACCTTTACTAGTCCTCTACCATTATGGTTATAGTACATTAGAACATGTCGAATTGACTACTTAAAGCTATATCTTGAAGAAAGAAGAGTCGAAACTGAGATCAAACTTATTTGAAAACCTTACCGTCAGAGATTTCTCTCTTTTCACCGTTGACAGTGACAGGTTCATCCCATGCCAACATGTTGTTAACGAACTTCTTGTCTTCTTCATTGGAACCATCCAATTTTGTGTAGGAGTAAGATTCCCAGTCAGGAGCGACATCGAAGGCTGGCTTGTAGTCTTGGCCTCTGACTAAGAAGAAACCGGTAATACCGTTGTTGTTGTTTTCACCGTACACAACCATAGCACCGAACATATACTTGGTGGAAGCAGACAATCTGTTGAAGAAACCACCGACCAAGTTGTTGGACATAAAGCACAAAGTCAATTCGTCGTTGTACTTGTAGTCGACCTTGTACAAACTCCATTCGGATGGGTCGTACATGTTCTTCCAGAACCATGGGATGGCTGATTCTCTGGTTTCTTCGTTAGAGTAAAATCTCTTCCACTCGTCCAATGGTTGCTTTGGCTTACCTAACAACTCCAATGGATGCTTTGGCTTTGGGGCTTGAGTGGCAGGGGCGTCGGCAGCTGGAGCAGCAGCTTCTTTCTTTGGTTGTTGAGCGGCAGCTTGCTTCTTTTCCTTCTTTGGAGGAACAAATTCAACTGGCTTTTCTCTGAAGGTGAAGTCACCAACAAGGTCGTGCAAGATCTTGTTACCGATGACGGTCTTGAACCATCTAGTGGTGTTAGGGTGCTTCTTTCTCCAGTCGGCACCAAACAAGTGTTCGAAACCTCTCAAGAAGAAAGCAGCGGTGAAAACGTCTGCCAATGTCAATCTTTCACCTACTAAGTAAGTGTAGTTGGCCAATCTGTCTTCGTAAACACCAGCAAGCTTTTCAATGAAAGCCGCGGCTTCGTCAACTTGTTTCTTGTTAAATGGTTCAGCACCGATTAATGGTCTGAAGTTGTTGGCAAGGCTTGGCAATAACTCGGAGTTGGCCAAGGATAACCACTTCAACACTTCAGCGTATTCCTTAGCGTTCTTGCCCAAAAACTTGGAGTTTGGTTCACCTATGTTGACCACTAAAAACTAGTTAGTATAACCGCATTTCTCCACTATAACCATCCAATACCTGGTTTCAATTTCAGATTACGTATTCTCGACATAATGTGTTAAGACAGGGATAACTGTATAAATAATGAAAAATTTCTCATCAGGTGAAATTGGGCAATTGAATGGCTTCATTTCGGTAATACATACAGTAAATGGAAATAGCAATAATTTCATGCAATTTGAATCCCTTAGGACCAACGAAGGCTGGGATTCTTCCTAATGGGAAGTTCTTTTTGTACAACTCATCGTCTTTGTTGCTTATCTTGACGTCCAAGTTAAAGTGCTTGACCAAAGCTTTTGGCGTAAGCGAACGAATTTGTTCGGTGACAAATAAAGTACCTAATGACATTTTTATTACTCGTGTTAAAAAATATTCAACTTTACTATAGTATAGTTGGCCAGTTTTTATGTTGAGGTTGAAATTTTTTTTTCAATGAGCGGTCGTGCGCGTACCCGAAAGTTGATGATTCTGCCCAATCCCGGGTAACTGTAGCCACAAGTATGGAAGGGAGGGTACTTTCAATTGCTTGTTCCGTAGTAAGTGGTCTAGAAGTTGCAGCAGCAGAAGGACCTGGACCTATTGTAGTTTTTTTCCAGGTGCTAATTATTCCTTTTTAGGTATTCGAGGGCTAGATGCAGTTATCTTCTTACAATCCTTTGTTGTAGTTCTACCTTGTAGGGCTTGCTCAGAGCCAAACAGAGTCGACAAACCGACGATACAACGTCATTCATTGGTAGCGACGGAACAGGTGATTTCTGCGGAGGCCTTTAGAGGTTGAAAGTGACATAAAATGTGTAGGGCAGCACTACGAATTTAACGCATTATTCAACAGTGGCCGCATGTTGGTTGCGTAAGCGAATTTCGATACTGTAGACATCTTGTGGCATTTGAGTTGCAATATGTATAGATTACCACTTGGCTACCACGAGCATCAGCCTTATATCGGTTTCGATTCATGGTGCGTACGTAGGCCGACGACAAATATCATTTGCATCGAATGAATCAAGGTTGCAATACGCATTCTTTCCGAAGAACGTCTAGTTTTGGGTTAGCGGAAAGTTTAGGTAAAAGTTAAGTTACGATTGTGCAACGGTTGCACTACAGTTGTGGTTCAGCGTTGATGCTATTCGCACTATAGAATCGCTATCAGAACGCTGTTCTGCCGTGGTCACTTTGGCCATTGCCATCCGGCCCGCACTGTATCAAAGAAAGCCTCTGGTGTCAACTAGAGACACATGCAGACTTGAGCCTTCCTGCGCTATTAAGTAGAATAAGCACATGTCGTACCAAAGGCATATATTAGGGCGAGCTTATTTAAGAACACCAGCAGAGCTAAATGCAATGAAGTTTTTCAGGCAGGTGACCGAAGTCTATGATGGGCAAGCCCAGCTGCCGATTTTGACCCTTGAGAAATTGGTTAAAAATGCTGGATAATGGAAGATTGCATGCTTTCGATTAAGAAATCGCAAACAGCGACTGATATCGGCAACACAATTGGGGGGATGGGACATGTAGAGTATGCAAAATGCTTAGTATGTAAGAACGATGGCTAGAAATCGTCCAAAGTCCACAGAAAATTTGTTAGCCAAAGGACTTTTATATCGTGTTCCACCATTGAATCATCTATTGAGTCCAAAATCGACTTGATGCTTTTATTTGACGAGGCTTTAATTGCGTCATCGTTAGAGTTGATCAATTTGTTGATATATTCCCGCAATAATATGATAGCTATCGCCCTGTCATTTGGTAACACGATTGAATGAACAGGGTCCACTCTTCTCTTTTTCTTGGTTGCTGTGGAAGAAGATGAGCCCTCTGCCGCAGAACCCGATTCCGAGGTCTCGCTTCGGGGAGGACGATTGAATGAAGGGACTTCGATGTTATTCTCGTTGGTGAAGATGAAATTATAGTCCATTTCAATCAACGTATTGGTGGGATTTTTCAAAATGAAGTCGAGTTTGATCAAATACCAGATAAACTGCCTAAGTTTGAACGAATCAGATCTAATACCAGAAGACTTGGATGGTTGGATTTGCATCGAGTGGTTAACCTGAGGGTACTCGAGTTTCTTATGGAACGAATTAATATTTACAATTTCGAACATATTGAGAGTGGTGAAGTCTTTAGTCAATTTGTCATAGTTGTAGGAGATATCGTCGGAGACGTCGAATTCTGGTATGTTATGCTTAAATTGTTTGTTGATAAAAAATTTCAAGATGGAGATCGAATGGATCGAACTAATGAAAACCACGGATTTGAGTTTTTTGAACTTGGTATCATTCAAGTCATCAAACTTTTCCATCATTTGGTTGAATATCTTTATCTGATTGTTGAAAATTATTTGACACCTGAGGTTGAATTGCCATTTGCCATGTTGCAATTTGATCAACAAATTCAACAAGATCAATACAATTGATATCAATAATCTTTCGAATCTACCGAAGTTTTCGACCGTCAAGTCTTGTGATGCAATGCCCCACCAATGACTCAATTGTTTGTCTAAGGTAGGCTGCAAATCCGTTGAATTATCTAGCGAGCAGCTCAATAAGCAGTTGATTAACAACGTATTGCTTTCGTTATCATCAAGGTCCCTTTCAGTTAGTTTCAAGCAATAGTTGGGAATGATCAGTTTCCATATGTTCAACTCGTTAAATAAATCCAAAAACCAATGATATTTTTGCTTTTGTACAAGATTTATGAAGTCCTTTATGCCTATGTTGTAAGAAACGTCTCGCTCTATCGGAAGCTGCTGCACGTCTACATTTTCTGGTAATTTCTGTTGAAGTATCCGTTTATGCTGCTGTTGGATGTTTGATTGGTAGTACTCCATATCATTTGATACAGAAAGAGGTTCGTTCATGAGCAAGTTGGTAATGTCAGGGTTTTCGAGAATGGATGGGTTATCGAATTTTAACGAATCGGGATATTCATTGTTTGGGTCATGTTGCAATTGCTGGAACCACTGATCCTCATCCCCCTCGTTTGGGTTTGGTTCGGTCGTGAAACTTGTAGTAGGTAAAGAGCAATACATATCTTGCTGATACTGTAAATCGGACTCCCTTAAGTCTTCCCATGTATGGAGGGATAAGTATGGTTCGTACTGAGATCTGCCATCTTCGAAAAGGGATGCTATAGTCAACGATTGATCTAGAATTCTATAAGTCAAATTGCCCACATATGTATTGACAGGGGGTTCATAAATAGTGTATTGGGTGAAGTTCAATCTGATTCCTCTGAAGCATTTCCTTTTAGACTTGATGCAATTTTTACACACTGGCTGCTGCTCATCACACTTCATGTGTCGATCCCGACAAGTTAGACACCCGGATCTTGTTCTGCTGTTCTTTTGGTTGCGTTTCCTGGGCATCGGGGTGATCGTTATATGAATATATAACCTTGTATGTGTGCCTTTCGGTATTTATGGTGAGCGGATTATGGATTCGGGATGAGGCGGTTCAATCACGATGCTTGTTCCATTGAATGTTGTGTTGAAGTTGTTGGTAATCAGGCGATCGGCTGTTAAAACTTAAAAAAGCTTACTCACTGCTATCAATAACAACTCCGATTTCCCATACGCTAGTGATGTCTCGGCCACTATATGTCTATAGCAATTGTGGAAGAAACTGAAACTAAAATCCTCCCTAAGAAAATTTCGAATGCCCGGTTCGAATCACTATTATATAAATCCATAACCTGGCACGAGCGGTATTTCCTGGGATAATTTTGATATTTCGCTGCTTAACAATAGCGAAAAGTTCTACAAGTTAAAATTAACGATTTTCAGTTTATACTTAACCTAAAAAATATTACCACCATAAGTACCTAAAACCATGGTCATACAATAAGCCAATCATACATAGAACTTCTTCCTAGCAATGGACCCGCATGCCTACTACAATGCCCGCTTCCTCATTTGGATGCTAACCCAAGCATCCTTGGTGTTTCGCCCGCACCTTAGACGTTACCTGAGCAAACTGCCATATAGACCGTTAAGATCGGCTGAGGTTCGAACGCAACTTTCTAGAATACGTACTGCGGCAATATGGCATATGATACCCCAATACAGTAAGTATTTCATGCCCGGCGCTTGTTTATGACCAAAGTATTTACAATATCGCTGAGTTAGGCAACAATGGTTCCAACGGTTTTCCGTTTTATTATATACACCTTACGTATAATCTTACAGGTACGCCATGACCAGGTTCCAGTACATAGAATAATACCATATAGGTGCATAAAAGTCACAGCACCGCGTGTGTAGTGGCGACGTAAAATAGAATTATTGTTGAATAGAAATGTAGGACATATACATGGCCAGAATTAGTAAGCTAATAATGAACAATGAGACATAGGTAAACCCAAGAACATGGATCATAATAGGGGTCATGCTCGTCACTAGACAGTTTGTGATGTAGTTAACAGCATTTGTAACGGCAATCATATCGTTGTTGTTGTTGGAAATGGAGGTGATCAATATTGCGGGCACAGGGCCCCATGTAATGGCAAAAGTGAGAATAAAGAAACAGGTGAGCACCACCATGGCTGCAAGCACCGCAGGGGCCGTGAGGAACGAAAGCCCCAAGTAAACGATGAGCAAAAGACACATGGTGCAGGAGCCTAACACGAGGAGAATATGTAGCCGTTTAAGCCTGCCAACGATAAGGTTTGAGATTAGAGATCCTGTCAAGTTCACAAGGCTTATTGTTATGTTGACGATTGTCGTATTTATGCCGAGCAGACCAAAGATGATGCTGCCGTAGTAGAAAAAATAGTTTATTCCCGTGAGTTGCTGGAACACCATGAGAATGCAGCACTGGGCTAGAGGTTTGTAATACTGCCGTTTCCATAAACTGCCTGGGGGAAGCGCATTGGGGACCGATATCTGCCCTATAAAAGAGTTGATGTGGTCGGGAGAAGGGTTTACGTATAGCTTGCGGAGCACTTTCGCGGCCCTATCCACGCGAGTTTGGGCCACATAGAAGTAGTGTGATTCCGGAATTAGTACCGTCAAGCTGCTTGTGAGCGCAATGATAGTCGCCTGTCCCGTTAGCATCGTCAAAAAGTTATTCCCTGACACTCCGTATGCAATGTTGCCTCCGAGAATGGCGACGCAGATTCCAGTTTGAAAAAATGACAAGTACATGCCTTTCTGCAGCGACACCACCAACTGGTTTATGTACCGGGGCCCGAGCACGCATGCGGTTCCGCAACAAACGCCACAGCACACTCGGCCCGAAATCATTACCCAGACGTTCCATCGGTACCATCCTGCAGCTGCTTGGATGGCAGTGCCAACGAAGTAAATGCCATCTGCAACGAAAATGGTGCTTTTGAATCCGATCAGTGCCGAAAGCCGCGTGAGCCCCAAGCATCCCACCAAGCACCCTGCATTGAAACTCGATACAATAACGCCTGTCATGATCGACGTCAACTCGGCCTCCCCTCCATGTCTACTGCCGTAAGTTTCTTTAAATCGTAAAGAATTGATTATTTGCCCTATGGTCCCTATATCCCACCCAATCGTCAAACCATTCATTGCGATCACTAAACAAAAGATCGTCATATTCACATAGTGGATCTTGGGCTGCAGGGCCTTCCAGTCCCCCGGGGTGTTCAATTGTCCATCTTTTTCGATGTTTTCCTTTTCATGCTCTAACGTACCTTTCATTTCAGTACCTGGTCTTCTTTTTTCTACCATGCCGAAGCTACTCAATTGCTAAATAGACGGGCTTTTCACTGAAAGCATATTGTGGTTTAGTTGCAAAATGAAAAAAATCACAAAATCGAAATAATTGATAAGGAGCATTATTATAATAAAAAGCCCCTTAATAGGCCAAATTTAGAAAAA
Source organism: Debaryomyces robertsiae (assembly GCA_030566065.1). Lineage (NCBI taxonomy): Eukaryota > Fungi > Ascomycota > Pichiomycetes > Serinales > Debaryomycetaceae > Debaryomyces > Debaryomyces robertsiae. The sequence goes on from JAJMHL010000008.1 coordinate 319,471, forward strand.
GTGGAACCAACAAGCTATATTTCTAATATAAACAGATTATATTCAAAGAGTATGTCTTCAATTGGAGGAGGAAGCTCGTCGCATATGAATAAGGCGTACAATAAAAACGCACATCCGTTTTATCCCAAATCTAATAAACACTCATACCAAGTGAGAATATCGAATTTGCCGGCCAAAGTGACGCAGATCAACTTGGTGAATCTTATTGATTCTGTAATCATGAGCCAATATGAGGAACGTAGCGGCAGCTCATTGGTATTCGGTATCAAAACATTCCAGCAAAATGGTGATACAGGAGAAGGTAATTTTGCAATTATTGAAATTTTCCAGTGGGAGGAAGGGGCTAGGCTAATCGAGGCATTGAATGGATACGAGTGGTTGCTGCATGTACTAGAAGTGACGCTTTTGACCAATGAGGCCCAGAATTCTCCAAACACTATGCTGCTGCAGTCGCAAAACCCATATTTTAACGCGTACTACGCGGCGGCGTACCCTTACGGGACGCCGACGTCTATGAACTACAATTATATGTACTCGCCTCAAGCTCAGCAGCCCCAGAATCCGTTTCCAATGCCGCACTCCAATTACAATCCCAACACCAGGCCGTACATGTCGCGAAAATCGTCAAGCAGGTCCCTGGACTCGAGGAGAAACTCGAAAAGTGGCAATTCATCTTCAAAGCCCCTCCCGCCATTCATAATGAACCTCGTTAATGATAACGGCAGCGACATGGATGACTCCAAGCTGGAATCTTCGAATGATAACTCTCTCCCGTCCACCAACGAATTCATAACAGTGCAGAATGACGAAGGTCAGTCAATAAAAGTTAATCCTTGTCGGCTATTTATTGGCAACATACCGTTCCTGTCAACTTGGCCTGTTTTAAAAAACTTTCTTGTCGAAAAGGCTGAAGAGAAAGAACCAGGCAACAAAATCAAGATATTAAGAGTCGAAATACCAATACAGCTGCTAAACGCCCAGTCCTCCTCTAATCCCACCAATTCAATGTCGAGCTCCGGTCTTAATATGAATTTGAGTAAGCTCAATAGCTACCAGTTCTTGTCGTCCTTCACTTCGGCAAAGTTGGACAATTCAGGAAGACCCGAGGAACAGATATCACAGCCTCCACGAGGGTTGAGCAGGGGTTTTGCTATTGTAACAACAGGCAATAAAGAGTCGCTGGATAAAATCATCAAGTACTTTGATAATGTTGCGTTTGAAGGCCGATCCTTGACGGTCAGATATGACAAGTTCCCAGACTTCAATAACTATATTCTTCAGCAATTGAATCCGGACGCCAACAAAAACCTGTACAAACCGCTTACCATGAGCAATCTAGCATTTGAAAGAACTCTGTTCCAGCAAAAATATTATTACGGTAATGGATTTCCGTTTTTTTCAAACAGCTACTTGCCCTATCCGTTGTACTACAACCACCCGCTTTACTTTCCCTCCTCCATCAACTATGGTCCTCAAATTCCTTCACAAGGAAACCCGACATATTCGCCACCGCATCTGGTCCTAAACACATCAGCTCTGTCCTTCTCACGTTCGCCATTACAAGAGTACCAAAGCATGTCAAATCCAGACCCCTTGCCCACAGAGGACATCAAAAAGGAAATTCCGCGCAGCAACACCAGCACTGCAGCCCCGGCTTCTCGCAAATCACCATCCCGCGATATCGATTCCCACCTAAGCGACGACGACAAAGCGAGAGAGCTTGTCAATTCGTTTAGATCCTTAGGTTTGTCATCCACCTGAATCTGGCTCTCTATTTATATTTGTAAATTAGTTCTTGTAATTCCTACCATTAATTATAATACCACTCACACGCTTATTTTGGCAGAACTACGATTGTTTCCATCCAGCTACCTTTGCGAGCTATTTGCCAGCTACATTGGCAGGCGACATTTTTTGTTAGCCGTCTCTCCCATATACGATTGCTACTGGACTTTTGTCCTGTCTTTCACATTCCATTCTACTATAAATTTAGGCTGCTGTATTGAACAGTCACCTGAGCGTCTTCAGTACAATAGGTGGCCTATATTGCTATTAGTTAGTAGGAATTAGCGCCAAACGAGCTTTGGTGCTTTATACGTAGCTTATGTAAGCAAATAAAAAACTGTTCTACTTCGATTTCAGCATTTTGATTACAAAGAGATCTATAACATCAAGGTTATTACACCATTAGTGATATAAAGGCGGCCAAGGATCATGGTATCAGGCAATTATGTTCCTGCTCGCAAAGAGCCAAGATCTCCAAAGAACGAAAACACAAGAAATAGCGGTGTGGAAGGCAGTCTAAAATCATTATCACCGCCCCCTCAGGACTTGCCGCCGTCAGTTATGGCGATTTCCAATTTGAGGTGTCCTTCACCACCGCCAATCTTGAATAATAATACGAAGAGGGCCGTGGCATCTCCGCCTCTCATATCGAGTACGTCATCGGCGTCAACGCCGAATATTCCGCAGCAGAGAGAGACGATTCCTGCGGGAGGAGCCGTGTTGAAAGAGAAGGAAAAAGTGACACACCAGAGTGCTTCGTCCTTAATACCTTCGCATGACACTGAAAGTGTTGTTTCTGCAAACAGCGGGGATGAACCGGGTACTGCTGTCAACTTCAATCATATATTGAGTCCTGTTACTTCGCCCGCTGGATCCAACGTCGGCGACTCGAACAACATCTCAACAACAAGCTTGGACTACGCATTGAATCCTCCGTCTCAGAGCTCGCATCACAAGGTTCCATCCGTTCACGCCCACTTTTATGTAGATGAGACATTAAAGCCAGGGAAAGTCATCAACAGATCGAGAAGTGGATCTGCTACTGGGTCAGAACCTCTAGCCACCCCGACGGCCACAGCATCAAGTACTGCATCCAACAATAATAGCAAAAACATACCACGGGTAACAGATAAGACACCAACTAGTCTGAAATCGCTCCTGAGTCCAATTGCTAGCGGTAATTTGGGACCAAATGAGCAAAACGCTAATATCGACCCAAGGCTTCCACAAGATGACGGGAAATTGCATATTTTGTTGGGGGTGTGTGGTGCAATTTCAACTGCCAAGATCAAGTTGATTATCAACAAATTGCTTGAAATCTATACTCCGAATAAAATTTCAATACAATTGATTTTGACCAAGTCAAGTGAGAATTTCATCTCTCAAGAAAGTTTGCATTATTTGGAACATAATAAGAAAATACGCATTTGGAGAGATGTAGATGAGTGGAATACTTGGAAGACCAGGCTGGACCCTGTTTTGCATATCGAGTTGCGTCGTTGGGCTGACATCTTGATAGTATCCCCCTTAACTGCTAATACGCTATCGAAGATTTCATTGGGATTGTGCGATAATTTGTTGACTAATGTTATAAGGGCCTGGAATACTTCTTTTCCAATCTTGCTAGCTCCTTCCATGGTCAGTTCATCATACAACGCCATTACTACAAAGAGGCAATTAAGGCTAATTTCTGAGGAAATGCCTTGGATCGAGTTTTTGAAACCTGTTGAGAAGGTGATAGGAAGCTATGGGGAAATTGGTATGGGGGGCATGATGGACTGGAATGAAATCGTTAATAGAATTGTTTTGAAATTGGGTGGCTATCCTGACGTCGAGGATGAAGACAATGAAGAATCGAATGATAAGATAGACGATAACGATGAAAATTCGGTCGCGGAGGAGGACGATGATGACGATGACGATGACGATGACGATGACGATGATGATGATGATGATGATGATGACGATGATGATGACGATGATGAGGATAATGTTGGTCAAGATGAGGGTGCCAACAGGAATGATGTCAGCAATTCTCACAAAGGTCAAAAGGATGACCATCAAAGCAGTACAGATCATCCCGAGTTAACGAAAACGACGGAGAATTTGCAGAGTTTAAAACTTGAGTAAAACTCAGCTCTTATTTATTATTATATAGGTCTAACGTATTAGTTAATGCTATACCGGCAACATAGTATCAATGCCGTCATCATTTTCAATCTTAAGCTTCTTGTGGCAGTACGCGAAATTGGTTTCCTCGTATCTCTCCCAGTTCTGCTACATAGAAGTTTACTTCTATCGTTCACATTTTGAATCATGATTGATGAGTAACGGTATGGGAAATGTAATCACTTGGTATAAGAAGATCGAAGAGCCGTTTAAAAAAGAAGGAGCTATCAACTTACTATATTTCCCCAGCGATATCACATTTTATATTCTTTCATTTTTATCCATATCAGATTGCTTGGACTTCGAGAATGCAACTAAAGAGTGTACAGAATTATCTTTCTTGATTAATTCTAGCATCTATGAGAGAGCTATCGTTTATATCAATCGAAGTAGCCACAGTATACTGAGAGACCGTTTTCGCCAGGGACCTTTCGAGGAGATTGACGGGAAAGTACTCACAAGACTAGTTTCAAATAAATGGGTTCAAAATGTAAATATCAACCCAAGAATGTTCATACTTTCGTATTCTACAAGCAATGATGACAGGTTTCATTACGAGGAGGTTCGATTTTTGATGATTTTTGCAGCTTTATTCAATCAGTATAGGTATTACTTTGATAAGACCCTTAGGGTAGAACTTCATTTCGATTTTGGTAACAAAGAGAGCTCTTCAGATGGTTACAAATGGGATCTTAACGTCCTTAGGACGTTCTTAACATCAAACTGCTTTCACAAAAACTTGTACACGTTGGACATAACTAGAGGACAAAACTACGTTGACCTGAATACAAATGAACTAGGGTTGACATTAGGCTCCACTCTATGCAACTTTGAAAAACTACAAACAATATATTTGAGTACAAATAACTTGAAGAATACGTTAGACTTGCGGTACCCCAACCAAGTAACTTCTCTAGGTTTAATTCACAATAATCACGAAAAACTCCCGACAAACAGGATATGGTCACCTTCGAATCTAAAGCGGCTAGATCTCTCATGCAATGAAATACGGAGCTTGGAGGATGTCCGACTTCCTGATACGATCGAGTTTTTGGATATTCAATTGAATTCTATTTCTAGTTTGTCCAATACATCATTCCCCGGGAGATTAAAGACGTTGGTTGCTTGCGGCAATGAAATACTTTTACACCCAAACGAGCCAATACACTTTCCTTGCTGTTTGCAAACTGTCAACTTACTACGAAACCCATTCAAAGATAATCTTCTTTCCCTCAATATCCCTCCTTCACTACGGCGCATCTATCTTGATGCTGAGCTTCGAACAAAGATTACACACATAGACCAAAGTATTGTCGTTTACTAATGACTAATTAAGAATACAGTATAATGAAAGTTTCGATATTGAGCTATTAATACATACATTGAAGTTATCGTTTGATGAAGCTATTTGGTTGAATTTAATTGCCTTATTCGTTCATTCCTCCAATCCTGATAGTCTTCGCCGATAATGGTCGAACTGTCACAAGTTGCATTGTTCGTTGTCTTATAATAAGTCAAATCGGCGTTTTCCTTCTCCTCCTCAATGCCAAATGTTTTTGTCTGAGCCGGCCCAAACTTATTATTCACAGAACTTCTATGGTCGATACAAGCGCTATCAAGAACATCGAATTTGTTTGAGGTCTGCTTCAACGAATGGGGCTTATTGTTAGGCCTGTTACTGAGATTTGAGATAGGACTGACTTTGAGCGGTGAAATTTTGAACATGCTTGAGTTAATTGAATTTTCATTGTTTTCTCGCAGTATTTGGATAGTGTCATCATGAGTGTAAGTTAAAGGAGTATTCAAGGGTTGTAAGTGGATGTCAATGGGTCTACTCGAGTACGAGTTAATTCTTGAGGCAGTCCTTGTAGGACTATCTAGGCTTGAATTCGAGCCTGAGTCGCTATGAGTGCTTAAGCTCATATTTATTGCGTCGGTCAATCTGTTGTTTGGATTTAGGGTATTAAAAGTTTTTGAAAAGGCGTGTTTAGTCAGCTTGTTGGGCTTCCTAACGGATGGTCGGCTTTGGGGTGATGTTCTAGCTGGTGACTTTCTTGAATGAACGGGCGAGTGTATTCTAGTTGACACATTATTTGCCAAAGGTTGTGTCAAGTTAATGTTTGGTGATCTAGCTCTATTTCTAACAGGGGACATTTTCGTATGTTTGACAGGAGACCTTGACGTTACGCTATGCACCCTGTTTCTCATTCCTCTATTATTGGTTTGGTTTAAGCTTTCAGATTCAATGATTAACAACTTTTCGTAAAAATCTTCATCATATATTGTCATTGGCGCCTTGCCTTTGTCCAATTGCCCGTGGTTGTACTTGACAACTTCGGCTTTCAAATTTTCTATTAACTTGGGCATGGTCTTGATGATTTTTTTTCGTATTTTCTCTTCATTGAGTAATATTTTGCATGAGTTTTTACTTAATAGTCTGGAGGAATCTTTTGATGACTCCTTCAAAAAGTTCTGATCCTTTATCAAATCACTTAATTGGGCGTACATTTGTAATATGTGCTCTTTGAATGCATATTCGTCTCTCAAATGTGACAATTCATCTTCATGGTCTTTCAATACAGTTTCCTTATCTAGATCTTCATCAGTCATATCGTAAGTATAATGTTTGAACCTTGATCTCTGATTATGTGAAATGTACATTTTGTTCCACAAACTTTCGATTTCCGTACGACAATCCATTATAAAATTTTCAATGAACTCAGAGCGCTTCACGTATAACCTATTGAGTTCCATTTTGAAATTCAATAGTGAATTGTCAGTCAAGGAACGGTTCGCTTCAAGAAAATTATTAATGTACTCGTCGCTTTCTCCTAACTTAGTCCACAAGCTCTGGGAGGTCATAAAATAAAAGTCCCATTTCTTTTGTTTGGCATCTTTGATTTTTTGAAGAATAGTAGCAAACTTTACAATGTAATTTAGATGAGAATCACTGAGACCAAACTCCCTCGGGTTATTTTTAACGAATTTTAGAGTTTCGATCTCGAGATAACTTTCATTACCTGATGAAGGCTTACCGCACGATATATCGTACTGTTTCTGAATGTTTATTATTTGACTTTCCGACAAATTCAATGTTTCTATAAGACCAAAGCACATTTCAATTGTTTCCTTCATTCGACTTTCTCTAGAGTTGAACTCCTTTTCGCAGAATTCTATTTCAGTTTGAATCCCTGTCAAAAAATCATTAGTTATTTTCGTAAACTTCAAGCTTCGTATCACTTTCACAAGCTTGTAGTTTAATTCGCGTAGATTGTTCATTAACGATTCAGGAGATGTCTGTGTGACGCCTTGTTTTTTCATTTCGTTAGATTCGTCATTCCTTTCCTCTTTCGTCATGCTGATATTTGCTTTCCGGGGGCTGGATATTATGATAGCGAAGTGGTCATCACTTCTGTTTTGTAAAGTCTTCATCGGCTCCATCTTAGTATCCTTTTTGCATAAATTCAACAGCTTGAGTGTAGACTCAAATTGGTCTATCAACGTTTTATGTTGCTCGGCTTCTATCCTTGTAGGCAAGGTTTCCAATAGTATAACATTCGCTTTGGGAGAGTAGTATTCCCCAATTGCTTCACACAATTCTATGTAAGTGAGGGCGAGTTCATTAAACCTCTTAAACGACTTGATAAATACCTTCAATATTTCGAGAAAAATAGAATTCAACTTGTTTTTTAAGCGTATTAACGATAATTTGGGAATATTTTCTAGCATGTGTTCGTAGTTGGTTTGGAGTGTGAAATCGTTTTTGCTTATTCCTGTGGACGTCAAATTGAAAGGTGACGTAGAGTAAAAGTTTTGTTTCTGGTTCTCTATATTAGCCAACTTGGTCAATATGTCATCTTTATATCCTTCTTCATACATCGAACTATCATTGAAGACTACTCCTCTATCAGCCAACAGCAAGGATTTCTCCCCGTGACTGTCGTTTACCATCGCCAATATTATTCGTATTTGCTGTCTTAACCACTCGCATTCGTTTTCAATGTTATTTTTCTCCCGCTGTAAATTTGAGGTGAAGTTTGCTATGGTATCCTCAATGACTTGAAATATCTCCGACTTTTTGATAGATATTTCTGTAGTGGAATACCCGATTTCATTGTATATCGTATTGAGTTCTTCGATAGTACTGTTAACATTCACTGCGATTTTGTCTAGGTTTTCATCCTTCGGCTTTAAACTTGAAACACTCTCGCCGATTTTTTCTCCATCAGGCCCGCCTTTCAACGTTGACTCGCACTCCATATCTTCACCCACACTGCCAGGCGAATACCTCGCCTTGCTCGGGGTCCGTGGACGAATTTTTTGGTTCAAGTCTAGCGTATCATCATCATTCCTATCCTCCCACAAAGTGATTTCTGAGCTGTTTGGCCTATTTTTGATATCCTGCAATGCATGATGATATGTGCTCTCCAAGAAGCTCATCCTTAGAAATTTTATTTATGCCCTCTGCAATGTGCAAGGAGATCTTTGTTCAATTTACGACCTCACAAAATAAATTGTTTCTTGATTTGCTTTTTCGTTTCACTTCTTCCACTTACTTTCCTCCACTATCAGCTAGCTTTGCCTATGTAAGTTTGTTTTGAAGCCTGATGATGATTGTATTTTGTGTTTTTGAGCTATAGCTGATGCAAAAATTAACTTACCCTTTTCAGATCAAATGTAAATAATAAACTTTATTTTTATATACAGTATATTGCAGCCTCTGTTCCAACTATAGTGATGAAATTCAAGTAGATTGGCCCTTGGAGATGTTAGCATGGTATAAGACAGATGTCAATTCATCGCTAAAGTTGAAGTCACTGGAATGATTTGATGGTAAGCCATCTATGAGCTCGTCTGTCACCTCTTCTTCCAAAGAAGTATCGTCTATGAAGAGCACGGGATCTTTTTGAAGCTTTGCCATTTCTTCACGTTTCTTGTGGTTCCTGTAGATCCCAATTTTACGATAAGCGAAACCATTTACATCCCAATTAAGTTCACGGGCTATCCTGAAAAGGTTTTTAGCGGGTGAAGCCCTTGCCCTCACTCCATGTTTGACGAGCTCGCGGAACCATAACTCAGACTGCTTATATTCGCCTCGGTAGTAGTGAAACATGATGAATGGGTAAATTTGATTGAAGGAAAAAGGAAGACCGTAAGACCTTGAACATCGTATCATTTTCGATGCGAACAGATAATCCTGGTGAACCATCAAACTTGCGTAGATGACCAAGTCGAACAAGTATACCGACCTGTTTTTGCGGTCAATGCTCACTGTGTCGAGATAGTCGGAAATGATGACTTTTGCGGTGTCGAAATTCGAGGTTTCGGTGATCAAATCCATGTTCAGTCCGTTAGGATCGAGCTTTAAAAGGTACCTCATGAATAGGGAGACTATATGGTCGTTCAAGTTTGTTTTGTGAAAAATGTGATACTGTGACCTTTCATTTTTGTTATTTTTGTTATGAGTATCCGCAGTGTCTCGGACACTACAGATGTATGCTTGGTACAATTTAAATATGTAATCGGGAGTTATTTGAGCTTTAGGGAGAGAATCAAGCAATGTCCCATATATTGCAGTCAAAGCATTGGGGGTGATTTCAAATCCTTTGAGTTTGTCATCAACATTAGCCCGCTGAACGACTGATAGTGGCTGCGATAATGACCCGGCATGGCCTTGGGAATATGCAATTGAAAGGAGATGCAATTGATCCAAAAATCCTAGGGCGGAATTCGTCTCCTCATTCGGTGCGGTGTTGAACATTGACGCGGCATACCCTATAAGGATTTTGGGAGATGTAGGATATTTTCCCTTTATCAACTGTACGATTTCCTCTATCAAACGGAGAGTATCTCTGTTCTGTAATTTGTTTAGGGCTATACTGTTCATAATTAGAAGAGCTTCTTGATAATGCCCCTGAGCTCGCAAATTCGACATGATTGAAAGAAGGCTCTCAAACTTAACCTCCAACCCATTTTTCACCATATACTTCAAAACCTTTATGCAACTTTGGGAACCTTTGAAGACCATAATATAATTTAATATTACGTTAAGTACCGACTGAATATCATCTACTAGCACTGATCGAGAAGATTTTACCGTACAGCTAGGATCCATCATCTGCGAGCAATTCCCTTCAAACTTTGACACCATCAAATTAAGATATAACGTCGCATCAACCACGTCTTCTTTCTTAATCGCAAACAAGGCAAATGTCTTAAAGTCATTAATTGTAAAAAAATTTACCATCTTCTGTTGATGAACTACATCGAAAGAAGGCCTTTCAACATCGTGCCACTTAGGATTCATCCATCCAGTTCTTAGAACAAACTTGTCAAGATTTGATCCCATCTTTAACTTATATTTAAGTTTATCGAGCTGTGAGGCGGTAGGCTGAATATTCAAATTAACCATATAAGAATAGAGTTCAGCATAGCGTGATGGTGGTATCATTCGAATTATACTTTCATAAAAGTTAAAGTTTAACGTAATGGGTTTGTCATTTATGTTTCCAGTCAATGCCAATTTGTTGAGGTAGCTCATCAAAACTTCCGATTTTTCTTCGTCTGTTTTATCCTGCTGTGATAAGAGGAGCGAAACGCATTTGAAAAAGCTTTCCCGAAACCTTGAGCTAGCGGGTGAATTCATATAGGATAGTATAGAGGTTTTCACTGCATCATTTTTGAAATATCTGCCCAAAGTGCTGAATACTATGTTCCGCATATCAGAATCCTTGATGCTAATCAACATTTTAGCCGCTTTTTTAGTATCCAGAAGTATAAGCTCATGCACAATTTCTATCAAATTGAAACAAAACTGGTCCGTCTCCGATATCGATCTATAAGGTATTTCTATTAAATGCAAATAATTCGGTCCATTCAAGGCTATTATTTCTTCTTTGCTCATATTAAATAGCGGGTTCGGATACGTATCTAGTGGGACATTGAGGTAGCTCTTCCTATTGGTTATGGCTTTGCCAGTGAATAAATCTGGTCTTATTCTTGTTTTCGGTATATTTATTGGAATATCACCTATACCGCCAGATTTCTTGTGAGAACTTAGTGTCGCTGTATATCGACGTATCTTGAAAGGTAATATACCATTCCAAGCCGAAACCTTAGAGGATATCACCCTTCCTATTGTCCTCATAAGTATTATAATGTACTCTTCGCCTTAATGACGAGAGGAATATTTCAGACGTAATGGTTTTATACTACAAAGTAGAGATGAAAAAGATTTTGGATAAATTCACGTGATCGGAACTATAGAGAGACAAAGCTAAATCATTATCTATCTACTAGTAGCTATAGTACAAATTCTATGAAGATATATGATCTGCATCCAGAAGTGGAAGCCAATCCTGTGAAGCGTATGCAAGTGATTCAGGTTCTAAACCAAAAGGGAACTCTCGTCGCTATGGTGACGGTGACGGATATCGTCCCAATTCTCCATTGGCACTATCGTAGTATTCTTTCTAGTATTCTCGTACAAGTATTTCTGGTAAAAGTATGCGAGATCAAAAATGACTGTCCCAGCACTTCCTAGTATGTAGGGTAGCTCTTTGAAAAAAAAATCTTTTTGAGAGCCGTCGAGAAGAAATTCACAACTGGTCAAGATCGAAATAGTGTATGCCAAGTTTCCCACGAGCGCACATCCAAATAATATCGGCGATATTCCTTCCACTGACTTCCTCTTGTAGTTCTTGTGCAATTGGGGGCACCGTGAAGCCATGTACACAAAAGTACAACTCCAGGCCAAAACCAACCCCAAAGTATTTTTGGTCAAAAATGAAGCACTACCAGAAGGTGCATCGGCCACTCTGATCGGTATATTTGGTAATGCTTGCGTCACTGCCAGATTTGCAATAGAACCAACAACTAAAGATTTAAGAGATGGGTAGTTCTCATTAATGGAGCTGTAACTGCCATTGGGCGACGAAGAAGAAGATACCGACTGCACTGATGTGTGAGCTGCTGATTTCGCTTTGATATTCTCATAAATTGACGGCCTTATGTGGATTGACCCAGCCTCTGTGCGTATGGCTGCGTCGGTAGCTTTTGTTGTATCTTCTTTGCTTGATGTAACACCGATGTCGTTTATTTGTCCTTGACTACTACCTCCTCCCTGCTCCGCATGTAGATGCAACTCTGCGCCGCGTTTCTTTGGGTATACACTATTGTAGTAGTAGTATTGGTAGCATAAGGTAATGTCATTACACAAGAAAAATAAGCTCAAGTAAATTTGAAAACTCAATACAGCTTCATTAAGCAAGCAACTGGTAAAGCTTAAAAAGTCCCCCATAAACCATAACAATAGAAATGACGGTGATATTCCTTCAGTCGACTTGTTTTTGTAATTAGTATATATTTGTGGGAGCTGTGCCCACACCCACCCTGTTAACGAAAGAAGACTAAAAGAACTGGAAACAAATGATATCTGGGTGCATTCGACCATATTCTACCTTATTTTCCTATAAAAAACTATTATGAATGTCCATAAGGAACAGATAAATCAGTTAATGTTCTTTTTATCAGTTATGATTCATCACCGCGGTTAGGGCTAATTTCCTAATTAGGACATAGTATATGGGCTGTTGGTTGAAGGTTACAGTTGGTAAAAGAAAACGCTAAGTAAGTAGCTTGGCCTACTCAAAAGAGGCGGGTGGAACTATAATGAGAGCTTTTGTATGTATGAGGTGGCACCGAAAGGTGTACTCTTGACTTTATAAATGTGGAACTAAATTATATTTTATACAAGGTATCCAAAAATGCTACGACCACCTTGTCGGCAACTCCAGTAGTTTTGACGCTGCCAGCAACCCCATATAAAGCGGCAATTTCGCTCTCGACTTTTTTTGAGTCGGTGAGAGAAGAACTGACCGCATCGATCAAATCGTTGATAAGCTCATCGATGACAGGCACCGTTAGTCTAGTTAAGGCAAAGTGCAAAGCAGCTGGATTTTGCAAAGCAGAGAAGTGCCATCCCTTTGAATTCATAGCGTCGCCTATTTGGTAGATGTTGAGGTCGTTTTTCAGGCCCTCCGATACTCGAAAAGCGATTACCGAGCCGATGGGATCACCAATGACTTCTAAGTAGTTTTTTAAAGCATCGTCCTCTTTAATCGTTTTTTTCAACTTCATTGACGCTCCTACAATTTCTCGGCAAGACCTCGCATAGTTGTCTTCTCCAAAGTTAACGAGAGTTGCCCAGCAGCCCACCATCAAAGCACCAGGCCTCGAACCGGCCAAAGTAGGTGAGCCATACATTCCCCCAGTCCAGTCGGTCAGGATATAGTATTGGCACTCCCGTAATTCCGGTTTACGGTACATCACTATGGATGACCCCTTAGGGGCAAAGCCATATTTATGAGTGTCACAGGAAATAGAAGTTACACCAGGAGACCTGAAATCAAACTTCGGAATTGGCTTGTCGCCATGCACGCCAGAAACTTCCAAAAATGAAACGATGAAGGAGCCTAAACAAGCATCAACGTGCAAGGGAATATTATACTTCACTGCTAGTTCGGATAGAGCCTCGATATCATCTATGATACCATGAGGAAAGTTGGGAGCAGACCCGACCAACAAAACGGTATTTTTGTTGATAAGACGTTTAACTTTTTTGACATCTACTTTAAACGTTTTCGAGTCCAAGTCGACCTTGTGCAAAGTCATTCCAAAATAATAGCAGGCTTTTTCAATCCCAGCATGGATTGTATTAGGAGCAATAACTTCCGGTTTTGTAATATTCTTATGGCGTCTTCCATACTCTCTTGCAGCCAATCCCACTAATAGCAATGACTCTGTACCGCCCGAAGTAGTACATCCGCAACCCTCTTCTGGAGCATTAAATAATTTCAATACCATGGAGACTATTTCTGCCTCCATTTTACGAACACCAGGAAATACGTCAGGGTGTAGTTGATTCGCTATTGAATATTTGCTATAGGCTTCTGACTGTAAAGCAAGAAGTTCATCCCCACCATGGTAGACAGCTCCACTCACCCTACCATTGTTCCAATCTGTGTGCTTCAAGTTCTGAAGTTTATCCAATTCGCTAACGATCGCTTCATAGCCAAGTCCATTTTTCGGTAAAGAGGTGAACTGCAACAAAGCGTCATCATTTTTCATCAATTCCAGGTGTATCTTGCCAATTGTAGTCTCTAACTCGGAATCAATTTTCCTTTTGATTGGAGGAAGCGACAACAAAATTGTAAAAAGCTTCCTATTAATCTTATGAGCAATCAATGCACTTGTCTCTATTACCCCATGGCCTCTAATGAAAATAAACACCCGATTCAAACAATGATAAGTCACGTAAACGAATACAAAGTCACGAAGGAAACTTATGAAACCCCAAATACCCTTGCTCAAGTACCAGGCGTTAATGTAGTCACCTAACCCATTGTAGGCGTATAACGCATTTATCTGTATTAGATAAAACAACTGAGTCATATTCTTCGGCATGTAAGGCGTTCCGTAGAACTTGCTTCTCAAAAACTCACTTTTAAATATGGCAGACATCAATTATATCCCTCTACTCAATTCTATTTACTACTCAAGACTACACCACTAGTAAGAATTTAAAATATTCACAGGTTTCTGATTCGGTGCGACCGGACCCTTTCCGGACCAATATTATTTCATTACACATTATTGATTAAAACGGAGTAGAGGCGCGACTTATTCTATTAGCAAGTCTAGTGCTCGAGCCGTTAGTAACATTTTCCATAATCTCTGTTCTCTCCTTGATCAATTTATTCAACTTTTCTTCAAAAAACAGCACTATGAACTTATTTTGGTCTTTCAATTTATTTAGTTCAACCTCATAACTGATGAGCTCGTCATTTCTCAAGAGAGATGGGAGGATTTTGATGCCCGCCCCGTTTAATTTTGCCGATAGCTTTGTATTCGCATCTTTCAAGAGAGCAAGTTTCGTGGACAATTGTACAGCCTCAGCAGAGCTTGTTTGATACTTGGTGGTCATAGACGCATTCTCATCAATAAGTTTCTCCACCTCAGCACTCGTAGACGTATTTTCGTTCTCCAAGTCGGCGAGAACCTTTTCTTGCTCTTCAATGCGCTTGTTCAACTCCTCTTGTTTTGATTTTCGGAGTAGCTCCCCCTGCAAAAACTCAAACTTCTGTGCCAACTCCTGTTGCTTTTCTACAAACTTGTGAGCGTCCGATTCCGCTCGTGCCATTGTCTTATCCTTGATACTTGCCTCGTCATTCAATTTCTTCAATCTTCTATAAGCATTGCCTACTTCGTCCTCGTCTTGGTCTATCCTTATCTGCCTCGAATTCTCACGATTCCTTAAAGCAGGTAAAGACTTCATATAATGCGAAGTCACGAAGTTTTCAATTTGGTCCACCCTCTTGTAAAGAAGTTCTGAAAATTTGGCTTTAAACATTTTATAATTGAAAACGTCCAACTTATACTGCTCTCGCCCAAGTTCTAATTTAAGTCGCTTGGCGCCTTGTTCTTCATCTCTAATTTCTTCCACAGAAGCTCCGAAATCATACAAGTAATTCGTCTCAAGCTCTCTGGATAATTTATCATCGCTAAAATGCAACTTTAGCATCGAATTAAAGGCCTTCATAGCGTTATTGTCTTCAAAGGGAAAGGCGACAAGGTCCCATTTAAAAAACCAATTGTGCAAGACGGACATGTTGCTGCCGTATACTTTGAGAAAAAAGTTGCGGTAATTTTCATCCTCGAATGCATTGTACCTGTTGACTGCTAGAGCGTTCAAAATTCGAAATTTCCAACGATAGGTAGGGCTATCCTCGGAATTGCTATTATTGTTCAATTCAGATCTTCCATTATTCTCAAGTATCTGTAGCATTAAGTGATCTAGCGAAAAAATAGGTACAGGAATTAAAATGGGCGTTTTTAATGACGTCTGATTCGATGTTAAGAGCGAATCCTGTCTATTCGGTGAACTATTGGTTCTTACGAGTTCCAAACTTGGGCTCTCAGTATCGATACTCAAATCAAATGAAAATATCAAGTTGAATTGTGATGGACTATTGTCTGTTGAGAAGGCATAATTGTTGTATAATTGCTTGGACGTGGCTAGGGACAAATAAAGTCCCAGCGTCATTATATTAACAGGTTTCTGTGGCCCATGGTGTCTTCTTTTACGCCCATTCTCATTCTCCAAACTGTCGTATCCTTGAGACCGCTTTTGGACATTGCTATTATCGTCATATAACTTTCTACTACTTAAATTGTCGTAGTGTAATTTTTTACCAATAATTAAACCCTCTATGAGCTCTAACTCTTTGATACTCTGTGCAACTACTAATATGTGAAAGCCTTTCTCCAGTTTTGTCCCATCTTTCTCTTGTGGAAAGTTATCTATGAAAGAATCAAGAATACGGTTGAAAAGCTGGAACTTTCCAGATAGGCTTACAAGTCTTTCGTTGACTTCCAGTAGTAAAAGCTTCTTCGGCATGAAGTGGTCCACAAGCAATGAGGGGTGTTTGGATATGATTTTGAGCTGCTCAAACAACAAATCTATTTTATCGTAGGTGCTCATGCAGTCATTCTGGGTTCTACCGGCGTTGAAGTTAGATTCGGTTGTGTCTAACAAGTTATTTATGCTGGTTTTTGATCTCTTGGACTGAATTTCGTCAAGAAGTTCTGAGCTGAAAATCTGAAGCACAACCTCCATGAGGTCCCTTTGTAACTGGGTGAGGACAGTGGGTAAATAATAAATGCCTTTTTCTGGTTGGACAATTTCTTCATTCATGGACTCCGCGTCAAAGGCATCACCTTCTTCTATAATTGAGTTAAGATCATTCTCCTCGTAAACTTCGTCTCGTCTCTCATCTGAGAGTATATCCATGAGGTTCATCTTACTACAAGCCTACCTGACAAAATCACTATAGTGACTGCTTGACTTATAGAAAATTAGTACTATCAAGTTGTTTTTGTGTCATATTGTCGGGTACATCAACTACATGTGCTCCTACATGTTCTATCGCGTCTATAAGTTTATAAGTATATATGTGAAGGGACCTTACTTCTTGGCTTTCTTCTTCAAAACCACATTCAACCCAACATTCCCCAAGCTGTTCCACACAACGCTGTCAACCTTTTTTGGTAGCTTTCTTCCATAAAGGCATTGATCTACTAACCACATTCCCACTAGAAATTCTGGTTTGTTGAGCGATCCGTCCTTCCTAAAGTCTACTAAATTCCAAATCCTTTCCAAAGTTTCCCTGGGAAGCCTACTTCGGTTCCATATTCTCTTAACCACCACCCCATGTATCAATTGAGACGTTTCTGCATTCACCAAACCATGGAAGTTTTGATGGTCCTCTTCAGAGGGATCAAGAGTGGTAGAGTTTGATGACAGTTTCGCTGCAGCCATGGATGCCAGCTTGTCATCATTGTCACCAGCACTTTCCTTCGTTTCGTAATCAACGCCAACCAACCTTGTAACAGCGCAATTTATATACAGTCCTTTATTGCTAGCCCATATTCCTTCGTACCTCTTCCTTTCCAGTTCCGTAACGTAGTTTAGCTCGGTGTGCTTCTTCCATGGCTTATTTTCATTGAATGAATATTTCTTCTCGTTTTTCTTGGTGTTTCTCATAGTGGCCTTGAAGTGTACTGGTGTATTTTGATGAGTTACCATAGGGGGCGGCGATCTTGAGGATTTAATCAGTTTGTGCTGAACTTCTGATGCAGGTTCAGAATCTGAGCCAACACTTGCCTCGCGCTCTGTATCTTCTAGCTTTGCTCTTCGATTTCTGAAAAGTCGCCTTGATTTGCCCTTGAAATCAGGGAACTGCGGTAGTTTCATATCGTCGAAAAATTTGTTACCGTTCTTCTCCAGATTAGTTTCCGGTGCACTCATATCACTGTCGTAAAAATAATAATATTCATTGTCTTCGCCTACCTTCGCTTGTGCTTTACTTGATACATCAGACGAATTCTCACAATCTTGAGAGGAGACATTAAAAAAATCTTTCTTCACGCCGAAACTGGAAGAGCTGTCCGACAAATTATCGTCCCCCTCGTTTTCAGTAAAATAACCATCACTCGGGTCCGTATAACTATGCGAACCAAGATCGTTGGCAAAATCTGGAGGAGGTTTCCTTCTAGGCCCAACTTTACCAACTTCATCTTTAGCATGTGGCTGGATTAACATTGAACTCTTGGGTGTGCTATCGCTATCAATACCAAGTCGGGCTTTTGCATTCTGTGACAACGGTATATCTATGGGAGACACACTCTTTTCCTCTATCCTGGTATCAACAGCGTCATCATCGATCTGCCCACCATTTTCGTCTCGCTCAACATCAAAGTCAGAGACTCTTGAATCCATAGCAGAAAGATCTGGTTTACTCAAAACTATCTTCGGCGTCTGACCCTGCATGCTATCATTTTCCAGAAATGAGGAGCCAAAGGAGGATGAAGAATAATTGTAGATGGGTTTCCCATAGATTGTGCGGAAATTCTCCGGATTTATACCGCCAGACATTGCGTTGATTATTTTATTCCTTTCGTCTGATAAAGGTAACGATAGCGCACTGTTGTCGTTATGGCTCAATATCCTTTTCAGATCGATGCTCTCCCTGATACCATTCAATCGCTGTTGATTCCTCTGTACCATCTCATCGTTTTGTGAACTGTTCTTGGCTTTTGAGTTTATAGAGTTCTTGACGCTATCAACCATATCTTTTGGGGCCATGGCCGCAGAACGCCTCTTCAATGAAACTGAATTATCTGAGTCGTTAGAAATATATTTCGACCCTATAGAACCCTTCACTCGCCTGATCATGTCCTGAGGATTATTACTTTGCGGTGCTTGTATCCCTTCTGCGCTATTATCTGCTGCGGCAGGGTCCTGTAGTAGCAGTCCGAAATCGTCGCTATTCGACTTCTCATGAGCCATATATGAGAAAGACTTATTCATAGTGGAGACTTTTCGCAACGAATTTCCTGATCCCGGTGGCTCTATGCTTCTAATGGACCTCGGGGTCCGGGGCGTTCCAGGTGTTCTCGGCATTGACGCTCCAGAGGCCTGACTATCCCCCAAGTGCACGCTCGATGATCTTTGAACCGGAGTCAACATCTTTCCCGTTTGGGCAATACCGGCCCCTTTCTGCCCTTCTGTAATCCTAGGTATAGTTGTAGTAGATTTCGCCTTAGCTTTGGTATCAAGTCTCAATGGCAGTTTTCGCTCTAGTCCTGACGGTTCCTCTTTTTTTTGCTGCTTCGTTGCGTTGTATGCGGCTAATGCCGCTATTTGACTTGCTGACGTATCATTAGCCATATCAGCTTCATTAAAAACAGTTCTCTACAAAGAATCTATCACTTCTAACGTGTATACATATAGGCGGTGTATAAATGTACAAGTATAGACTGTGTGTGTACCAAGCATCCAAACACCTGAAAATCCAGACACCAGAGATTATGCTGTTACTATAGTGCTATAGAAGCCCATAGACCATTGGACTATTTGGACAGCTGAACGCTAGAACAACTGGACGCTACTACTTTCAATAAGGCGCGGTTTAATAGTTTGATGTAGCAATCGAATGAGAACATTCATCTTATAGTGGGCAAAAGAAAAGGCTCACGATCTTTTCCCTCTGGACGAATTAACGTATCTGCCTCTGCCAACTCTAACACCCGAGGGTCTTATACTTTGCATTGACGTGAATGGAGAAACGTAGTTGTCGGCACTGCCACCACCAATCCATTCTTGGAGCATCTTATCGTTTTGTTTTCTTTGCCACTCGTCGTTCTTTACGGCTTGTTGGTACTCTTTCTGGTCTTCTCTCAAAATAAGTGGATTTTGGAGCGCCTTATGGCGATTGAGTTTGTTGTGTTGATAACCGCCATTACCCTGGAGTTTTTGCTGATTTTTCGATTGAGGCGACGGCAAGGTGTACCTGTCGCCTCGCTTGTACCACTGGAAGTTTGCTTTGAGATGGGGCGTTACTTTACCGGTTACATTGTCGACTGACACGGCGCAACGTAAAAGAGTGTTGCCACCGCACTTAGGGCAAAAATGCTTTGGTTTACCACTTTTTGGAATGGGGGTAAGACGAAAACAAGCATAGCATCGATACATATAGTTACGCACCCGCTTTATTTGTTTCCCCGACATAGCGTTCATCAAATTGAGACCGATTTGCATGGCAACATTCTGACAAGCAAAATCGCCAGTGGACAATGCCACCTTGATGAATGGCCCTTTATTTTCAGACACTGATGCCTCCTGGATCTGCTCGTTGCTGTCTTTTAGTATTTCCTCCTGCAAGTTTTCTGGGGTGATCCACTCTCCATCATCGTCCTCCTCGTCATAGTCTTGATTGAGACCTTCACCCTGATATCTATCAGAGTTTTGCTCTTGAGGATTGTCAATATTCTCTTGTATCGATGCCTGTTCCTTCGCTTCTTCTTTCGCCTGGTTTTCAGCATATTCTGCACGAGGTGCCGGTATATCATCGTCAAGATCCCTCTGCAACTGTTCCTCACGCTTAGCTCTCTGTTTCTTGCCTCCTCTACGACGAGGCTTCTTCTTCGCTGCCTCTGGTGCGCCCTCGGTTTCTTTCTTCGTTTCTTCCTCTGATTCTCTCGCAGCTGGTTTTTCAGCTTGTTTTTCAGACACTTTTTCTTCGGCAACTTCTGGACCAGACCCTTCTGGCCTCACCTTATGATGCTTCTGGTACTCCAAAACTTCGCCCGGGTACTTTCTGAGTCTCCAGTCCCCGTTATTCGCTTCGCACTCGAGCTCATATGCCAAAGCGATGACATGCAAATCGTTGGCGGACAAAACAGCATAGTCCCCCGTAAGCTTCGCAAAACTCACAACCTTCTGAATGTACTGGGCCTTTGGATGTCTAATTTTGAGCTTGTCGTCCCAAATGACTAACTGCTGCCTTACATTTTCGTCCTTGAGCTCACTGTGCACCCCCGGCGTAGTATAGTAATGGCACCCGTACTGCTGCAACGACGACGCTGACTGTGTAATTAAAGGCCCTGCATCAAACACTAACGTGTTTATCATCTTCCCTTTCATATGTATATCGCTATCACTGTTACTACCTTCCATTGTCTATGATTTGTCTCTCTTCTCTGCTCCAGATGGCATCACCTAAAAATTTCGAAAAGAAAAATTTAAGCACAAGTCGTGTGCAGCTCATTCTCAACGGTCGTCGTTATCACAGGCGAACAGTTCCATGGGTATTTAAAGCCGTTTGCTTGCTTTCTCAACTCTTTGGCCTTTACCCTTAACTGGACAAACTAACATGTCACAAGAGGATAAGATTATATTGCATTGGTATGTAATGGATGAAATTGGTCTAATTTGCTTTAACAAGATTAATTGGACTCATTCGGGGAGGGAATGGCAAGAGATGTGCATGCTAACGTTGTAGGCTCGACCAATCTAGGTCGCAGAGAATTTTGTGGTTGTTGGAAGAATTGGAAGTCAAGTATGAATTGAAGGTATACAAGAGAAACAAGGAGTTTAGGGCGCCACCAGAGTTGGAAAAAGTGCACCCGTTAGGCAAGTCGCCGGTGGTGGAGGTGATCAAGGCCAACGACGCTAAACCCATTATCTTGGCAGAGACTGGGTACATCATCGACTATTTGCTCAGAAACTACGACCCCAAGGGCCGGTTGGCACCTGCTACGGAAGAGGAGAACGAATTGGTCAAATACTACTTGTACTTTGCCGAAGGCAGTATCCAGTGGTACTTGGTGGCCTTGCTCGTCAATGAGACCGCCAAAAAAATCGCTCCTTTTGGCACCAAGTTCTTGGTATCCAAAGTTGTTGCAGGCATAAACAGTGCTTACTACGTGCCCGAGTTGATCAAATCGCTCGATTTTTTGGAAGACAACTTGAAGAAAAACACCGGCAACTACTTCGTTGGAAACAAATTAACTGCTGCAGATATCATCTTGAGTTTCCCTGTCCACGAAAATGTCTTCAGCGATTTGGTACGGTCTAGCGCTTTGTCCGGTGGTAAAATCGACTTGGCACGCAGGTACCCTAACTTGAAGGCATGGTCTGATAGAATTTCGAAGGAGCCAAATTTTATTAAGGCCGAAGAAATTACTAGCCAGAAATCCGGTTCGTCGAAATTGTAAATTTTATGGCAATATCAGTCCAAATCTCTAAAAATATGGTGATTATATTCTCAATGTATGCTTATCAGCTCTGTATTCATTAATTATGTGCGCACACTCATCGCTTGATGAACCGTCCCGGCTCTTTACCCCGCAATTTTTTTACTATATATTTATTTCACCGAGGTTACCCTTGAATAGAACTGAGCCAATAACCTACAATGTCGGCAAAATCATTAGGTGATCATGGGGATCGATTTGTTCTTCATTGGTAAGTTATATGCTTGCAATTGTTGTGAGGCTAGATAGTTCTTTGACACATCATGCAGTAACTAACATCATAATGCAGGTTAGATCAATCAAGAGCTCATAGAATACTATGGCTCTTAGAGTTACTAGGCCTCACTTACGAAGTTAAGATTTATCTCCGGCACCCCACCACATGGAGGGCACCAGCAGAGCTTCTGAAAGTACACCCATCGGGCAAATCGCCCATACTAGAGGTTATTTTCGGAGATGGGCTGGAACCACTAAAGTTAGCTGAAAGCGGGTTAATAATGCAATATTTACTCAAAAACTACGATCACGATGGGCTATTGATGCCGTCAGACCCGAGGCAACAACTCAAAGTAGACTATTACTTGCATTACTCCGAAGGAACGTTGCAACATATCAGCATATCCCTATTGATAAACTCGGTAGCTAAACATATCGCCCCAGTGGGTACAAAGAGCATTGTCAAATTTGTTACAAAGGGCATCAACAATGGATACTACATTCACGAGTGGAGGTTAAATATGGAATTTTTGGAACAAGAATTGTCTAAAGAGGGTACAGGATACTTTGTGGGCGATCGCCTTTCTGCTGCAGATATCATGCTCTCGTTCCCCATATACGAAAATATATTTGACAATGAAGAACAGGTACGAGAGCTTACCCATGAAAAGCGTGATTTATATAAGCTATATCCCCATTTGGGAGCATGGAGTAATCGCATTCGGAATGATCCTCTGTACATCAAGATTTCTGAAATGATGGAAGAGAAAGTTAACAACTTTATTCAAAATCTTTCCAAGAAAAAAGCAAAAAAGTAGATATGACAGTAGTGAAACTCCTAAAAAAAGAAAAAAAGAATTCTAATTTTGTTTGAGAAGGCCATGATCTATAGGCAATGTTTGTCGAGACTGTATTCATGCGAATAGGCGTATTCGACTCTCCTACTTAGGAAATGAGACTTGATTATACGAATTAGCTTTTCAACAATGAAGATGGAGCTTCCTTATATATAACGACACTTTATACAAATTTAAGCTGGCAATGCCTGGTAGTAGCTAATGCATATAAATTTGAATACCGTCTACTGACAGTCGCAGGCGATCATTCCTAGCATAGGTCGAAACAATGCTAGTATCACGAGCTTTCACTATCTTGAAGTGTACAGAACGGATCGAGAACTGGATATTTGGGCTAGCAATCATTGACGGTTCCTTCTTAAACAAATGAACCATTTGATGAAAGATAAAACATATGCGATCTCACAAGATAATGATCATAATCTGGCGCTCTCGTGTGGTAAGTAAAAGAAAGGCTGAAAGAAATATAATGGAGTGTATAATTTGTTATCGCATTGTACGCTCAAGTTGTCTGCAATTTTTATCCAATCTTTTTCTAATGTATCATTTTGACGAAAATTTATGCGGACGCCACTCCAACCAAGTTATATGCTTCGAGAAGATCGCAAAGCTCCATAGGATATTAGGAAATGAGTGGTGCGTGTACTATTCTTCGCCTAATCGTAATGACCTAACTTCCGACAACTCCAAAAGGCTAATCTATAATTGGCAGCATATGAGCAAAGTAAGTCCCGGTCAAGTTAAGTAAATAGCCGATATTATAGGCTAATGGGATCACACGCTCTTCCTATCAAGTCGAATATTTAACTTCATTCGAAGATATAGAGTGTGTTCAATTGTCATATAAGTTTCAACACAGAAATAAATACTGTATTGCCTAGACCTGTCTAGCTTGAAGAACCGTTATCCTCGTCACAAAATACCAGGCATAAAATTCTTGTATGCGTTACGCTAATATATGTCGGACGAATCTTTCATGGAGTAGTCTATCCAACTAGCCATACAGTTTTGATCCGCTAGGTGTTTCCATCTACTAAATTGACCAACTTTACAGCCGCTTGTTTCAGGAGTATTTGGGCA
This sequence comes from Debaryomyces robertsiae, assembly GCA_030566065.1. Lineage (NCBI taxonomy): Eukaryota > Fungi > Ascomycota > Pichiomycetes > Serinales > Debaryomycetaceae > Debaryomyces > Debaryomyces robertsiae. The sequence goes on from JAJMHL010000008.1 coordinate 343,734, forward strand.
GTTGACATACGGATCGTGAAAATACCCTATATCACGGAACCAATGTATATCTTTTTTATCTGCGAATAGCCCTAGTCCCATCGAGTGGATAGGAGCATCCCCCCATCTTTCGTAATAAAACTTTCCAGTAGAATCCAAGTATTTGAACCACTCATTATATGCTTCGCTGCGAAAAAAGTCCATATCGCCAATCTCAAAGTTAGACCAGAAATGGCAAGTTGAGTAGCCGTTGGCTAACTTGTTGTTTTTGGGGTTTTGCTGGTTTTCTAGAAGCCACTGAAAAGCACCATTCGTATTTATATACTTGTAATTATCTCCTTGATTCAAGAAATTCAATGTCTCGGGCCATAATGTTGCAACAGACTCCGCAATATCGTATAAATTGATGGTGAACCCATATATCTTTCTGGCGCTTTCCATATATTTGAACACATCATAGTTCAACTTGGTATAAAAGTCAACGTCCGGCTCAATTCGCCAGTAATATTTATACTTTCTCAATTCTGGAACATTGTAAAAATTGCCCAGGTAAAATCTGCACATATTGTGATAAGAAGCTTTTTTAGCATATCCAACATTATTCTCGAACAATTTTTGCATAGCTTTGGACTCCCGGTCCTCGTCTATATTATCGGGCTTATCCCATAATTCCTTTGGTATAGTAACGAAATTAAGAGGCGCGTCAGTGAACTTGTGCATTCGTTTTTTGAACCTGTCCGTAAATTCCTCATCATTAAGGAACGTATATGGATATTTGAACTTCGAATTGAAAGCCTTTTCAAACCTCCTGATAGTCCTTCCTATACTCAGCGCCTCATTGTTGCGTACCAAAGCAAGTATTGTCGCATTTGCATACTTGTAGTTTGTTGTGTCCTTATCTTGTGGCGGTCTCATTAAATCAATGTTTGCGTCTTGCGGTTCGTGAATCTCTTCCGACATGATGGTCTCGTACCGTTCTCGGTTGTTTTGCAAGATCGCGTATGGGTCCCCTTTCTTGTTCTTGGGGTTCACAAATTTGAATTTCACTCCTTCACGCTTGATCTGGTAACCATAGCTCTTATACGTGTTCACATTCAGCAAGTCACTACCATTGCCTGAACGCGAGAAATCGAACTTCCCTGTAAGCAGTTTGAGCCCTTCGGTAATCCTCTCGTGGCCCACATATCTCTCAGTCGGGACTTCCATGAAATATATCAAGCTTCCGAGAAGTAAGAACAAGTTCAAGGGAATTATTATAATAAATAGTGGTTTGGGAATCCTAAATGAAAATGCCGATATCATGGTTAATCCTCGAGATCTTGTTTAATTAACCAATTTTTCATGTGCTAATAGTCATTTAACTGTTGTCCGTAGAACTATTGTGATATCAAGTAGCCTGTGTCTGACTTTGTCAATATAGAAGGTCAATCGGTGCAAATTGCATATCGGCTCGAATCAATGTGGCATTACCAGAAATTGGAAAGTACTCCCAGAAGACGTTCTTAATGTCAAATATAATTGTAAATAGAGGCTTTATGCTCAGCTATAGATGTGGAGGTACGTAAACAAGGTAAGAATTCCTCTGGATGTGCTGCTGATTCTTTTTGGACGAAAATTACAGTTGTTTCCTTTTCAAATTAGAGGGTTGGCCAAGCTACCCAATAAAGAAACTACTCTAGCCCGATTTAGTTTCCCTAGTGCAAGTCATACTATTCAAGATATAAACAAACGTCTTGACTACTTCGAGAATGAAGAATTCGGCCGGATTACGCTACATGGTCATATTCACAGAAAACCGAGAATAATGGCAACTAGAGGTTTCGCAGAACTCAGAGACTGCAATGGTGATGTAGTGCAGATTTTGATGTCACCTGAAAAAACTCCGGCTGCATTATTTGGTTTGCTAAAGGAAACCACTGTGGAAAACTCTGTTAGTGTCAGTGGATATGTTCAATTCAAGCAACCAAAATCCGGAGAGACGATCAAAAAATGGGAGTTGGTGGTGGACAGTTATCAAATTTTGAATGATTCCAATCTCGATGCAGCAAGATTAGATAAATTGAAACACAATGACCCAAGAGAATTACCTCCGCAGTTTAGATATTTACAGTTGAGGACTCCATTTTTCCAGAAAACTCTCAGGACCCGAAGTAAGGTAGCCCAATTAGCTCGAAATGTATTTTTGAATAACCATCAATTCACCGAGATTGAGACTCCGCTCTTATTCAAATCGACTCCCGAAGGAGCCAGAGAGTTTTTGGTGCCTACAAGAATTCCGCATAAGTTTTATTCTTTACCCCAATCTCCGCAACAATATAAGCAGATCTTAATGAGTTCGGGTTTTAACAGATACTTTCAAATGGCAAAGTGTTTTAGAGATGAGGACTTACGGGCTGATAGACAACCTGAGTTTACTCAAATTGATTTGGAAATGAGTTATATTAGCAATAGCGACCAAGTAGGAATTGTTGTGGAAGACGTCATTCACAGTATATGGAATAAGATAGCAGGTTTGCCAACTTATAAAGTTAATAACGATGAATATTTAGAAAAAATTGATTTCGATACACTCGATAAAAGCGGCTTAGCCTTTTCAAAATTGAGTTATCGAGATGCGTTGAGCAAATACGGTATTGATAAACCAGACTTGAGATCAAGTATAGCATTTAAAGATATCTCATTCTTTTTAAATCCTTCGAAGAATGCAGAAGAGTTCCCTATATTAGAAGTGTGTGTATTAAAGCAGACTTTTGATCCAAGTAAAAGCTTCAAAATACCCTCTAACTTAACAAATTCTAACAACTATTCAAGGCGGAAGCCTATAATTTTGAGCATTAAGGATGAAAATGATGCCCAATGTTGGTACAAAAAGTTTGTTGAGAAGGGTGTAATAAGAATGACCAAAGATTTCAATGAAAATGAATTGAGGAAGGCCATCGATTTACAGCCCGGGGATATTTTAGCTATGTCAACCAGAGCTGATTTGGCTTATGAAAACCCCACCCCCCTCGGCAAATTTAGACAATTATCCATAAATGAGTATCCTGGCCGATGGAAACGAAAGATATATGACGCGACAACAGGAAAGGTTTTTGAAGACTACGACCCCAAGGAAATTGTTGTGGGGTCATGGGTGAATGATTTCCCTCTTTTTAATCCCTTAGAGACGACCGAAAGCAAAACAGAGGATTATCCAAGTTATGACTACAATCGATTCGAGTCAACACATCATCCATTCACCATGTGTAAACTTGAGGATTATGACCTTTTGAAAGCAGATCCTTTAAATGTGAGAGGAGAACACTTTGATTTAGTGATCAATGGGGTGGAAGTCGGCGGTGGCTCGAGAAGAATTCACGATCCTGCTTTACAAAAATATATTTTCGAGAGCATTTTGAAAATAAATAATTATAACGATTTGTTTGGCCATTTATTGAGTGCGTTGAGTATGGGGTGTCCACCACATGCTGGATTGGCGTTGGGATTTGACAGATTATGTGCTATGCTCATTGGTAGCTCAAGTATCAGAGATGTTATTGCATTTCCCAAGAATCAGTCGGGAATTGACCCAGTCGTCGAATCCCCCTCTCGTGTTAGTGACGAGTCGTTAAATGACTACAATATTACTATCAAAGATTAAAATGTACATAGAAGCAATCCTTGTAAATAGACACGATTTATTGTCACTATAATACACGTATTTCATAACGCTTGCTTTATTAACGATTCCTACCTCTAATTTTCTGCCTTTTATTACTGTCAACATTACCGAACTCATGGTTTTTGCGCTTGTTAAACGCATTTTCAGCTCTTTCCGCTTTCTCTTCTTTCATCTGCTTTTCCTTAACCATTTGCTCGAATTTCAATTCAATTGGTTTCTTGGCTCTCTCTGCCGAGCCGCCTTCAGTTTGACCTTCGCTGAAATAATCCGTTTCTTGTTGCTTTACAAGCAGTTTCCAGTCATACTTTTTTCTAACAAATAATTCCATTGACCAGTTTTTCCACACAGATCTACCGTAAGTGCTTTCTTTAACTTTATGAGAGTCAGTATTCAATTCAGATGCTATTCTGTCTTTATACATATTGAGTAAAACAGTAAAACTCCATAGCTTATCTACTATGTGAGATCCATAGGAGTTACAGGACAAGTTCACTACTTCATTTTGAAATATATTCAAAATTCTTTTCCTCATAATTAGAACATCTTTCGACTCTTTTTCAGATGCAGGCAATACCACTAAAGAATTTTCAACAATATGGGAAAAAACACCATGATAACACATTTGTATAAACTTCGTGCTTGGCAAAGCTAGAAAGTTGAGCCAGGTACAAATAACAAACGAATAATCGTATTCCATCAATTTCTCGAGAAACAACGATCTTCTTCTTTCTTCTGCAGTTGGCCAGTCTCCTCTAGTATTACCGAGGGTAGAGCCTGTTAAATGTAATGTGTTTTCCAAGAATTCCGACGAAGTATTGGTGTTTGGATTCCTTGGATCATAATTAGGAGCAAATTTAATGAAAAATTGATTGATCAATTCATCCCTCCTGTAGTTACCCCTTGATATAGAGGCATCAATGATATTAATACCCAACTCCAAATTCTGATTATCAGCTATTGAAATGAGGTTTGCCAACTCGGGAATTATTTGATCTAACATGAATTCAACTTCGACTGGCTTCAATTTGAAAAGTAATGCCTGAATAATATACACACCAGTAGTAGCCCTCTTAGCCAACTTTAAGATCCTCTCTTTCATGTATAACTTATACAACCTTTCAATATATTTCATTCTTGCCCCCCCATCTTTAATGACCGATTCCAAAAAATGAGAGCCTACTGAGTCCGAAAGCAAATACTCAACAAAAGCTCCTTCTTGAGAGTCCTCCTCTTTAGTTTCAGTTAAGAATATTAAATGCCAAAATGTTCTTTCTTTATCGACTAACCCTTCGACTTGAATAATTAGTTGCAATACTGGGGAAGCAATTTTGTGGATGGCTAATTCTCTCATATGCTTCATATCTTGTTTCTCACTAAGACTGTGACATATTCTTCTCAACTCGTCTCTAAACGAAGGAGGCGTCTGAAACGACTTGTTGAAATCGTCGTTATCTTTGATTTCAATCATTTTTCTGGCAATTTTAGATTTCTTTGAGCGTAAGGTAGAATTCGAAACAGTCGTAGATGGTAGTTCCTTGCCAGCAACTACTAAAATCAAAAGCCTTAAAACGTGAGAGGCATACTGATGATCCATCATCGCCCGTAAATGTGGGCGGAATTCTGACAACATTTTTATGAATAACGTCTCCATGGATACAGAAACATCATACTGGTCTTCTTCGTTCTCCTCTACCCCGTTTGAGGCTTCATCATCTTGAAAAGTGTTGATGAGCTCTTTTTCGATTAACGCCGCTGACCTAACAAGCAATGTCTCCAACACATGTGAAGAGTATTTGTGGAAAGATAATGCAACAAAATGATTCGAAAATTGTCTAAATATATTTTTCAATTGCCTGTCAGAAGCAAATAGCACTAGTCTTTCCATTAATTTAGAGCATATTTGATTAGTGACAAGCTTGAGCTCTTTCCCTCGAGCCTCTTCCAACACGGACCTGATAAATCCTTCTCTCTCCTCGTCGCTCTCGAATGCATTAATATTCAAGGAGGATTCTGCCTGCTTGAAGTAGTCAATTTCGTTCGAATCTACCAAGCCGAAAAAAGTTGTCTTCAACGCAGGGTTCTCAGCAATTTCTTGGCTCTCTTGCCTGAATTCGTCTTCGCCCGCGAAACTTTGTGATTCCAAAGCCTCTGTCTTTTTCTCTTTCTTCTCGACCCTTCTTCCTCTAGATTTTGCCATCGGGAGTTACTTCTTTCAACCTAAAGTGGAGAGTCTTGTCTACGCTATTTTTTTAATTTTTCAGATACCTACTCATCTCGCTCATCTGGTGTGCATATAGTTGGACTATGAAAGGACCTACAACAAGTTCACCCTATGATTATCATAGGAGTATCCTAAGATGATCTTAAAAAATGGACACGATACTCAATATGTGTCTCTTGGTAGCCTCGACATTATTGCAACTGAAAAGTCTTCCAGAAAAATTTCAAAAAAAAATAGTGGGAAAGGTACTCTCTAAGTTGCATCAATTTTGCAGCTATTTTGTTAGAAATGATATATCATCTTTTTAAATCACTACAAGTAAATGTAGACGCAGGAAACTAGAAGTTTTTAAGAAAGACTTAAAACTTCAGTTAGTCAGTGATTATAGTTAAAATGTCCAAATATACGCCTTAGTACTACAATTCGTAAATCTGACGATAATTTTATATATTTACCGAATCTCGATGCATCTGAAACCACCAGGGATTACTATGCTATAGAAATAATAGAAGAGACACCATTTAGTTGATCTGTGTATCTCCCCTTTCTTAAAGGGTCGATTTCTATCAATTTTTGAAGTATGTTTGCGATATCATCATTCAAGAGCTTGTCTATCGAGACGCCTTCTCCTAATTCTTCTTTTTTGATGAGACCTTTAATCAAAACTATACTTTTCAAGCACCAACAATTATCTTTTCCGTCCACGTCATCCTCTTTTTCTAGTTCGTTCAATTCTTCGATTAAACGCAATTGATCCTGCAAAATTTCGACATATCCTGCTCGTTCTTGACCGGTGCTTCTCCGTAAGTCATTAACAAAAAACTCATCAGTAAGAAGCCAGTATAGGTATAACCAAATCGAGGTATCGTCGACGTCCATATACATTCCTGTTTTGATCAATTCCAAATCATGGACCAAGATATTGTACGGCGACGAAAAAATACTATTAATCTCTGCAAACAAGGACTTGTCATCTAGCTTTCCAAGAGTATGATATATTTTGGGGATAAGCTTGGAGCGATTATGCCAGGCAGAGAAATTCGATATGTTATTATTGACTTTGGAAGTGGTATACTCAAACTCCTTGACGTTAATTTTCATGAATGCCACCAAGCTTTCCTGTTCGTTGTCACCGTACGTTGTCTGTGCTTTGTCTTCCTCAATGTGTTGTACCACAAATCTTCGATATTCCCACCCATGGTAATTTCTGCTGTCCAAGTCAAGTAACTTCGAAACGACAGCTAATTCAAAGTCCCAATTGGCTTCGTGAGTGTTCTGTAATTGAAGGAGGCACCATTTTCGATGATTCCAAATCCAATAACACTTTGGATATCTCTTCAATTGAGACATGACGAGTTTGAGATCATCTTCCAAAGTTGTCTTTTTGCTGAGCACGTTTTCCTTGAAAAGTTTCATCATGATCTCACGGCGATAATTCCAAATGGTATAAAATTCAGGATTCAACAACAACATGGTCGTTGTATCCTTGAGTGTTTCCTCGGTCAATACATTTCTCCCTTTCTCTTCTAGTATTTCTGCGGTAAGTCTCCTATACCTCTGTATTTTAGCTCTATCTTTCTCGGTTTTCGCCCTCTTGGCCTCCTCCGACAAATGAAATCTTTTAACACCGTGTTGCTTCTATGTTAGTTACATGCCACCTTCTAATTTTAGTCAAGCATTTACTTACCATTCCAGATTAATTCTATAGAAAACCCATATATGCTAATATTTTAAAGAAAAGCCCGGCGTCTCGCGATAATTAGCTTTTATAATTTATAGTGTTTATCAAGTTAATTTACACTAGCAGTAACAAATGGCGCCCTCATCTCAATTAGCCAAGCTTGCACTTAAAGGATCTCTGCGGATAGTAGCAGACTACTTTGAATTTGCAATCAATAGTATACTATTTCAGCGAGGTATTTATCCACCCGAAGATTTTCAAACTATAAGAAAATACGATCTTCCCCTATTGGTTTCCGCTGATGAAGAAGTTAAAGAATATATAAACAAGATAATGATTCAGGTGAGAAAATGGATTTACGGTAAGAAAATTGGAAAATTGGTAGTGGTTTTGGTTTCGAAGTCTACCACGGAAGTGGTGGAACGATGGGAATTTAATATTGAGATATTACAAGAGAATAATAACGAACAGGACGGTTTACAAGAGAGAGAAAAGCCAAAGGATGAGATTCAAAGAGAAATACGAATGATTATAAGACAAATTACGTCGCTGGTATCGTACTTGCCGATTTTGAAAGAGGATGAGTACACCTTTAACGTATTAGTTCATACAGACCCCAATTACGACACGGCCCATATTCCAAACGAATGGTGCGATACACAGGGAAACGCAAAGTTGATTGAAGGGTCTTCAATAGAAGAGGTAAAGTTCAAGTCATTCAGCACAAATATTCATGAGGTGGGGACTACAGTCAGTTACAAACTAGCTGATTATTAAAATTAGATTAGATGAGAGGGCCTATACTAGTGACTTCTGAACATCATATAGAACCATTATTTCTTCTTTTGGGATCAGCGTTACCATCCTCCTGATCCACATTTGCGCTCTTATCATTTTCACTATCCAATGCATCCAACTCTAGGTTGAATCTTCTTCGTTTATTGCCCAAAATAAACCTTGACGAGCCCTTAACCCCGATATTGTAATCCCACAATTTCAAGTAGTCATCTTGTTTCAAAGCACTTGGCTCAAAACACGATTTTTCTGAAAGTACCTTCAAATCATTGAATCTTGATTTCAACTCCATAAACTTGAAGATCTGTTCTTTACCAGTATCAGGATCGAGATTTGGCATAAAATCATTCAATATAGAGAAATTCATTTGATGTACATAGTAGTCCAAAATGTAGATAATGCCTTCGTTAACTAATGTCTCTGGACATTTGAAGTCCCTGTAGCAGTCAATTTTTTCGAGTATATTGTTTAAATCTTGTAGCGGTACATCTGGATCGGCTTTATTGTATTTTGTGCGCAAATCTTTAGGTTTCAAATTCAAAGTTACTATTGTTATGGCCAATGCAATACAGTGTGGTGGGATCATTAAGCATAGAGGGGTCGACATGATGTCAAAACTGACGAGCCAGGTATGCATTGTGGTTTTGTAGTCTATGGATAACTTTTTGCAGAACTTCACCACCAACTGATCAATCGACTGAATGTTCGAACCATTTTTGAAGTCAAACTTAATCACCTGCAATAGCTTGAACTCTATATTCATTATGCATTTCCTCTGCGAATCGACAAATGACGAGTTCATTTGTATTTTATTTTCCTCGTCGATGTCTCGTAACCTATTTCCAACTGATTGTATGTCCTTTAATTTTTTGATACAATCTTCATTTTTGGAGGCAAGAAACAAACATGCCAACGTAACTGTATATGGATCTTTCTCTAAATCCTGCGATCCATCATTCATTTCCTCAAATACATTGAAGAGATAATATCTTTGATAATAATTCATGGTCGTACCTAGCACCCGTAATGGAAACTTCAATACTTTTATAATTTGAAAGACATACTGGTATATTTGATGCTTCCTTTGATTATACGTTAATTTTTTGTGCTCTGGAATAGTGAACGAGTGTAAATATTTTAGTTCGGAAGTAGTAAAGTATGGTCTTGAAACTTGTAAAATAGTGGGAAAAGCTCTGCCGGTACTTGGAGCAGGCGACGGAGTTAATGTGCTCTGTAGTTTCGTCTCCGACATATTATACTAGATACAATCAACTGTTCGGGTTTCTTCAAGAAGAGCTGTGCTTTTTTTGTAAGGTCTAAATCGCTGCCATTATTACCTGCATATAACACGGCTTCCATATATTGATTCGAAGGAACCATAGCTTGAGTAGCATTGAAAGGCCAGTAGCATCAATTATGGTAGGTATGCTGGTACCAGCCATCAGTTGAATCTAAAACTTTCGTTCAGAGAGCGGATTTTGGGAAATGTGAGATCAAAGCTGTGGAATAAACATACATCTAAGAATAATTGAGGAACATACTGCTTAACCTTCTGAAGAAGAGACGGTGGGATAGATTGCCGATAAATATCATAATCCATATATTCAGTACGTTTAGCTAACACATTTGATACTATCCAAAAAAAAAAAAAAACTTGGTTATTTGGACATATTTAGCCGATTCATTTAAGCAGAGAAAGATAAAGAGAATCCCAACTTATGCACTGGTTCGGCCAACTTCAAAGCATCGAAAGAAGCACCCAAGCCCAATCTAACGCCTGGTCTCAATTCTTGAGAGTATGCAAGAGCAGTCAAACCGGAGTCGGCAATCTTGGCCTTGACGAAAGCAGTGGAGTCCAAGTTGTACTTGGTAGCGAACTCAACGTTGACGTTGGAAGATTTGACGGAGTCCCAGGTGGCTTTGGCACCGGCCTCGACTAATGGCGACACCTTATGGAAGTAGGCAGCGGTGAAGACAGATAAGTTGTTGGTGGCAGTAGCAGCAACGGTGTACAATGGCTTAGCGTAGCCGACACCCAACGAATATCTGTTAACCTTGGCGGAGGCAATGTCGTAACCCAATTCGGCACCGGCAGTGAATCCGTCGTGGCCGACAGACAAGTCGGCCAAAGCAATTGGTCCCTTCAATAAATCAAAGAATAACCTGGCGTTGACGGCGTTTTGTTGGTAGAAGAAGTTCAATTTGGCGTTTCTTGGCCCGTTAGGGATTACGGAAGTCACCAATTCTCCCTTTAAGCCTGGTGTCAATAACTCGGCCAACTCGATCTTGGTGTCCAAACTGTTGGCGTTGTTCCAGCCCTGGGTTAATGTTAACCCAGACGCCTTGTCGGCGTACTTGGCCTCTAACGAAGCGGCAATGGAGTTGTCCTTGGCAGTCTTACCCTTGGCGGTGAATGCCACCCCGTTTGGCGCTGTTGATTTGACGTCAACAGCCGCGGTAGACAAGTGGAAGAAATCCTTGTTTAACAAATCATTGGTAGATTTTTGGATATCGGAAAATGCTGGTGGGGCCATTCTGTTGCTAATTGATTGTATATTATAGTATGTTCTTCACCTAAAAGGACAATATATATAACTGTTGGAAGAAAAGAGAAAAAATAAATACACCAATTTGTTGGTTATAACCGCATGGCTAATAATTGGGTGGAATTGTCGCATCAAAAATGGCGTTCGTTAAATAAATCTCATTTTCGAATTTCACCGGAGACTTGTGGGTCACCCAAACCAAAAGGGGAGTGGGGTCGGAATCCATAGTCTAGTACTACTATATTGTATCTGGTCCCTTGTTGTGGGTCCAGTCAGCCGTCTTGGTGGTCACTAAATCCGATATGGTATGACTACTGTAGGCGTCCACGTTGTAGATCGGTGGCTCCTATTGGTTGAAAGCATGTGATCATGACTACGGGAGAGGCTGCCCGGCGTTAACGGTTGGGCGGCCAGGCGCCGCGACGGTTACCGCCGGGATACGGCTTTTGTCAGGGGCTTTTGTCGCTGTTCGCGAGCGTCTCGCGAATGGCTCGCGCGAATCCCGCGAGAAGTTTGCGAGAGGCTAGCGTGGAGGTTTCAAGGCCACCAAGAGGGCCACGAAACAGGCCGGCGAAATAAGCCGCGGAACAGTTCGCGAAATAGTTTTATTCGTACCAGGGGCGGCGAAAGTAAATCACACTTACTATGGTTTCATGCAAATACACTTGGGGCCTAATATGGTGTCCGGAAACAGACCAAATTCTTCTACTAAACAGAGAAAAACACCCGTGGATGGGTCGGTGGAATGGGGTGGGGGGCAAGCTTGACAAAGACGAGGATCCACTAGATTGTATTGTGCGAGAGACTCGGGAGGAAACAGGCTTGTATTTACCACAGTATCAACGCCGAGGAGTGATGAAATGGAGCCACGACGGCGAGGATACGGGAGGGATGTACGTTTTCACGGCAGAGGTGGCGCGTGCGGACGTTGAAAAGTACCAAACGCCGAAACAAGTATGCGCCGAGGGCATTTTGGACTGGAAGCGGCTAGAGTGGGTATTACATCCGCAGAACTCGGGGGTGGTAGAAAACATCAAGTTGATGCTCGAGCACTTGTTCGAAGCGGGCGAAAACGCGTTATTCGAGGCAAAATTTGTCCAGGGAGAGCTCACTAATGTTGACTATGTGGTCGACGCGCTCGCGAGATGAGACATGCGGCTGAGCCGCACTTGTTGCTTCGACGGCATACAGATATATTGTAATGTATTCAAGATAATAGTATACACTATGTAGTCCAAAGACGAGCGGTACCATCGGCCCCGGCACTGAATAACCATGCCTCCTTTGGATGCCAAACAAGATCTAGCACACCGAGACTATTTATGACCTTATGGCCTGTCAACTTCTTCAACGGCACCAACAATGGGTTCGACATCAAGTCATCGTAGACTGTTCCATGGAAAACATGGATGTTCCCATCATCAGATGCAGATGCAAAAAGAGGCAAATTAGCCTTGTGAAACTTAATGGACCTGACCGCTTTGTCATGGTAACGCAACGTCTTGTAGGGGGTGGATGACAAGTCCAAATCATGCCATAACACCCTCTTGTCGAAACTCGATGCTAATAAATTGTCCCCTCTAGGATGGATGTCAATACCAGACAACCATCTAGCGCCGGGCATCAACTTCTTCACCAATACTTGCTGGGCAAGATCATAAACTCTAATATAACGTTGTGAAGCGACGAAGAGTTGGGGTTTGAATGGATGGAACTTTGCATCCATAATGATACCCTTGGACTTTTTGAATGGCGATTGTGATAAATGCTTTGATAATTGGTGGATCAAAACCGAAGAATGGCCACTGTCTGGAGACACGGTGACAAAATAATCACCTTTTCTATGCCACGATAACTTTTTGATAGTTTTACGGCATTGAATAATTGCGGCAATTCCCAGTTGTGATTGCTCCGTAGAAGGAGTATACCATTTGCACACATCTTTTTTCTCGACATTATTCTTTTGTGTTCCTTCTTTTTCGCCGTCTTCATCATCTGAATTAACATTGATGTCGCCGTTCTTAGCTTTAGATTTGTTACCAAATGTGTCGTAACCCCAACCAGATTCAACGCGCAATCTACCACTGTTCTCAATATCGAATCCGAATATAGGAGGAACTATAAGATAGATATGCTCGCCTGCAACTACCGACAATATACCAGAGTTACTATCAGGATTCCATTCCAAGCTTTCCACATTATCATCACCATTATCTTCGGCAATAATATCAACCTTGTAAACCTGTCTACCAGTCAAAATTTCCCAAATACGTACAGTACCATCATCCGAACCGGTCGCCAACCACAAACCATCGGGACTAATGGACAACGTACGGATTTTTTCTGTATGGCCTTGGAAAACGGTCGAGCAGCGGATTGGAAAAGGTCTCAAATCTTTTGGAGATGGTAGCTCAGGAATCAAAGAGTCAGGGTCTATGTTCAACTTATTATGACGCGTTCTTGGAGCTAAGTACAAATCTAAACATCTTTCGAACCTTTCCCTCAAACCTTCTTGATATCCTGGAACCTTTCTCAAAGATGCGTATTTTTGAGGAATAAAGTTTTTATCTCTATCTTCTGGATCCATTTCTTCCCATCTTTTCTTCTCCTCTTCAGTCATGAGATATTCTTCTGGTGGGTTGTATGACTCTTCGTTAGTAGGAGGAGGTAACTTTGGGGCTCTTAAGTTCATTATATGGTCATTTGATTCGGTTTCGTTGTCATTCCATAAATCAAAATTATATTTTTCTTCCTCTTGTTGTTCCTTAACTTTATTTGGTGGCACGATCCTTCCGTCCCTAATTGCTCTCACAATTTTCATGACCCTCTTTGCTTCATGCTTCGAAGGCACAAATCTTCTTTTAGGTTCAGGAACGGCGGTCAAAGGCATTACTTCAGTTTTTGACGTAAACCACTCGATAGTTGGTTCATATGGATTGATGCCCTCATCAGTATTCTCTTGTGTTTGGATTTTCCGAATCAATTCCAACTCTTCATCAGTAATTTTCAATGATTCACCAGTATTTTGGTCAAACAAACCAGTCCATCCTTCCGGCAAGTCGATGGATTCCAATAACTGATCTAAAGCCGATCCCTTTGCTGGCCTCATTATTCTCTTACCATTTATGTCATACCCTATATGAGGCATCTCATCATACGCCGACAACGGAACATTCCCGATAGTGTTGAAGTTCTCATTATCACTATCATCACTGTCGTAGACAGGATCGATTTCCGGTTTGATGGTTCTTAAACGCCCATCTGAATACTTTGTCTGAAAACCACTGTCCTCTTCCGCTCCACTACCAGAATATGTTCTGATTTTGGTGTTGGATAATTTATCGGTGATAGATGCAGCATCGTCTTTTGGCTCGTCTGAAAATTCTAAGGAATCAACGTCACTCACATCTTCTTCCTCTCCCAACAACTCGTTGAGCTCAGCATCCGACTCACCCTCCGACTCTTTGTCTGAATCTTTGTCAGATTTTGCGGTTTCTTGTGTTTCTGAGTCGGAAGCCTCGTCATCGCTGGCTTCATCGTCTAACAACCCGTCGACTTGGAACTCTTCATCCGATGAACTTTCGCTTGTCTCTTCCGCTTCCTGTTTTCTTTTTCTCTGTTGTTTTTCAGACACCTTCCTTGACTCTTCAGAAGTCTTTCTGTCTTTACTCATTGCGACAAGAACCGAAACTAGTTGACTTTATTGCGATACACTACAAGACTCTACTCTCGATGTCCCATAGAGTTTTTTTTTCCAGTACTCATCTCAAAAAAGTGCGCTCGTGACTTTCCACATATTTATCTTTACACTACACAATTCTCTACTCCATGAATGGCACTCTATCCCAATGAATGCTATACACAAGATCAACCAAATCAACCAGAAAGAGTTACAGAATAATGTTAATGATTCCGCTTCATGGCATGCTGACTACAAGGATACTTCATACATATATATTGGTTTCTTACCGTTTGTTTTGTCAGAGATGGATATAGTAAAGATATTTTCCCAGTATGGTATACCTACACATATCAACTTGGTCAAGGATAAGGAAACGGGAAAGTCGCGAGGCTTCTGTTACTTGAAGTATGAAGATTATCGGTCATGTATATTGGCCATTGATAATCTAAACGGGATTCAGGTGTTAGATAAGAAGATAAAAGTAGACCATGTGTACTACTACTTGAAAGAGGGACAAGAAGAGGATGACTTTCGGGTCGATTACTCTGAGGCGGAGAAAGAGCTTAAGCAGATCCGGGATGATCGCAGTGGCAAAGAAACTAGATTGCTCAAAAGCGAAGGTGAATTCGGCGATGATCCAATGGCAGGGTACCTAAAAAACGAAAAAGAGGATGACTTTAAAGACCCAATGGCCGAGTACATAAACGAAAAAAACGGCGATTTCTCTGACCCTATGGGAAAATACATGAGTCGTAAAAGCAAAAGTGGAAGCCACGGCCATAGTAAACACAGACACGAACATACTAGGCGACACCGATCCTCCCAAGATAGCAATTCTAGAGATAGGAGTCCTACACGAAAACGTCGAAGCAGACATACTTCAGAACATACGCCAAAGCTTAAAAATCGAAGTGAACATCAAAGTGAACATCAAAGTATAAAGCACTAGGTACAAGGAGCCTTTCTGCTATTATAGCTTGTAATGTATAGTAGGGGTTTCAGATGTTAGTCGTATATAAGATCAATTTGTTTTGACTTTATGGTTCATATAATAGCTATAGAACTTAATCTTCTCTTCGATGTTAAGCTCGGGTCCTACCAAGTTCAACTGTGATATCTCAAAGCTTCGTTTCAGCACTTTGAAGTCGAAATAGTCCGAAGGGTCGTTTGAATCATGCTTGAAAATTCTTGTTTTGATAACACTATTTTTGTTGAAGTTAGCTAATAATTTGAACAAGTATCTCAGCTTGGATTCGGTCGGTAATGGTGTAGTCAAGTAGTTAGGTTGAATTTTCAAAACTAGCGTTTTGAACTTAAATTGATTTTTTGGTACTTTAGGGATCTCCTCTATAAAAGGCAACACAGATTTGTTGTTTGATGGGGTTCCTTCTATGAAACAAAAGACGAGCTTATTTTTAAGTTCTCGATAGCTTTTAATCTTTGTTGGTGAAGTATGCACTCCGATACTCTGCTTTAATGTATAGTTTATAAACCCCCATATACTATACTTGTATAGGTCGCCCGATCTATTGGGTATGAGGATGACCATTTCCAGCCGCTTAGCATTAGAAATTGAAGCCAGAATCAACGCATCGATGGGTGTTTGGTAGTTCACGACTACAAAGTCGTTCACGGTGGGTTTGCTGGCATTGATTTCGTTCATATTGGATCTTTTCACCCCGTTCACGGATACATCGTAGCTGAATCCGAAAAGTACATGAACAAAAAACCGTGCAATTGCTGGGAACGGCAATAAGAAATACAACGCTAGCGACAAAACGAATATTGGTAACTTTACCAATGACGCAATTACCATTGGAATTGCGGTAAACCGCCCCCGCGGCTTAGGGGTGGGCATAAACGGTGAGATACCCGTTCCCTTGTCTCTCCAGTTCGAATACTTCTCCATTAACAGGTGAAAAAAATATTAAGTACCTACGAAACCGAAGCCATTAAATATTCGCTCACTTGTCGAATTGTTGTCGCGACACAAAATGCCCCGTCTACCTCTCAATAGAAATACATCCATACATTTACCTCATTACTAACAAGTAAAACTAATATACACGGATAAAGACACCTTTATCCCTCGGAAAAAAAGAACTACCAGCTTATAATTCTTGAGAAGCGTTACCAGCCTTGGCCTTCTTAGCTGGCAATAATGATTGGTGAATGTTTGGCAAGACACCACCTTGAGCAATGGTTACGTGACCCAACAATTTGTTCAATTCTTCATCGTTTCTGATGGCTAATTGCAAGTGTCTTGGAATGATTCTCGACTTCTTGTTGTCTCTAGCAGCGTTACCAGCCAATTCCAAGATTTCGGCAGCCAAATATTCCAAAACTGACGTCAAGTACACGGGAGCTCCGGAACCGACTCTTTGTGCGTAGTTACCCTTTCTCAACAATCTGTGGACTCTACCGACTGGGAAAGTCAATCCAGCCTTAGCTGATCTGGAAGTTGATGCTTTTTCTGAAGACCCGGCTTTACCTTTACCACCTGACATGTTATATAATTATTATATTAATACTGTTAATATTGGAAAAAAGGTAAATTGCGCTACTAATTTATTGATATTTGCTTCACCTTATATACTCTCGGTGTCAAATCTGAAAATCACCTCCCTAATTATTGTTGCTCTATATACACGCTAGTGTTTGTTTGTTATTCTCGCGGGCCCAGGCTTTGTCTGGCTCTCCCCGTAGGGTATATATCTTCTGTTACGCGGTCGTTCTATGTTTTACGCTTTCGCAGAGCCTATCCTTATACTTACACATGCTCCGGTAATTGTGGGTACATTCTCCCCAAGCGCGCTCTCGCCGCTGTGGCAGGCAAATACAAACAAACACCGCTATCAGATAGGGGTTACCCTGCCACCACTGGTCAATCGCGGGAACGATGATTGACCCCGATTATAGTGAGGCAAAAGCTATATAAATAAGGCGAAATCAGCAAATAATGATTTTTTTGGAGATTTTGAGGTAACCCAAATTTTAGGAACAACACTCGAACTCAAATAGATAAAATGGCACCAAAAGCAGAAAAAAAACCCGCTTCCAAGGCACCAGCCGAAAAGAAACCAGCTGCCAAGAAGACAGCTTCTTCGGAACCAAAGAGAAGAAGTAAGGCTAGAAAGGAAACATACTCGTCATACATCTACAAGGTGTTAAAGCAAACACATCCAGACACTGGTATTTCGCAAAAGGCCATGTCTATCATGAACTCTTTTGTCAACGACATTTTTGAAAGAATTGCTGGGGAAGCATCCAAGTTGGCTGCTTACAACAAGAAATCGACTATTTCTGCCAGAGAAATCCAAACTGCGGTCAGATTGATCTTGCCAGGTGAATTGGCTAAGCATGCTGTTTCCGAAGGTACCAGAGCTGTTACCAAGTATTCTTCTGCTGCTAATTAAGTTAGGTTGGGTTCGCCTGTACAGGTGTGTATATTAGTTTACTTTAATGAATATGAAAGAGTATTGGTACGGGAACGTAGGGTGGAGTAGGAACAAGGATTTCGGGTTTTTTTTTTGGTGATAACTCGAAATCAGGCTTCTTTCGAGTCGTCAGAGTCGGACTCGGAGCGAGCATCGTAGTGGAGCGTGAGTAGCCAACAACACAAGAAGTTGAACAAATGATGAAGCCAATAAGTATGACGGATGCCATACACAAGGCTGTAAAAAACGTAGTAGCCCAAAATTGTCTGGGTAATCTTATAGGAGGTGTTGGATAATTTGGGCACGGTCCTGTCAGAGCTATGTCTTTCCATTAGCATCAAAACAGGCAAGATAGCCAAGACATTATGATGAGATGAGAATGGCGTTGTCCAGTTGATGGTGAAGTTGTGGACAAACACCACTAATACCGGGATGTTTATAGGAAGGGTCCATAGCATCAATATGAGCAATGTGAGGTGGTAATTCAATGTACTTTTGTTGGATGCATCATTCGTCATGATCTTTACAACTTGAATTGATTGAATGATGCAACTGACGACATACGCAAGCTGATACGGCACGTATAGAGGAATTACCAAGAGAATGAGAACAACACCCGCGAGCCGTCGGTAAGACCAGACGCCATGTTTTCTACTGTCCGTATTGCCTCTGGACGGAATTCTTATCCAGCTCGTGACAAACCTCAATATCGAAGCAAGAATAATACCAATTATCAGCAACATCAAATAAGTTATTAGGACAATGCCAA
Organism: Debaryomyces robertsiae; assembly: GCA_030566065.1. Lineage (NCBI taxonomy): Eukaryota > Fungi > Ascomycota > Pichiomycetes > Serinales > Debaryomycetaceae > Debaryomyces > Debaryomyces robertsiae. Next base: position 362,505 of record JAJMHL010000008.1, read on the forward strand.
TCGACATTATAAAGAATAGCGGTCCAATGAACCAAAGACTTTTTTCCTCTAACCCTAAAAAGAATGAGTTTAACTTGAACTCTTTAGCTAGGCTTAAATTGATCTCGTTGGAATCTTGTAACACTACCGGGTCTATGACGTTCAAAAACATCTGTAAAAGTTTTATAGAAGCTATCGGAGTAAGGACAGACAAAGCAAGAAAGCTCGTGCTTAGCATGGTTGGCGAGCATATGCAGCTGAGTCCGAAGATAAACGAAGGGAAGTTATTAGTCTTTTTGTAGTGGTTCATTTGAAACATCAATCCTAGTAAAACTATCGCAACACAGTACGAAATTATTGCCAATCTATACCTCAATACCAACAACCTCAAGCTGTTGAGTAAATCCACTCTTAAATGAACATCAATCGGACTATTGTTACCGGAAGGCATCCAAATTTCGAAGTTTAGTCCATAATCCCGCAAAGGTTTAACTTTGAACGGAGTGTAAGGAGCTATTCCATGCATGTTCAACAAGAGTTCATCATACTCTTCAATGTTCAAATGCCACTTTACCTCGTATGGTTCAATGCTCCATTGTCTTACGAAAGGCTTGAATAATGGGACGCGGCTTGCCTTGTTTACATGTGCTCGACTCTTGAATGTTAATTTATATGCCAAGAGACTGCTCCAGGCTCCAGGAACGTTAACATTTACCGACAATGGTTTATCTGCTGGCAAATTGAAATGAGAACCTTTCGTGAGTAGAGAATAGATACCCCCTCTCAAGCTATATTGTGTGGAGTTATAATTTGATAGTTGGGCCACTAAAAAGTCCTTGCTTTCTACCTTTCCGTCGGATGCCTCTGTTACAATTGCCACATCATAAGAAGCTAATGCTGTTGGATCATAGCTGATGGCATAAAAGGGATATTGCTCGCCTCCAAAAGATGATTCAGTTAGTGTCTTTGTATCGAGCGCAGACCTAGGAACCATATTGCAATCATTGGAAACGTCCACACATTCCAAAAAGGAAAAATCTTTGGTCTTGTCATCTGTATAGTCAGTTACATTCTCGAGGTTTTGGTTATTTGACAAGTTATTGCACAATAATACAGCGGACTTGGTACTAAAGATTTTATCAGATTTCCCCCAAGCACCCAAATTTATGGACGTTAATAAAGAAAACTTGCTTGGTTGCTTATTCGGTATTTCAAACATATGCATGACTGGTTGTGTCCGTTCCGTAGTAGTTGAAGATCCTGGTCTTATCTTAAGCTGCTTGCCATAATCAACAGAAATTATTTGCCTCGCATCTAATTTCAACTTTATTGTCTCATTTGGTCTGTTCTTGGCAATAGAGTCTTGAGAAGCATAGTCTTCAAACCCTGATAGCAAGGTTTTTCTCATTATTCTCATCCTGACATCGAGGGGGTAAGTCTTCTCAGGAGATGCGTAGTTTGCAATTTCCAATAAGGTCTTCAGAACTTGTCTGCGAAGCTGACCACACCAGACCACCGCTAAATGATCCACGGGTGTCCATACCCCAGGAATACCTGTTGTGTAAACTGTGAATCCGTTGGATGGCGGAACCAAATACCCTAATGTAGTATAATCCGCCGGTAATACTGAATCCAATAAGCCGCCAGTTATTGACACTAATGAAGTGTTAGCTAGTCTTCCTTCCGCTATTTTCGCAATAGAACCTGGAGACAGAGGCTTGTTGTACCCGTCGAACCAAAACCTATCTACCGCTGAATAAATTTTTAAGATGTCACCATCAAACGTTAGCGGGGCAGCAGCATGTGGTGAAGCTAAAGTTATGATTGTATTTATGGATTCAGGAACATAATTGGGAAGAGAAACCATGACCCTGCCTACCACGCCTCCCATTGAATGGCCCAATACTACCACAGACTTGGGAGGGTGATCACTGTTTGAATATAGCTCGAGTATAAACTTTATTGCCTCATTCAAATATTCTGCTTGATCTAATAATGTTCTTCCGTGAAAAGCAGTGAAATCTTCGTTGAAATCAGCAGTGAAAAAGTCGAAATTTTTGGCGTTGGGATTGTACTGTCCTTCAGGACCATCTCTGTATTCTTCGAAATAAAGATTCGATGTTTCAGATGCTATCGACCTCACTTGTCTATAACTGCCAGCGTTTCCTGGAATAAATAGTATCGGTATGCCTTTAAGCTGGTCAAACCCCTCCTCTTCGTCCGGTATTGGATCATGCCCTTGTTCTCGGTACAAGTATAATGAGTACTTTGATGCAAAATTCGTATGACTTTCATCAAACGCTGTGATTCGGGCGTATGATGGCCCCATGTACACTATTCTGCATCCCGGTGAATCTGCACCCGTCAATGTCTTAGTATATAAATATGCAATTAGGTTGAATAATAGCAATCCTAGAAATGATACCACAGTTAAAATCAACTTATTAAGCCGTATCTTTTCTCTGGACCGGGATAACATCCTTGGGGTTATCGTATAAGCAGAACCGCTTCTATTATTGCTATAGATAGTAATAGTTCTGGTAAATATCAAGAATCAATTTTCGCTCGCACATCCACTAACGAGACCCCGTAATAAATACTACGACATACTAAGACATAGTAAGATATACTAACACATAGTAAGTATTGCTCAAACTAATAAATGTTGAAGTATTGAGATCTTCTCCATTTCAATTTAAATTTCGATTCAAACAAGATAGATATTCGTTTCGATAGTCGTATCAAAGCTGAACTATAAACTATTGTATATACGTCGACGTCGTTACGCCGCCCAAGTCATCACTGATGAGCTCACGGCACTGCTGGTGAACGTCGTAAATGAACTTCACGGCTTTTCTTCCCAGCGATTTTAGTATTCAGTGGCCTTACTTCACTTCTAGCACTTCTAGCAATCTTGCGAGGCTATCTCACCTAAATCAGCCTTTCATTTTATTGCACATTGCGCCCTTTATTGAGCCTTCGTGCCACCGTCTTCTGAGACTACGTTGGCCTTACTCTTCTTTTCTGAAATCACGACTTTCTCTCCTATGTGATTGCTTTCGAGGACCTCCACATCCACATTTTCGTTCAAAAGCCCTCGCTTCTTAGCCAATCCAACCATCCGCCTAACCTCCTCTGTGGAAAAATGCCCGTCCAAAGGAATTTTTCCCTGCGGTATCTCGAATCCGTCCTCATCATATTCAACTTCCTCAGAATCCTCTTCGGGTTCTTTCGTTTCAGCTGTGGAGTCGTGATGCTCCACTGCCTCATGCTCGTCCTTAGCCTTGCTCACGCTCGAATGAGCGTGCTCTCTCGAGTGACTAGACAGTCTAGTTGTCTCTTCCGTTTTTGCTCTACCAGTTCCACTTTCTCCGTCTTCATCTTCCTCGGGGGGCGGGTTGTCCTCCACAAGACTTTTGAGCTTTTCCAAAGTCGTCTTGCTTGGTGATTTGGGCTCACTTTCGTTTTCCGGTTGGGTTATTAGTTCGATCTTATCCATAGCGTACAATCCTTATTCTGTCGTTATCCTTGTCTCTTTTTCTATTCCTTTATGTTAAAATAATCTAGCAATTAAGTAGTACCGAAAGATCATGGTGGCTATCTCCTTGTAGACTTGTGACGTAATAAGGTGAAGTTGGTAAGTGACACGTGACCGCAACGGCTGGCTATCGGAACTATCAGCTTGTACACCTTCTAAACGTCACTATAGGTCATTCAATCTTATCGACTCAGACTTGGACGCGAGCTTAGACACAAACTAAAAAAATGTCTGATAAAAAGGAATTGACGGTGGATCAGTTGGCAGAACAATTGAATAGTTTAACTGCGATAGTGGAAAAACAGTCGCAGCTAATTGGCAAGACGGGCCAACAGCTTATGGACATTCAAGTTAAAGATGTCAAGAGCAAAATGGCAAATGAGGGTGGCGCTGGTGGCGGAGCAAAAGTTGATATGGATGATTATGCCACGAATGAAGATATCGTGCAATTGGTGGCGGAATTACAGGGGCAGTTAGACTTGCTTGAAGACCGAAATATCAAGAGAACGGTCAACTCGCATTTGAGCCGGGACAACAAAGAGGCGACTATCGCGCCGGTATGCAATCGGGATGGAGATGACCCTCCAAAGGACGTGTATCCAGCCACAATCGGTGATTTTTTGAAGTTGTCCAAGTACGACGTGGTGCACCTTGGTGAGTTCTACGAGTTAGTGGTTCCTGCGAGTCAGGAAAAGGACCTTTCTGAGTTTTTGCAAGATTCTAGCGGAAACATAGACGTAGAGAGGGCTAATAAGGTGCTATCGGGTACGAACTCGACGACCTTGGACGAAAGGGTGAAGCTGTATACGGATCAGCAAATCGACGATCTTTTCGATGAGCTTGCCAGATTCATTGGAGTCAGAATACGGAGAAACGAAGGGTCCTGGTAAATTCAGTATGATTTGCTCTACTATTAAGGTTTGAGCCTGGGTTCCGTTTTACTATAGGACTTTCTTCAGGAAATTGGCTTTTTTTTTTTGCCAAATTTCAAGTCTCTCTGTGTCTCCCCGTATGTCAAAGATTACCCTGCTACTAGAATACATACCTAGTATGTATATATAGAAATGACATGCTATCATGGCTATAGAAAGTAACGTCTGACGGTTTTCGGTTGATACACGCGCGCTGCTTGAGTCTCACTAGTTTTCATTGACGTGGACTTCAAAGTAGGTAGATTTTGTAAATATTAGAGGCAGAACCAACACATACAGAGAATGGACGAACAACAAACATCTCAGGAGCAAATCAAGATCTCCGTTTTGACGCCTTTGATTTATGTGGGCATTTTATTAACCTGCTTTGTTGTTTTTTCAATTATTTATAGAAGAAAGAAGCTCAACCAACTCACGAGAGTGGAACCTATCTTTGCCGAGAATCATACATTAAACTTGTATCACTTCTTAAAGCACCAGTATAATAACTCCGAAGCATCACCTGAAAGTAAGCCGCATTTGAAGGTGTTGAAGGCGGCATTGTTGAGGAGGGGAGTCGAGGCTATCAGAAGATCATTGAAGCTCAAGGAGAACGAGCCCATATTCAACAAGTTGTATCAAGAGGGGTTAATAGGCGATGATGTGTACAAAAATTTTGAAATACAAGCTAAGCTTCAGGAAATGGAGTTAAAGGATATTGTGCAAGAATGTGAATCGTACAAGAAAGGCTGGGTCCAACTGTTCTTCCCTGTGGCCCAAGAAATATGCTTTAATGAAGCGTTGAGAAGAAGATTGAATGCTATGGATGACAGATCAAAAACTTTGGCCGATATGTGGGAATACTACGTAGAGAGGTCTGAGCAAAAGCAGCTGGTAGGCCAGTCGGGCCAGTCCAAATCCAGCGCCGACAAAAAGTCCGAATCGGAAAAGCATAATAATACTGGCGCTGATACTTCAGAAAAGGTGGCTTCCGACTCTGAGAAGACTGGGCTCGACGACGATGCGGCCGTTAGTGGAGCAAATAAGAAGTCGAAGTCCAACAAAAAGAAGTCGAATAAACCTAAAAAGAATTAGATAGCCATAAGTAATTCCAAATAATGCATTATACTCCTCTTGCTCATCTGTTCTCATCTACTATGTACACTTGAATGTCTATCATATTGTAATTGGCTCAGTATATCTTAGCTCGTTCGAAAAAACATCTTGAGAATGCGGCTATAATAATATCGCCAACTTATTTTGATTTTTAAATTGACCTTAGCAAGTTAGTTAGATTTTCGCCGATATCTGGTTATCTATTACGACTAGCCATTGATTGCAATCATCTGGATGAATATTTGATGCATTGTTTAGTAGCAACCTTCGATCGAGAAATTAGATTGATTTTCAATAAAACATAAAAACAAACAAATATTCAACGGACACCACAATGTATCCTCGAGGACTTCATCAGGAGCATCCGCGACCCAGTAAGTCACAAGCTCAACCACAGCAACAACAAAGAGGACAATTCTTACCACGAGGACAGCGCCCTGCGGTACCTGCTCAAAGTACTCAAGATCCAGCATCTAGGCGAAGACGAATGGTCGCCGACAAGTTGATCTCAGATTGTTATTCCAAGCGCATTACTGATAGAAATAATAAGCCTACAATTGAAACTTCTTACCAAACACATGTCAGTATAAAAGAGTTTTCCTCGTATCCATCCTTTCCCCCGCCAGAAAATCTTCCGCCTAATCAAATAGGGTCGGTGAAAGATCGAGTTTTGGTGCTATGTGTAAAATATTCGGGTAGGGTGTTGATACAAAAGGGCAAATACAATGAGTCGAAAGACGTTTATCAGATTGGAAGGACGTGGGACTTGGATGAACTCAGGGGCATTGCGAAGACTGAGAGAAGTGGCATCATATTATCATTGAATAAAGATTATTATTGGAGTGTCGATGAAGGCCCTGAAAGAGCATGGAAATTTGCTAGATTCTTGACTAACGCATACGGGGGGTACACCGGACGGTATCCGAAATTGAATGGGTTTTCAGCTCAAGAATTCAATTTACCTCCAGCGCCGGTAAAGAAGACTTTTGGGAACTCCTCTCCAAAAGTACAAGGTGAAGACGGTATCAATAACATTGTGGTTAACGAGCCACAACCACACCCTCAATTGTTGAAGACAAGATCGTTAAAGAGAAAGAATTTGCCAAAACCTGTGTTACCACCACAGCCAACCCCTCCACAGCAGCAGGTACAACAATTCGCTAATCAAACAAGGCAGAATGATTTATATAAAGATATGGACTTCACTGCCAATGGTAAGTTGCCAATGAAACCTATGAACATCATGCAAGTAGATAGGCCTTCCTCCTCGTCTATTGATCAGAATAAAGATGCCAATATCGGGCACTTAAACAATTCGGAAAGACCAGAAGCTGAGGAAGAATTTGTTCACAATTACATCACATTCGATGATGATTCAGAGGAAGCACCCACCACTCCAAAGCGCAATTCCAGTCATCCATATCAAGTAAATTCACCCCTCAAAAATGATGTAACACAGGATTCTCAAAGCTTTGTTTTCAAAGCGGACAATACCTTTTCACCTGAAAAACTACATGAATATGCGGCTAGCACTGGAGGAGCGACCTCCCCTTTAAGAAATTATAAGCCTAGAGCTACCTCTGATGTGGAACAAAGAAAAGTTTCTGAGCCCTTGGAATCAGCTGCAGCGCTAGGTATACAGCTCGAAGAACGACTTGATGGAATAACTTCTGGTAAGATTATGAACGATTCCTTAGATTCGTCTCACTCAAACCACGTTGCGGCGAAAGAGCTAGAGTTAGCCTCTCCAGATTTGGGCATTGAAGAGGTGGAAGATGACAGTGACGTTACAGAAAATGCTAGTCGTCCTTCATTCAATAGAAGAATAATATCGAAAGCTAATGATGAAATAGTCGATGAATCTACCAAAGTCGATGCAAATACTACGATAGATTCGTCCATTCAAGATATTGAAAACTACATGGATTCGCAGCTTTATTTCGCTGGAGGTGGCCAAAGCGAGATGTCGAAACATACGATTCAGATCAAGGAAGAGGAGCCGAATGAACGGAGTCAGGCTAGCATTGTAAGTCAGGAGGACCTGCATGACATATCGGCTAATAATGCTCTGCAAATGACTGATTATAATGATCAGTCAGAAGGGGCGTTGAATATCAAAACTAAGGAGCCTGAATTTCACGGCGAGAAAGATGCAGAATTGGAAGAGCTTTTAGACGAAGTGAATTGGAATATTTCAGATAACAGTGGTTCGTTAATCCGAAAACTTACAAAAGAATTAAATAACGTGAAACATCGTAACGTCAAAGATTTGGTTACTCTTAATTTCAGTAATGATTCGGTGGCCGACGATGTTTCAACGTCTTTGAAGGAAATCGAAAATTTGAGCCACATCTTCAAAAAAATGGAAATAGACTTCAAATTTTTAGCCCCGGAAATCAACTTCATTGAGAATAACTCGAAGGGTTTACAAGTCAAATCAATTAACAAAAAAATGTTGTATAATGATTTGAGTGAGATATTAAATAAAGTGAGCATGGATTCCAACGATCTACGTAGTGTGGAGTCATTTAAAGAATTTGATCGTTTGAATAAGTTGGGTCCTATTGAGGTTAAATTGCTTGGTTTATACAATGCGTTAGGAACAATTGGACTGAACGATAGTGGAACTAATGATGACTTAAATTCAATGAATGCTTTGAAGCAATATCGGACAACTTATGAACGGGTAACTTCCAGATTCATCAAACACTTCAGCCTATTTATAAAAGAACAGTTGAATTTTTTGGTTGCTCAAATGACCCAAAGTTTAGATAGATTCTATCCCCAGATAATATTCAGAGAATTGAATAATCTTTTGATTTATTCTGGGTTTACCTACTTCATCAAGGACGTTTCCGTCAGTGACTTCCTGGGCATAAATGGCCACTTCAATAAATTAATGAGCGACTTTATCGAAGAAATGCTCTCGCATAAATTGAAAACCATGAAATTTTCTAGTTCTTCTGTTTCTGCACACCTCTCTCAAAGCTTGGATGGAACAAACCCATTGAAGAAGACACGTGCTTTGAGATTGTCCACGAGGAAGGAAAAGCACTTGAGCAAATCTAGTGTATCTGAAGATAACCAAAACTTGAATTTTTCATCTAAAAATGCCAACGAGATTGATGATCCTAAGTCAGTCATTGAGATAATCAATGACACTAGGGACATGATCCTCGCCTTACAGTACTTTATAAACCGGATGTTCCACTATGACGCAAATATCGTGGACTTCAATGATTACTGTCATTATTTCCCCTTCGAAGAGAGAAGAGCAGAGCTTGATAACCCATCTTTCGATAGTGTAGCGAACATCAACAGCTCGAATGACTTGATAAACAATTTAAATGCAGTCTTTGGCAGCTACATCAACACCTTTATGAAGAGAATAACACCGACTGAATTAAATATCCCATTACTTCTATGCTATTTGAACAAACTATTGGATGATAGTAAAAAAGCAAATCAAGAATTTTTGGTATTCAACTTTTTGAAAAAGGTGTCCGAAAAGTTCAGGGCAATATGGTCCAAATTCATTAGAACGCAAATCAACCTGCTAAATAAGTCTGTGATAGTTGCACATTGTGGTATCCTACCATCTGTAAAGAATATCAATCAAATTGTTCTTTTGACTGAATCATCATTAGATCAGCCCAGTAGAGCTTTTGGCAATATCAATGAGCTGCTGGTAAGATCCACCTTAAATCAGTCCTATCGTGAAATGTCAGATGCCGTTGTTCACTTGTTCTTGAGAGATGATCCCTTATTGAAAAGCCACGATTTTGATGACAAAGAAAGAGAACACCGTAATGTCAGTATCATCCAGAACGTTTTCTATCTTACCGAGCAGTTGTCTGTCTTCAACTCTGAAGGTATCAATAATATGAGACTGGAATTACAGTCCGTCTTCGATGACGTCTTGAGCACATATTTCTATAAGCTACTAAACAAAAACATTGGAAAATTGGTAGAGTTCGTCAACAATTATGAGGCTTTAGCAAAAATGGGCAGTGGAAAGCCGAAGAAGTACAACAAAAAATACGTCAAATCGTTATTAATTGGGTACACTTCCAAAGACATAGGTATTAAGGCCGGTGAAATATTCAAAAAGTTGGAGAAACATTTCATTACTGGTGGAGACATGTTTGAAAAGGACTTACTTGACAAATTATGGTCAAAAATGGAAGGCCAGTTCATAAGTTACTTTACCAGGTTGGACAGTATCCTCGCAAATAACTTTGATAGAGAAATCGACTACTCTATCTCTAAGCAGGAAATCCATTCAATTTTTGTGTCTATTCACTGATGGGCGTGTCTAATTATGTACTGTATATCTTAACCTTTAATTTTACTTCAAGTTCTTGAAGAATATCCACACTATTTCAGTATAATATGTTCGTTTTTTGGCAACTCTTCAACTGTATTAATTTCGCGATCTCTCTTTCCGAAGGAGTGGGCCCCGCCAAAGCCCTGAGTCTTTAATGTGAATATTTATTATACCTTTTCCTGAATCAATTCACAAACAAGCATGACATGAGAGGTCCTATCCACCGAATATGTTCAATGGCATAAGGACTTTTTTAACTTTTTTTTTTATGTTTTTCTTCGATTATGATGAATTTTGAAAAAAGTTGCAACAATTTTTGAAGGTCGCAAAATATTAAGAACTACGTCAAGTAATACTTTCTTAATCTCATTAAATGTCGCTATCTATATATATACTAAAAGCATACTTAATTGTTCTTTATATAGTAGGCTTAAGATGTTAACTTCAGTAATAAGCACCCTTTCCTGAATATTGCTGGGTGAAAGTTCGGACAGCATGGTCTTCCAAGATAGCTGGTTTATATGGTACAATAGCGCTGGACGGTATACCGGATCCAAGTGGCCACTTTGAGTCTTTATCGATATCCTGCCAATCTGCAACGGTATCAAACTTTATGTTATCATTTTCTTTTGTGAATTTGAGGTGTAATTGAATTAATTGGTCAAACAAAAAAGTTAAATCTTTCAAAACTATGCCTGAAGACTTTTGAAACATCGATTTGTCTATATCAAGAGTAGTAGTCGATTGCAAGTTTTCAATGTATTGATCACTTTTGCGCGTCGAAACTTTTGACTTGAATTTGACAAAAAGCTTTCCCTCTTTTGCATTTAATTCTTTGAGATTCTTACTTTGCAAGCTCAAGAGACTGAAATTAACCAAGCCTATTGCTTCACCAATACGATCCAACTGGTACTTATCAATAGACAAAAATAAGCCAGCATAAGCAATGGCATACTTTTCGAAAATTGCTAGGTATCTATCCCAATTGTGGTGGTTTAAATGTATACTATCTTTTTTATCGTATTGTAACTTTCGAAGTAAACTTTGACATCCCTTTAATTCATTTAAAACATATATTGCAACCCTGGACAATGTTCCGTTGTTGCCACTGTCAAAAGTTTCGGTTGCGTTGTAACTGTTTCTGTTGATCCATGATGATTTAGATAAAGTGGCCATCTGGGTGCAAATATTATTAATTTTAGTGAGAAAGGAATAGATAAGAGGATTCAAATGAACACCAGGTCCCAACATGCGACTTATGTTATCCCCGAAAGATAATAACGATAGGGATTTTCGATAATAAGCTACCACCAGCTTCCACTTGGCCGTTATTTCCTCGTTCAGTTCTTCGTCGGGATTGACTTCAATGAGTTCATTTGTCAAGGACGAGCCCAACGTGGTGTATATCAAACTAATGGCCGTAACAACCACTTCTATTTCATCAGCCAAACTCCACGGAATAATCACGCTTTTCGACTTTACTAGCGTTTTTCCCAAACTTCTTTTTTTGGTTTGTGTCGTCCTCGAATCGACAGCTAGATTTGTCCATGGGATAGAATGTGATATTACATGCGTACAACAAAATCTGAGTATCTCAGATAATTCCTTAGAGTCAGCGCTTTGGCTTCCGTATTCAAATAACTTCTCAATATAGTTTTCTAGATCAAAGACATATCTTATCAAGTCGTTCTGATTGGAGGTATTCGAAGTACTTAAAGAGGCTCTAGTGGACACAAGATCACTGCTAAGAGCCCCATTTGAAGCCTGAATTATTTCAGGCAACGGTGGGGTATTAGGGAGAACAATCATGTTTCAATTGCCTCTAAATCGTCAATATATAGCATTTAAAGCTCGATACAAGGTAAAAGAAGAGCCTTGTCAAAATTGAGAATTCCACGTTTGGCTTCTCGCTGTTCTTAAAAAAACGTACCAAGTTGATATTGTTCAAGCGATAAGTGTAGAAGACAGAATGAAAATCCATAATACGGCAGCACTGTACAACTATGGTATCGTTGTGGATTCAGGGTCGTCGGGGTCCAGAATACAAATATATAAGTGGCAAGACCTGGCCTACACTAGCCAACATAGTAAGGAGGAAGCCGTATTGACATCACCGCCTCGAATCACACAAGAGCCTGAGTGGACACTCAAGACTAATCCAGGAATTTCAACCTACAATGAAGAGGCGAAGGTCGGTGAATTATGGCCTCAACACTTTGCCAAGTTGATGAAACATGCGGAAGGCATCATACCTCGAGATAAACATCGTGAGACGCCTGTGTTTGTATTGGCAACGGCGGGAATGAGATTGCTACCTGCTGAACAAAAGAAGAAAATACTCAAAGAGATTTGTAGCTCCTTACAAAAAAATACAAACTTCTATTTGCCTAGTTGCAAAAATTTCATTCAGATCATAGACGGAGAAACTGAAGGTATTTACGGGTGGCTCAGTTTAAACTACTTAATGGGACAATTCGACAATTATAAAAAATCTGATACCGATCACGAATCTATAGGGTTCATGGATATGGGAGGTGCCTCGACTCAGATAGCCTTTGTACCTTCATCAAAAGAAGAAATCAATAAACATAGAGACGACTTATCAAAAGTCACTTTGAGAAACGTAAACGGACAAAGCCAAGAATGGGATGTGTTTTCGGAAACGTGGCTAGGATTTGGTGCAAACGAATCGCGTAAACGATATTTGAAGCAGCTAATCAATTTGTCAGTCATGAACCCAAATCTCGGGACAGAAATAAATGATCCATGTATGCCTAAGGGAGCGACTTTGACACACAATCATGAGAAGGAAACTTACACAATCAATGGTATCGGTGACCACCAGATGTGTTTAAAAACGATATACCCGTTGCTTATGAAAAACATTCCTTGTAAAGAAGCACCTTGTTTATTCAACGGAATTCATGGTCCACAATTGAATTTCGATAAAGACAAATTTGTAGGGATCTCGGAATATTGGTACACTGCAAACGACATTTTTCAAAGTGGGGGCGAGTACAATTACCACAGTTTTAACGAAAAGGTACGCGAATACTGTGAAAGCGACTGGGAGACCATTTTATTAAATGCAAAGAATGGACAGTATTCAAACTTGGATCCAGAAAAGTTTTTAAAAAATGCATGTTTTAAGGCCAGTTGGGTGATAAATATCTTGCACGAGGGATTTGGACTTCCAAGACTTGGCATTGAAGTTCCCGATGAAGCCAAAGAAAAAGACATTACAACGACTAGCAAGCTAGACCAAGTAAATGTTCCCTTCAAATCAGCAGATTCTATTAATGGTGGTGAGCTATCTTGGACACTTGGTAAAATTTTATTATTCGCATCTAGTCAAATCCATCCCGCAGATGACAAGTCAATACCCATAGGCATATACCCCAGTGAGATTTCTGGTAAGCAATTCGTGACTGGATCAGGCATATCGGAAAAAACAGCATATGAGAGTGATAGTGATGATGAAAGCGAACAAAGCTTTCTTTACTCTGTCATCTTCTTCTTTTTGTTAATCTTCTTTTTATACCATTTTGGCAGGAGGCATTTGAACAAATTAAATCACAAGTTCAAAAAATTCGAATTGGCCGAGACCGTTAGACGATATGCTTTACGTGCGGGCTCGAAAATTCCAGGGCTCAGTAGGTGTTGCGGAAGTGGTAATGTATACCTGGATATCCTGACGCAGAATGATATAAACATGAGTCTCGAAGAGGGTATGATGTCTTCATTTGCGACCACCCCTAAAAGCTCACCCGATTTGTCGCAGTTGAGAACGAGGTCAGCGATGAACTTAGCTGATATTGACGACAGCTTGGACTATGAAAGAAATTCATCTAAAAATGGAGGGAAAGTTTATACCAACTTCATGAACAAGCCTTTTCCCATGAGAAACCTGTCAACCTTATTCCAGTTTGGCGACAATAGAAGCCGCGATACATTAACTAGAACTGTAAGTAATAATTCGATTCAGAAAACAAAACATCCTTGACAGTCAAAAAAGTATGCATTGAATACAGGGGAAACTTCTCCAATATACTAAACCATAGAAGCTCTTAGAGTTCGTTTTACATAAAGTTTACTTAATAGCACCAAAGGTTTATACTATTCTATCGATTTCAATAGATAGTGATATTATCAAAGATTCTACATGACGGAAGAGCGACAATGGCTTCGAAGACTGAATATGGATATCGAGTGAGGAACCTTTTCGTATTAATCATCCCTCCACAGGTGGCTCCTTTGGTTGATTAAAGAATAAATTATATTGGATGCAGGACTGTCGATTTACTGCTCTTCTCAGATTTTTTTTTTTTCATATTTGGAATTTCCTGCTTCAGTCTAGTGAATACTCTTATCTTACGGCTATATACAATGAGAGTTAAGAAGCCAACATCTAAGAGAACTACCACCCGTATGAGGGAAGGTATCAAGAAAAAGGCCGCAGCTCAAAACAGAAAGAATAAAAAGTTGGCGAAGAAGGACGTTACATGGAGATCAAGAAATAAGAAAGATCCTGGTATTCCCGCGAGCTTCCCGTATAAGGACAAGATTGTCACTGAATTAGAGGAAAACAGACGATTAGAAAAAGAGAGAAAAGAGCAGTTAAAATTACAGAGGCAACAGGAAAGACAGGAGGCTTTGGCTAGAGGAGAGATGGTTGATGAAGAAGTCATGGAAGATGTAGAGGAAGAGACGCAAGAAGGTGGCTTATCTGCATTATTGGAATCGGCGCAACAAGCAGCCCGGGAGTATGATGGCGCTGAGGATGAGGAGGAGGCTGAGGACGACATGGTTGATTCCGACGAGGACGTTGAATATGAATTAAGTGATATCGAGGCCGACGAAGAAGACGGCAAGCTGGAAATCGAGCATTCTCGTAAAGCGTACGATAAGATATTCAAGACCGTCGTTGAGGCGTCAGATGTCGTGTTGTATGTTTTGGACGCAAGAGATCCAGAATCAACAAGGTCGAAAAAGATCGAGCAAGCAGTGTTACAGCACCCCAACAAAAGGCTAATCCTAGTTCTTAACAAGGTCGATTTAATTCCAGAAAATTCATTGAATCAGTGGCTCAACTTCTTAAAATCATCTTTTCCTACTGTCCCTGTGAAAGCATCTTCAGGTTCTAATTCTACTTCATTTAATAAAAAGTTGACCTCGACTATGACTGCAAATTCATTATTACAAGCCTTGAAAAGCTATGCCAGTAAATCTAATTTGAAAAGATCTATCATCGTGGGTGTTATCGGATATCCAAATGTGGGGAAATCATCTATAATCAACGCATTGACCAACAGGCACAGCAATAACTCTAAAGCTTGTCCCGTGGGCAACCAAGCGGGAGTCACCACTTCTATGAGAGAGGTCAAAATAGATGGTAAATTAAAGATCTTGGACTCTCCAGGTATAGTGTTCCCAGAAGAGATTCTCAACAGCAAGAAATCGAGTAAAATAAACCAAGAAGCAAAATTGGCGTTATTATCTGCCATCCCACCTAAACAGATAACTGACCCTGTTCCTGCCGTGAATATGTTATTGAAGAAGTTGTCAAAGGATACTGAGATGGCTGAGGGCTTGAAAAAGTACTACCAGTTACCACCATTACCATCTGCAGATCTCAACGAATTTTCGAAGCAGTTTCTTATTCATATTGCAAGAACAAAAGGTAGATTAGGAAAAGGGGGTATTCCCAACTTAGAAGCTGCAGCCATGTCTGTGTTGAATGATTGGAGAGATGGTAGAATTATTGGCTGGACAATGCCAAAGGCTTCTAAGGACACTAGTGGTGCAACTCTCGTGTCCGATGAAAATATTGGTGGTCCAAAAAGTTCAATGAGAGGTGAAAAAGAGCCCCCGAAAGTAGAACAAACTACGGTTGTCAGCGGCTGGGCAAAAGAATTTGATTTGGATGGTCTATTAGGTGACAACTTCGGACTCGAAGCTTAAGATCTTTTATATACATTGTATATATTTAAAAAATAAAGTAAATCTCTCGAAGCTGAAATTTTGTAGATACGAAGGCGCTCGTTTTTTTGAGCTTCACAAGTACAGTTTCAATATTTTGGAACTAAAAACATATGTATGAAATACTCGATAGAATATCAACAACAGATGGGCATCTTGGAACGATAAAATACGTGGGTTACTTATCTGATGATGTATGGGGACACGGAGTTTTAGCGTTAGGCGTAGAATGGGATCAAGTTGAACGTGGTAAGAACGATGGCAGCTTGAACGGAATTTCGTATTTTAAGACGGAAGGCAAGGCGACTGGCTCATTCATTAAAGCAAATAGCAAAAGAATTAGTCGCGAAAGGAAGAGTTTCATTGAAGCTCTTCTCGGACAGTACTCGAATGACGAAAATACTTATTACGATACGATCAAGTTTGGAAGAAGGGTTGTAGAACAGTACGGGTTCCAAAAATTGAATAGGCTACAGTCTGATTTTAGAAACCTAGTGTCAGTTTCTTTGGAAAGGAAAAACATATGTACTTCTTTCACGTCTTCCGAAGGTATAGAGGAAGTCTTCGGCAATTTGAACAATGTGACCTCTTTGGATTTGAGTTTTAACTTGATAAATAATCTTGATAAAGTTTGGGAAATTATAGACAAGCTAAAGGGCTTGAGAGAGTTAACGCTCAATGGAAACAGGTTTTTTGGCACTCATGGGGCAAGCATCGGCCCACCTCATGAGGCTATGCGTACTATAAGGCTTTCCTCAACTAATATCAAGATCCTGGAAGTGGCAGAAAAGGTGTTACGAAAGTTTCCAAATCTACAGGAAATAGTACTAGCGGGAAATGGATACCATGATGAGGATTTTGAGAAGGTCGCCTTAACTCATTCGGCATTAACAAATATCGACCTATCCTTCAATGAGCTAAAGTTAATACCCGACTTTATCAGGGAAATTCAAACCATCGACACAGTCTGTCTAACTGACAACAGAATCGCAGATTTAAATGGGGACCATATTTTTCGAAACCTCAATTGTATTGACTTGCGTAATAATCTAATAAGCAAGTGGGACACCATTGATAAGATGTATATTGGTTTCCCCAGCTTAATGGAACTCAGAATCAATGGAAACCCTTTATTCAAAAGTTACTCAATCGAAGAAATGACTTTAAACTTGATCGCTAGATTTGAATCTCAAGATTTCAAGGCTGATAGGACCAAAAAACACTTGATGAAGTTGAATGGTAGTCAAATTATGGCGGATGAAGTAAAGAATGCAGAGCTTTACTTCATATCGATGGTCAACAGAGGACATTATCAGTACGATCGTAAAAGCATAAGATGGCAAAGGTTGATGGAGAAGCATCAAATGAACAGCCCGGAGGCAGCATATCGGGACGAGTGGAAGAGTGATTTAGCGCAAAAAAAGTTGATGTTGCACATCAATTACGACGGTGTAGTTATCAAAAGATTTTTTTTGATAAACAATACGGTATTGAAGTTGAAAGGAACAATTTCTCGATTAATAAAGCGTTCAATAATTGATTTCAGAGTGTTTTATTATATTGATGAATTTTACGGAGGTTCGTCCAAAAATATCAAGCAATTTTTGAATGATAATGTTGCTACATTAGATACCTTCACATTCCAAGAAGGTCAAAACATATACGTGACATTCAATAACTAGCGTCTTTTGAAACATATATACGTGCATATTTATTCTTATTCTGTCAAGTTCCATAACCCGTCACCCAAGTAATGCAACAATTCTATACCGATGCCCTTATTTTTTGACTGGATTTCGGCAGTACTCATGATCAACTTGCCCACGGCCAAAGCATGTTCTTTACCTTCTGCATATATAGTAACAATAGTGTTCTCTGGCAAGGACTCCTCCGGGAGTTTAGCTCCAGGCGATGTTAAACCTGGACACATAATGTTAGCACCTGATAAAACAAATTTAATTGCACCTCTATCTACTTGGACTCTTGGAAAACATTGAGGGTATTTATGAACGATCTTTAAAGCAGGAATCAAGTCGTCGAAATGCTGGAACAAGACAACCTCGTTATCAATCGAGTACAACTGTATCTTGTCTTCACATTTGATGAGAATGGCTTGAGATTTCTTCGGTATGATGTTATCGATGGCTGGGTCCAAATTTTCAAACTGTGAAACAAACTTCGTTTTCAAGCCTCTTTGAACCGAAGACTTGATATTAGAGCGGGAGTGAACATCCTCTTTGGTAAACTTCTTGAACATTTGCAAGTATTACAAAAAGTCAATATAGTAGAATTAAAGCTAAGCTCGAAGATCCCGGTGTCATTTTATGGGTAGTAAATCATCGTAACACAAAACGAAACGGGCCAAACTTTTCACTATAACGACTACAACTAAATGTGAAGGTATATAATTACAATGCCACCATCCTGCGTCAAACATTGGTGTCATCGCACTCAAAAGAAACCTTTTGTTTTTCTGACCTCTTACAACCTATTGTTGAGAAATCCAGTCTTCAAACTGGGCAACAATAGAAGTATCCAGCTCAAGGTTTAGCGATGGCATACGCTAAACCGAGCGAGGCACAAGGTGATAGTAGAAACTTACAACTGGAATAATTCCCGGAATGCAGGTGTGAAACCACTTCTTCTATTTCAAAAACAATGTCCTCACTGATTTGAAAATTTTGACATAGAAGAATTGATCATGACCTTCAAAAAAGTGTCAAAAATCGAATAAAAGTTTCCAAAAATTCCCTCAATACGAAAAGCTCAAAGCTATCACATTGAGGAGCTGTCAGGTTATAGTTTTCAACCAGCAAAAACATGATCTCGGACGAATCCTCACTGATACACGTAATGCCCCTGCATAAAGATAAAGAAGAAGAGTTCAACATAACTGACTCGAGGCTCTGGACGCGCTTTTATATAAACGATTTGGTGGTCCGGGTAATTATTTGTTCCAGCTATCACCATTTTGCAATCAACAGCATTCACCTTACAAGGGTCGCTCGCGTCGTGTCTACTAATGAAGTCATAATTTCGTAATACTACCGAGTGATAGCTTAAATACCGTCCTTTTGTTCCAACCTTCGACGATGATCCTCAATTATTAGCTGAGCGTTGGGCAAGGACATTTTCTGCATGAAATCATAAGACTGAAGGAACCTCGTGGAGCGTGTGCTGTGGGGGATATTCCCAGATCTGGCTTTGGAACGTCTGTTATGCAACAATCCAGCGGATGGATCGTAAAAGTCGGTATGTTGTTCAGGGCCCAATGCGGAATAGTATGAAGTGTAAAGCTCTAGCATTTGGCCTTCATTCAAAAACCCCTCCGTAGGCTCAAATTCATTTTTGAAAATGGGGTCTATCGTAGGATTATCAGGGATGACAGGAGAAGAAAGTTTTTCGAAAGAAATCAATTTATCCTTCGAGATCAGAAGAAGCTCATCGTCTAAACCGTCATCAAAAACATCGTCCTGATCATTATCGAAAATATCACTATGAACACTCGAGGCGATAAAGTCACTCCCAGTGGATGAATTTGAGCGGCCGTCCTGGAGGAGGTTGACAGTCGAACTAACATTGCAGGCAGGTATCAGTCCATTACCCGTTTTCAGCTTTATGATCTCATTACGTGGTGGATTAACTTGATCTGGAATAGATTTATCAATTCTTCTCCTTTTCAATCCTAGAGCTTTTCTGGGACCACTCTGAAGCTCAAGTCCGGCCTCGTTTACCTTGGGAACCCTTGTTTCTGCTGTCGTATCAGGCCTGTCTTTGGCTTTTTTTGACAAATTATCAATCATCTGACCACTGACGATTCTATTCCCTGTTTCAAGTTTATCCTTCATGGTTTGTGATGTTTCCTCGATATCAGTAGCCACGCCATGCTGTTCACTTCGAGCCAAGTAACAACAATCTCCATTCGGTATTCTTAGAGGTGTATCGGCGTTTGGTGGACTCAAATTTTGCCAAGTTGTTTTTGTGCGTTGACTCTGGGAATCATCTTCAGATTCCAGTTCTAAAAAACTGTCCAAGACATCACTATCCTTCTTTGCTGCTATATACTTCGTGTCGTCAACTCGGCGGACCATATTAGTGACATTTTGAAATCCTGTTTCAACATTATCCGGCATAAAAAATCGCTTTTCAACCTTTGTTTTCTTTGTTGGTAAGGATTTCTTGCTTTTAGTATTCATATACATGGTTGCAATTCGAATGATCTCGTCCTCATCATCTTCGGCCTTAATCTCTATATTTTCATTCGGAATTTCGATATATTTCTTTTCTACTATTGGTTTATATTGTTTGGGTAAAATACGATTACCTTGTGACAAAGTTATTAAATTGCCTTTCATAATATGTTGTTGAATATATTCATATCCACCCATTGCCTTATCGAACTTCTGTTCTTCGTTACTGGCAAACAATAGAAGAATTTTTCCATCTCTCTTACGACCTGTTCTCCCCATTCTTTGAATGTTCTTTATTGGAGAGCTAGTGGAATCGTAGCAAACAATTAAATCCACTTCGCCGATATCCAATCCTTCTTCTCCGATCGAAGTAGCAACTAATATATTGTAATGTCCATCTTTGAATTTTTTTATAGTATCCTTCTGTACTTTTTGATTCATACCTTTGATTTGAGCATCTTCTGAACTCGTTCTTGACGGTACGCCTTCGTCGTCTATGCTGGACTTTTTACCACCACCACCCTTGCCTTTTCCTTTCTTACCTTTACTCAAGAACTTTTCTTCATCGAACTTATCCTTTTCCTTTGACTGGCCGATAAAGATGTGAGGCTTCAAGTCTCCACCAAACTTCTCAATTGACCTCACTATGTCTAGAGCAGATTCTCGAAACTCTGTGAAAATGATCACTCTTGAATCCTCAACCTTATTCTCCTCATAGAAGGCACTTAGTTCATTAATTAAGATCTCAAGCTTTGGATGACCTAGAAAATCAGGGTCCGCTGTCAACGATTTACAAGTGTCGAGCATTGCAGTGATATTATGGTGAAAATAAAACAGCGCAGCGGTTTTGTTAGTCGACTTCTTATTACTGAATTTAGTCGTAAACTCTTTGTGCTTTTCGCAGAAGTAGCTATAGAAGGATCTTATTCCGTAAATATTCAATCTGCGGAGTGCTTGTCCAACAACGTTGAGGATTTGAAGGAGGAAGTAATTTTGCCATTTTAAACCTTCGGGAATGGTGGGGTTTTTTAACAATCTCTGCGAAGCATCTAAAACTTGGAAGGCGTTAATCTTCGATGGATCGGACATATCATAAATTCGACGTTCATTAGCCTTTGAAAGAATTGGTCTGACAGCTTCAGATATCATATCAATTAGATGGCACATTTCAGAAGTAGGCGTCACAGTGAACCTCTCTACCTTTTTTTGCTTCATGTACTTGCTTATGTCAATGCTTCTTTCAGTTCTTACTTCAACTTTGGATATAGAAAGATTATCGATGATCTCTTGAACTCCCTCAACATCCGATGCCGGAGTAGCAGTAAGCGCCAACACCCTGAATGAATTATTAAACCTATTTAAAAATTTAACAACGTTATTATACGCGTAATTCCCTTTTGCCTTGTGAGCCTCGTCTATAACCAATAGCACCACCAGTTTGGGGTTTAATATCCCCGTGGTTAAATCGTTTTCCACTACTTGAGGCGTGGTGAAAAACACCGTTTTCGAGTCCCAGATCTCGGCTCGATTCCGTCTTGTTTTGTCGAGCAAAATGGCCACCTTTGTGCTTGGTATGCCAGTGATTCCGCAACACGCTTTGATCTGTTGAGCTACCAAGGGCTTCGTCGGGGCCATGAAAATGATCTTCGCCTCCGGAAACCACCTACCAAAATTGAGCATGACTGTACTTGCAATGAATGTCTTCCCTAGACCTGTAGGCAACGCCACTAAAAGATTATCATAAAAAGACTTTTGCACAATATTAAACTGGTAGTCACGAATCTCAAAGTTTGTCGGATATATGTAAGTGGCACAACTCTCATAATCAATTGTATGATGCGTGGGAGGGAAATGCTTTGTAGTAGTAACTGCTTCCGTCTCAACGTATTGCTCCGGCACTATCTGCCCATATAGGTTGCGTTGCAATTTGTGGTTTCCCAGCGACAGTCGAATCGACGAATGGCCCAGCGATGGTCGCTCTAGAGACAGAGCCACGTTGTGAATAAGGCTCGTAATTTCAGAATCGTTGAGGTCATCATTGAACACAGAGTCGTCATCACTATTCATTTGTTGTGTTGAAAAACATAATAAATATTAAATACACAAACAAAAATGTGAACAAAATATCGTGAATCGACGTGAGTGCTAAAAAAATAAAAACCATCTTCAGTGAAAGGAAGCGTAATTATACAACTATCGCTTAACTATAGCGCCATAATACTATGAGCCAACAGGAAGATCCCTACAGATTACTCACGCAGTCTGTGAAGACATTGAAGCGTCCGATGGAAGAATTGTTAAAAAATCACGATAAGTTTGTATTACAGAATGTTCACGTTATCAACAATGTCAAGTCATTGGCCACTTTCAATAACGTTTTGAATAACGGGGCCAGCGAAAGACCAAAGTAGACTGAAAAGTAAGGGTTAATCGAAACTTTTTTCCGGATTATAGGCTTAGCGGTATCTAGACCAACCTGATTCAAGGTAGTCAGATTCAGGAGCGTCGAAGTGTGCAACCACTTAGATTAAAAGAGTATTTAGGTTTGGAGAATCTAAATTTAAAAGTATCGGGCTTTGAAGATGTCTAGGTGTGGAGGGTTGATTTAAGATAATAGGTTTAGACCCGTAGACGTGAGTAAATAGATGCGGCATAAAAGTACTCACCACGGGCAATACCGGAAACCGTGGTGTCACCTAGAGAATTTAGGTTTTAATAGTGATGCGTAAGCCTCTGCTCTAGACCCCGAAGTGTATACGGCTCGCCAATTTAGAGCGTTGTGCACATGAAACTAACTTCTGCTGATTTCTGGCGACAATAGCTAAAGACCGATCTGGAACCATCCGTGGAACCGGAAGCCTACGTGGCTAGTGTATGGCCGTTACGCCAAAGACCGGAAAATACTGAAACATACACATGCGAAATAAGCACTACCATAAAAAGCAGACCACCGTGCGGTAGGTGCCTCACAAAGAGATGGAATTCCACTCCAGACACTCTCGTATCATACCCCTGGACCTCTATGGATGCAATGCGTAATAATAATAAAATATACAAATATATCCAATGCGTTTTGGTGCCTCATCTGCAGACACTAAGCACGTCCCGATGCCGAGACTGCTACACTATCGGGCCACCTCAAGTGTGCTGAGTGCCGACAGAAGAAGTGTGTTTGTTTCATGTATAGATACAATTGTAGGTAATAGTTATTATGATGACGCTATTGGCGTAAAATTGCTCAATCAACTAACCGAACGTGGCAAAAGAAATGTATGGCTAGCCGTCTAGTGTAACGAGATTCTTATCGCGTAGCTGCAGCATTGCTTGGTGGCATTGTTGCGAAATGAAAAAAAAAGTTCCCACGGCGATTAGGAGCAGCTCGTATCCACTGCAGAACACTGGCCAAGTACGTTTTTTCACAGCTACTTTTTCACGACTAAACTACATGACAGACTTAAGAATTGAATGACGATTATTAGTGATGCTATATAGTTTAATCTCTAGAAACTTTTGGTTGCCTATAAGGACATTTGGTCGAAGAATCCGTAATCGAACGAGATGCCATTAATGATTTCGCGGGAGCTGATTATGTAGTTGAACTTCACCTTCTTGTATGACTTCGGCCTTGAATCAGTTTTGAGCAGAGGTTTACGATACAGTTCAAACTCGAAGTTCACGTCGGATGCACTCGAGATTGTCTGTAGGGTTGATGCGGAAGAATGCGAGGTTATTGAGCTGTGCCGAGACCCATAATAAGTTTCGTATGCGACAGTTGGTTCCTCGGCTAAACTTACATCTTCAATGCCGAAATCGTCTGCAACAAACTTTGGTCCGTAAAGCCAAGTAATATCCTGGTCTTTGGCCCAGTTTATGCAACTGGGAGGAGCCTCGGGAAGTTTCTTCATCTGCTTGTACCATCGTCTCCAACACACATTTTCCAACCTCTGCGACACCGTCGACGGTATGTATTTACTGATATCCTCCTGCCCATCTTTCACTGCAACCGAATTATTGCGCTTCCAGCATTGGTGCAAATTATAGTCGTTTATGTCTTGCGCGGACATATAGTCGATGCTCTCGGTAAACGTCGGCACCTTCCTGTTCTTGTAGTATGTCATATCATCGTAGCTTCTCATCTTATGTGCTGTCTGTGGTCTCCTTCTGTCACTACTCGTCTGATCCAATTCTTGGAACCCTCCTTTCAAATACTATCCAGTAGTCTTATGTCAATGCTTACGATGGCCCAAAAGTACCCTACGTGAAATTTCTGTGATCGTGTTTATTTAAGTACCTACAGATGTCTATGCCGACCGAAGGAATTGTCCTTGCTTATATATGTCCGTATTGTCATTTGGTGCAAAAATCCGAGAAGTTCAAGTGCCAATGAAACCAGCGGGGATTATTTTGGGTGCTCGCTAATATGGAAATGGCCATGGAAGTAAGGAAGTTACATAAAACTTTATTTTTGTTCCCTACAACATGCTTGCTTCCGGTCTTAGCACAACTGCACATATCCTGATTATTCTATTGTGTATTGTTCTGTCGCCCTTCGCAAATGTCGTAGTCAATAAAGGCCAAGCGTTAGCCAGGGTGTTTAATGCTTCAGTGGCTTGTCTTGACGACCTGCTTCAAACATGCTATTATATACGAGGGACGCCTTAATCTCGTTATTTTGTCCCCCTGTTCGTCTCCCTATTCACTCCTATTTACTTCCTATCCTATATTTAGGTCGTCGTACACTGAGTCCGTGGGTGGCTCAGCTGTCTGGTGCGAAAATATTCCGTGCGCACTAAGGCCGAGCACAGAAAAAAGAAAGGCATGAGGCTAAGAAACATTATTTTGTTCAATTCAGGCTAGTATAGCAACTGAAAACGAGTCGTCAGCAACATGGCGCCTCGGGCTTGATAGGCCTACCCTTGGGGTAAAATCTCATCCGCAGACTTGTACATGGAAACTGACATACGGACGTGGCTGCTCGTCTCTTGCATGGCACTACATATGGAGAGCACAAAAGTCTTGCCAGTACTGCCACTATAATAGAAGGTGGTCGCGAAATTTAACAATACAAAGGGTAAGGTGAATAATAAACAGTTATTTTTCTCTCACCACCCCACTGTAGAGTCCCGGGTGAGTGACAAAGGGGAGTGCCAGCGATAACACCAGAAGGTGGACGCTATACGAGTCGGCGAAATTTGTTGCGAGCACCCGGCTTACAATTTGCATCAGCCCTCTCCAGCCACTTCTTGAAACGGCGTTTGTTTTCAAATGTCTGCGACTCCCTTTGCAAAAAGCCTCGGCTTGATTTCGTAAACGGGTAGGGAGGTTTGGATGTGGCTCCGAGTTGACTAGATTGCTCATCCTTAGAAACCCATCGCTTAGATAATTGTGGTGGAGGGCATTGGTGGGGGCACGACGGACCAGACACCTATTAGTGAGCTACTATGATTATAGAGAAAGAGCCCAGTGGTCAATGGAGTTGGAATAGCAATGGCCAAGAAAGAGTTGTTACATTCGAGTAGTACGACGCCGCCGAAAAAGCAGAGGCTCGAAAATGTGGAGCGGCCGACTTCAGGCTATTCTGCTGGCTCAGACCCGTCAAGCTCATCTAATGATAAGAATTCGTACCAGGAGCAGATCTCGAATTTGAATAACCAAAATGTTAATATGAAAACAATTAACAAGCATTTAGTGAGTCCAGACGAGACGTTGAGGCTCCAAGGAGGAGATGTGGCCCGTCACATGCACCATCAGATTGAGAACGCCAACAATAAGGATTTGGCAGGACAGAAGCGAAGAACCAGATCGTCGTCGTTTTCCAACTTCATGACCGGATCGAGGCGCGAGTCCACTGCAAGCGACATAAATGTTCCCGGGGGGTTCAGGCGAGAGTTTTTGATTAACAAATCGTTGCAGGAGAACTCCGAACCGCCCAGCTTCTTGACAAGCAACTTTGTGGAATTTTTGAGCATATACGGCCATTTTGCAGGTGAAGACTTCGACGATGAAGACGATCGTGATCATTACGATGAGGCATGCGACGAAGAGTCATTATTGCTACCAAATGAGCGAAGGTATCCTCAGACCCGTAAGCCGCAACCTCAACGGAAGGGTGCGGCTAACATACCGAAAACCTTCTTCTTGGTGTTTAAAGCTTTAGTGGGCTCAGGAATTCTTTTTCTCCCACGAGCTTTTGCAAACGGTGGTCTTTTATTTTCATTCATAACCTTGGTTTCCTTCGGAGTATTGACATTCTTATGCTATATCATTTTAATACGATCAAAGAACATTTTGAACAAAACGTCGTTCGGGGAATTGGGATTCAAGACTCATGGTAAGCCTTTGAGAATATGTATTTTGATATCCATTTTGGTCTCGCAAATTGGGTTCGTATCTACTTATATCTTGTTTACTGCTGAGAACGTGCAGTCGTTTTTTGAAAACTACTTGCAAATATCGTCAAGTTACTTGAGTGCTAGAAATATCGTCATCATCCAATGTATTTTGTTGATTCCTTTAGTATTGATTAGAAACCTAGCCAAATTATCTATTACCTCGTTGATATCATCCATATTCATCGTTGTTGGTCTAGTCATAATATTTTATTTCTCAGGCTTACAATTGGCCTCCAGCGGTTTGGGAAATAACATCGTGAAATTTAATTCGAGCCGCTGGTCTATGTTTATCGGTGTTGCCGTAACGTCATACGAGGGTATTGGATTGATTTTGCCGATAGAAAGTTCCATGGCCCAGCCGGAGAAGTTTCCCCTAGTTCTAGCCGTCAGTATGTGCGTCATAACGTCGTTGTTCATATCTATTGGGGTTATCGGATATACCGCATTCGGAGAAGAAGTTAAGTCCATAATTATCTTGAACTTGCCGCAGCTGAGAGTTTCGGTTCAGTTGATCTCGCTTCTATACTCTTTGGCAGTATTTTTAACTGCCCCCTTGCAGTTATTCCCGGTTACAAAAATTTTGGAATCTTTGATATTCAACTCAAGTCTATTCAATCAGGATGTGACCAATGTCAAAAAAGATCTTGATGGCAAGTTGTATCGAAATTCAGGCAAATATAGCCAATCAATAAAGTGGTCCAAAAATTTGATCAGAGCTTTATTAATTAGCTCCGTATGCATAGTTGCCTACTTGAATGCTGACAACCTAGATAAGTTTATTTCCTTTAATGGCTGCTTTGCTTGCATTCCTTTGGTATACATATATCCTCCTCTCATACATTTGAAGACATATGAGCATGATAGACAAGACGATTGGAAAGGGAAATTTTTCAAAGTTTTCGACTACGTGATGATCGTAGTAGGGATCTCTTGTGTTGTTTATACTACCTATCAAATACTATTTTTGATATGATACCTAAATATTCCCTTTGTATATATCCAAAAACTTCAAAAACTTCTCAACCATATTTCGTGCGTAGGCTTCTCTTGTTGCATCACTTGAGATCGAAAATATGATTTTTAATATTCTTTATCTTTGAAAAATTATTTATGTCCTCTCCTCCCAAGAAACGGAAACAGGAGGCTGCTGCTATAAGAGATATTGAATCAGGGACAGAGAGTACTCGTTTATTGTCATGTCAGAGATGTCGAAGAAGAAAAATCAAATGTAACTATGAGTACCCATGTTCTAGCTGTACCAAAATTGGGGCAAGCTGTATCAAGACAATGAACGATATGAGAAAGAAGCGACCGCCAGCAAACTATGTTTCTAATTTAGAGAAGCAGGTCGAGAGCTACACAAGTTTTTTTACAAAGCTCACACAGCTCGATTCAATGGAACTCAAGCAAAAGTTACTACGATCCACAGACCTAAATGATCTTTTAGAGAGACATGATAGCGAATTTAGTCTCGGTGGATTGGGTGATAATTCATTCATTGACCACGATTCTGTCAATACAGATATAGACAAACCTAGCAGGTCAGTCTATGGACCCAGTAGTGTGTACAATAATGATTTGATTTCTAGAGACTCAAAACTCAGATCAAAGCGAGGAGAAGCATCCATAAATACTTTGAATAAAGACGACGACATACTTCATTGCATAAAATTATTTTTTACATGGCAATATCCCGATCATAATATGTTCATATTTCGTGAAGCCTTTTTGACTGACTTTTTTGATCCCAAACCTGAAATGTTGTACTGTTCTCGAATTTTGGTGTTGAGTATATGCGCTTTGGGTTCGAGAATGTCCGATAACGATAACATCTATAAAAGGTCCAATCAGTTTTATAACGAAGCTAAGTCTTTACTATTGTCGCAACTTGATCACCCGTCCATTACCTCTTTGCAAAGTTTTTTGTTATTAGCATTTTATGACATCTGCAATGGTTCGAACTCATCTGGTTGGATGTTGAGTGGAAATGCCATAAGAATGGGTTTTGATCTTGGATTTCAGTTAAACCCGGAAGTATGGTTTCTCAAGTCTCACGATGACTTGAGCCCATTAAATGTCGCCATCAGAAGTAGAATATACTGGGGAAGCTACATGGCAGACCATTTCATTAGTTTACTTTTAGGCAGGCCGTCTCTTTTGAAAATGTCAGATGCTTCCATTCCCGAAACTGACGATTTGCCGGAGTTAGAGTGGATTGATGAATATATGTATCTTGACGAAGAGGATAAAAAAAAGCAAAAAAAGGATACCCAAATTTCCAATCCGTTGAAAAACGTCATCAAACTAATTAATATTTCTGACAATATGTTGAATGATATCTTTACTAGAACTGAAGATGACAATGATACGACTAACGACGACTTAAATTTAATTTCAAGATTGAAACAGCTTTCCAAGTATAATTCGCAAATTATGAGATGGAAAGATTCATTGCCGGATGATTTAGCTTGGGACAAAAGTTGCCTTCAAGAGACAGCCGATAATCCGACACTTCTGTGCATCAAATACTACTATTACATTTTGCTTTTATGTCTCAATCGACCTTTTGTTGGAATTTCCAAGAGAGCAGTCGAAGATAACCATTTATCTCCGGCGCTGATATGCTCTGAGGCCATTGAAGATTTATATGTGGCAATCCATAGATTCAAGGAGGCCCATGGGTTGAGAAGAGCCTCCATATTCATAGTCTATTGCTCTATTTTATCTATATCCGTCATCTTGCTTACCAATACAAGCAAGCAGTTAGTTGCAAAAAAGAAGGAGAGACTAAAGTTTTTCATGCAAGTATTGAATGAATGCTCAAGGACATGGAAATTGGCCGAGAAATCTTATAAATTGATTGAAATCAAACTACAGTATAGCTATGCTAATGCTGTTGAATCGCAAAAAATCGAAGGAGTAAGCCCTCAGTCGAAGTATGAGATCCAAACAGCTAGGGATTATGAATCAACAAAGTTTTATAACACGCCTAAACATAATAATACAGCTGATTCTCTAGCTTATAGTTCTTCGAATGATTCTGAGCATCCAACCATAGCAAGCTCAAAGACATATTCACCAATTACGACATTAAGCGATCTGAACCAGGACTTCAAAAGTACGCAAGTTTCTTCTTCGAACAGAGCTAGCAATCCACTTTCACTCGATGTCACGTCATTGAGACCTATCTCTACATTGGACAAGCATCAAAACGACTACAATAGAGAAGTAGCGGATACAAATACTGAATTATTATTCGAGGAGAATCTCGACTTCTTTGGTGGGCCACCGGTTTTGATGACTTCAGATTTGTTCAATGAAGACTGGGAATCACTTTTCCCTGACTACATTTTCAATCCAAAAAACTGAGTTAAAACTAGTAATAACTTTCATTGAACGTACATCATGATAGGCCAGCTGAGCTATATATAAAATAATATTATGATTAACAGCTGTACTATGAGAGAATTAGCTGGGAATTTTAATTCTTTGCATTTGTTTCGGCAGAAAGTTTGGCCTGCTTGACCAAGTTGTTAGGAGCATCCAATGTATCAAGCATAATTTCAACTAATCTGATCTTATCATTCTTGGCGAACTTCTCGTCCTTGAAAAGACCATCAAGATCCTTGACAGTTGAGACTCTCTTTGTTTCGAAGTTTTCGGCCTTGAAGGTTTCCAAGATTTTTAAGTGTTCCCAAGGTTGAATATTGTTATATTCCGCTGTCTCTCCGTGGATCAACTTTTCGATAGTGTAACCATTGTTGTTCAATACGAAAATGTATGGCTTTGTCTTGTACTTAATCATAGAAGAGATTTCTTGAGCGGTTAATTGTAATGAACCATCACCTACGAATAAAACAACTCTCTTCTTCGGATCAATTTCCTCTGAAGCAATTACGGCACCGCAGGCAGCTCCAACAGAGTACCCAATAGAACCCCACAAAATTTGAGAGATACCCAAGACATCTCTCGGGAACTTTGTCTGAACAATACCGAAAGAAGACGTACCAGTTTCGGTAACAACGGTATCACCTTCTTTCAACCAGTTCGAGAGCCTACTCCATAACCACTGTTGAGTAATTTTAGAGTTAGGGTCCTTTTGTTCTTCGGGGAAGGGGTCCTTCAGAACAGGGGTTGGTTTATAGTCTTTGATAGCTTCTTTCAAATCCTTAGATTCCAAAAGCTTTTGCAATGCAGCCTTCATACCGACCTTAGGATAGTGCGCAGACTTTATCTTAGTGTAGTCAGAATGAAATTCGACGACGTTGCTTGTCTGGTACGAGTAAGAGAATGAACCCGTGTTAAAATCACTGAGCATTGCGCCCAACGACAAAATCAAATCCGAAGATTCAACTTGCTTCTTTACTTCGGGGTAAGATAATGTACCAACATAGACACCGGCGAATCTCTCGTGATCCTCGTCAATATATTTAGCACCCTTAGCCATTGGTGTGACTGCAAACAAAAATTTAGTCAAGTCAATCAACTGTCTGGCCTCCTTCGTAGAGCCATGTCTAGCACAACAAGCGTCGATTAAGACAACAGGGTTCTTGGCCTTCGAGATCATTTGCACAACTCTTTCGATGACTTCCGCTTCAGTGTCTGGATCATTCTCAGGTGGGGACAAATCGAGTGGCTCGTCCAACCTCGACTTTGGAACCTCAACATCAACCATGTTACTTGGGAACGCAAGATAGGAAGGTCTCTGGTGAATGTACGCTTCTCTTATGACGCGATCAATTTCAGCAGCAGCAATAGTAGGGTCCTTTAACATGGCAGTAGTCTGCGCAATGGACGAAGCCATTCTTTGGAACACAGTAAAGTCACCATTACCCAAGGTGTGGTGCAACAATAATTGCTTCTGTTGAGCAGATACTGCTGGAATACCAACTACGTGCAATAAACCAACATGTTCAGCATAGGAACCGGCCACCCCGTTCGTGGCCGATAATTCTCCGACACCGAAAGTGGTCACAAGACAACCAAATCCACCGGTGTAATTGCTTCTGACTCTACTGTATCCATCTACTGTATAAGCGGCATTCAATTCGTTGGAATTACCCTTCCATTCCAAATTGTCCACTTCATCAATTTTGTCCAATAACGTAAGGTTGAAATCCCCTGGAACACCAAAAATAGATTGAACTCCTAATTGATGAACTCTCTCAAACAAGTATCTTCCTAATGTAATCTTTTCTTCTCCCATTTTAGCGACTCTAGTATATTAATCTTAATTCTTTGATATCCTTACGCTATGGCTACTTAAGGGCTTATATGGGCTCCTTTTATAGTTGCTAATCTCGCGCATGATCTGATTTCATGCTGCACGTTCATCCGAAATCAACCGTTTTTGCTTTCATCGGACTTCATCTCTCCAACCCTGGCATTATCCTTTCCCGGAAAACAACGTATGATTGTAGATGCGGAAGAGAAGTTACGTTTGACTTACCCGAGTGTCATACGAACAGCAAAAGCTCTCGATTTGCAAATTTCAAAGTGAGACAAATTCGAATTACGGCCTGATTTTTGTGTACTATGAAACGATTGTATGTACTACAAAGGGCGTCTCTCAGGTAGCTGAGTTAGTATTTTTTGGAAGCTTACTATCGTGTTGTGAAAGGACGGCAAGGCTGATTAGTCCGTAATGAGCGAAAAGCTGCAACATACGTCAAAGTTATGAGACCACAAAATTAGCTTTTTTCTATACGCATTTTCATGTCCGTACCGGAGCACGTACATGAATGAAGTTGTTCCGACAAGAATTTGGCTGATTTGCCGGCATTGGAATAAGTTCATCAAAATGGATTTCCATCTTCCGACTCTTTGACACAAATTCACCGGAGCTGTTATATCGATGACCAAAGCCGAGGTAGGAATTGGTTTATTTGGTTGTAGTCTAATACGTAAATATGCACAAGAGATGAGCCAGTAGCCCGGAATATGTACGAACACAAGCTCTCCGTCAATCGCCGGTGGTGGCGAAAAATGTGCAAGGCTAGGTGATGGAATGAGGTGTTAATGAATGAGGTGCCCTAAGGTAAGGCCCTAAAGTGAGGGTTGAAAAAAAAATTGATTTCGCCCAGGATCGAACTGGGGACGTTCTGCGTGTTAAGCAGATGCCATAACCAACTAGACCACGAAACCAACTGTTGAAAGATTAAGAGGACATGAGTATATATCACCTGTTTATTTTACTGTGGCAGGCTGCAAAAAGACGATAGAAATACAGAGTCTATGTGGAAGCGAGGAGCTTATATCGATGCTTGAAATCATTAACGATTAAGATGTTGTGGGTTGTATTCTAGTCGCAAACCTTTCAAATATCGAGTGGTACCCTGAAGCTCGTCAATAGTACCACAGAATTGATACACGGAATTTAAAAAAAAAGGGCATAATTTACAGAAAATAAAAAAAAGAATTATTTTCAATTGCTGGAATAGAGAGAATAAGCGAATACCATACGGTTGTAGATCGTCAATGTTACAGAAAAAAGTATTCCGCAAAAATATAAGTAGACATCTAGCTTTACATCGAAGAAAATAATTGGTACATCTTGAAGAGTAAGTGGTAGTTGAATTCATTTATTTTGTTCGAAGAAAACTAGTTAATTATCAGAACATTGTCGGGCTCGCAAGGCCTACCTGGACAGCAGGGGCACAAAAAATACTTGGTTTTTTGGAATAAAGGTTATCAAGCATGAAGGTAAGCTGAAGATTCAAGTGTCAATATCTGTTACTTTCATGGATGCCTTTTAGCTTCAAGAATAGATAATACTTAAATGAAAGGCTACAACGGTTGCTCATATGATGTATTCAAGTTAAAATTCATAGCCTTTCTGAAGACACAATTCAAGCAACAATGATGATTCCTGGCAGAATGAAAACCGTTTCATTTACTGTAGGGCGAGCATTACCCATGACAAATTATTTTCTGACAAAGTCGTATCGAACTATTCATCAAGCCAAATACATTCATCAACGAAGTACAACCAGCTAAAACCATTCCAACTACTTATAATACCAACAGCGCAGTACGTGCTGATAATCATTAATTTCAAAAACTGTAGCCTTTGAAGAATTTCAAACTTGTGTTCAAAAAGGTCAATCAAACTGACCACTGCAACAAGCGGGATTAGTCCCAAAATGTACCCATTTATCACTCTATCTAATATAAGTTTGCCATAACCATCATTGTTCTTAGGCAATCTGACCAGTCTCCTGAAAATGAAGTAATAGATAATATACCATAACAAGGCATAAGGAACTTTAATGAACCATTCACCACTTGTGTATATCAAGGGAAACAAAGAGGTATAGGCAGATGCTACTAGCAAGTTGAAAGGTCCTAGCAAGTCTTTATCCCTGCTTACGAGGAACGTCATCGGAAAAATAACAAGTAATATGGCCTTTTCATGAACATGCCACCCGAACAAAAATGAAGCAAAACCACATAAGGTCAATGTACCCATAAACCTTCTGAAGGTGGGTTGCAAAAACAATGGAATCAAGGCCATAATCTGATAGAATGCTGTTAGGAAGAACGTTAATTTTGATGTTATCGTGGGTAAAATTAGAAATTCAGTATCCCCAACTAGACCCCTAGTGCTTTTTTGTACCAACAGTGGATTTGAAAGTAATACCGGATTAAATTTGAATATCTTCTGCAATATGGGTTTGGTTAAAGGAATTCGGAAGTACACTTGAATCAATAATCTATCGATAGCTGAATAAAGGGCCCACAAGTTGGGCGCCCAGTATGCATGCGTCAACCCTCTACTGAATGGAAATAGCCTTCTCACCAATTGGGGCATGATGTTGTAGTAAATGAATGGAGCAAAAGCGACAGTGAATACAGCCAACACTACCGACGCTAGTTTAGCCAAATTCTTCCACCTGACTAATTTGACAATGCTTATTCCGGTCCTACCTTCAAAGTTCAAGTTCAAGCAATATGCACGGAGCAAGAATACAAAAACAGCGGGAGCCAAATATAAGTATATATGTTTGAAGCATAGTAAGACGGCAAAATAAAATCCACACATCAAGTATCTTCTCAACATTGCACACGTTATCATTAGGACAAGTAATCCATACATCATACCATTGTATTGGAAGTGAATGTGATCAATGATTAATAAACCCGGTGATAACACAAGGCTAGTCGCAACTGCGTATGCTCTTCTTGCTTCTTCTTGAGTCTTTGCTCCACTAATGTACCATTGCAAGGCCGCAAACAACACAGTTTCGCTTAGGATCACAGAAAACCTCTGGAAGAAAATGGTAGGCATGCCGTAAGATCCTTTTTCAACAATGTCCAAACATCCATCTCGTTTGACCACCTCAGGTACCACATTAGATAGAGCCCATTCGAAATATGCAAAAAATGGAGGGTAGTCCAAGGTCCACTGAGATGTGTTCTCCGTGTACCACTTTGATAGTGGCAAGTTGTGTGTTATGGCCAACCAATTTCTATGGACATCAAAATCGGTCGAGTGGTACCCAATTGATAATAGGAGCTTCAATGCAAGGGTGATTACCCAAATATTCGCCAAAGAATATTGCCGATGATTTTCGCTCCCAATATCTACACCTGCATCCGAAAGCGTCTCCGAACCTTTGACTGAACTTTTCTTAGGCATATAGTATCAGTTTGTTGGATTTTACTATATATGGCGATTTTTGGGCCTTCGTAAAATGTATGTGAGCTTATGGACGCACCATTTTTTTTACCCGTTCGACAATGCACTAAAGCTCGCGCAGAACTCTATAGGCAGACGTACAGGCACATAATTAGAAATGGTCCAATGCTTACTCTTGGTTGACCACGGCAGCTGTAGCTCCAAGATGCCTAACCTAGAATTTAAAAAAGTAAAAAAGAAGGACTCCTCATCAGGGGCTCGAACCCTGGACATTTCGGTCGACTTTTTGACTGAAATCAAAATCCTTAAAAGCCGAACGCTCTACCAACTGAGCTAATAAGGATTGTCCTGGCAAACGAATGAAAATAAGTAAATATAAACTACCGGCTTTGCTCACCAACCGAACTATTGTACCTTTAGACAAGATATTGCCTTCCCTACCTTTGGTTTAAGTGCTACTGCATTGTACATCGTATGCTATTGCTTTTGGGACGAGAAGATGGAAACTATAGCAAGACAATTCTAATATTCAAAGTTTGATCGATTGATCGGTGCTATCCACAGACAAAGTAAGTCACTAGAAATATTTTATCATCGCCTGAAAAGAGGAGGAAACCAGATAATTATATTATCAAAAGCTATGAACCTATTTGTTAATGTAGGCTGCAAATAGTGAGTATTTCGCAGCCTTTCTCGCATACTTTTCTGATGGCGTCCCTGAAAGATTATAAAATAGCTATTCAAATACTAGGTTCCCATATTTATATCATTGTACTCACAGTTGGTCCAAATTTTAGTGCAATTGCCGGTATGAGCTCAACCAAGACAATTCATTCTAGGAGCTAGCTCTAAAGGAACACCGGAATAAAACTGCACGTGATCAGATTTTCCGTACTTTTCAACTACAAAATTATATATCTAGTCAACAAATTATTCGAAGATTCCATTATATAGAAAAGTATCAGGAAACGATGTCTAGAGACGAAACCAGGGTAGAATCTGATGCTGCAGAGCTACTTTCTTCCTTATCGATAGAGAAAAAAGTTCAAAAGCAAGAAACAGACCCAAAAAAGGGGACTAGTGAAGATACGCCCAGTGATGAAGCTAAGGACAAAACAGAGTCAAAGGATGAAGTTTCAGCCAAAGAGCAACCAGATGAGAGCCAGAACTCGTCCGAAGCTTCAAAGGGCGATTCAAATAGTAATTTGATAGATTCTTCGTATGAAGTCAAGGTGAAATTAGCCGATTTACAAGCTGATCCCAACTCGCCTCTTTACTCTGTGAAATCCTTTGAGGAGTTAGGATTGAGCCCAGAGTTATTAAAAGGATTATATGCCATGAAATTTAACAAACCATCGAAAATTCAAGAAAAAGCATTGCCTTTATTGATCTCCAATCCCCCCAAAAACATGATCGGCCAGTCGCAATCAGGTACTGGTAAGACTGCGGCATTCTCATTGACTATGTTGTCCAGGGTTGATGAAAATGATCCAAACACACAATGTATCTGCTTAGCTCCTGCGAGAGAATTGGCGAGACAAACACTTGAGGTCATCACTACCATGAGTAGATTTACAAAAATTACATCCCAATTGGTTGTCCCCGAATCTATTCCTCGGGGCCAATCATCTAACGCTCAAGTATTGGTGGGCACACCTGGCACGTTGTTAGATCTTATTAGAAGGAAACTCATAAATACTTCGAAAGTCAAGGTTTTCGTCTTAGATGAGGCTGATAACATGTTAGAATCTCAAGGTTTGGGTGACCAATGTGTGAGAGTCAAAAGAACTCTTCCTAAAACTACCCAACTAGTTCTTTTCTCTGCGACTTTTCCCGATGAAGTTCGTAAATATGCCGAAAAGTTTGTCCCAAATGCCAACTCGTTAGAGTTGAAGCAAGAAGAATTAAACGTGGAAGGAATAAAACAATTATACATGGATTGCGACTCCGAAAGCCATAAGTTTGAAGTGTTAAGTGAATTGTACGGCTTGTTGACAATAGGGTCGTCTATTATATTCGTTAGAACAAAAGAGACTGCCAATATATTGTATGCTAAAATGAAAAAGGAAGGTCATAAATGTTCCATTTTACACGGTGGATTAGAGACCAGTGAAAGAGACCGCTTGATTGATGATTTCCGTGAGGGGAGATCAAAAGTTTTAATTACTACCAATGTGCTAGCAAGAGGTATCGACATTGCGTCTGTTTCTATGGTAGTTAACTACGATTTACCAGTTGATCAAAAGGGTAACCCCGACCCTTCAACTTACTTACATAGAATTGGTAGAACGGGAAGATTTGGCAGAGTTGGGGTTTCGATTTCTTTTGTTCATGACAAGAAATCTTACCAGGATTTGATGGCAATCAGATCGTATTTCGGAAACATCGAAATGACTAGAGTGCCAACAGATGACTGGGATGAGGTGGAAAAAATTGTCAAGAAAGTAATAAAAAATTGAATAGAACTCTATCAAATAGTCTTTAAAATGAATTAAAGTTTTTAATTATATTAATAAATTAATTAATATTCTATATACAAAAGATTAGCTATGTTCACAACCATCAATCCATCTCGAAAGATTGTTTGAATCTAACAGGAGCTCTTTTTGAAACAACGTCCCAGTCAATACAATCCCATACATTGTTCAAATACTTTTGTTTACCAAAAACTCCGTAATCGAGCAAATAATTTCTTTGAGATGCGTCAATTGCTAGTAAAGGCAATAGTTTCCTATCTGAGTATAAAACTGCAGCCTCAGCTTCTTCAACTGTTCCTAATGCCAAATCATGTTGATCCAGGGTCTCGTTTTCGAGAGCCTTCAATGTGAATTCATCTTTAGTACTTTCTTCTCCGTTTGTACTCTCAATCTCCTTTCTTTCTTGTATCTTTTTCTTTAATGATGCGATCTTAGCTTGCTTCTGTTGTTTCAACTTTGTGATTTGTCCCGATCTTATAGAATCATCGACTATACCGGCATTATAAGTGTTCATGATTGATAAAGTGCTATATTTGAAACCGCTTGGATGAGTATTGCCAAACTGATTGCTTCTCATGGTGCTTTCGGAGAAAGTCGCTTGTGCGACTAACCAGACCAATCCGTCACCCTTGATGGCTTTGGCTGAATTCAAAAGTAGGGTACGGAATTCAGCAATGGATCCAAACGAATTAACAAGCCATTCTCGCAAATCTGGATCCGATGGCTCGTTGTTGAAGGTTTGGTTGATTGATGGGGTGTTAAGTAAGTCCTTTGGCTCGCATCTCTTGATGGCGTACTTACCACTTTCAGAATCATTTGGTTTTAAAGTTTCCAAACTGAATTGCAAATTGTGTATCAAGGAAGCATACGAGTAAATGCCATACAAATCCGGCTTGTTAAATGTCAATGTAATCAATTCGTTTAAGTCCGAAGGTGGATTTATATTGTTTTCCTCCAACAATTGGTTCAACCCTTCTACCAACTGTGTTCCTCGTTTGAACCATAATTCTTCAAC
The DNA here is from genome assembly GCA_030566065.1 of Debaryomyces robertsiae. NCBI lineage: Eukaryota > Fungi > Ascomycota > Pichiomycetes > Serinales > Debaryomycetaceae > Debaryomyces > Debaryomyces robertsiae. The sequence continues at coordinate 401,067 of JAJMHL010000008.1, forward strand.
CGTCCTGTTTGTGTACAACCCTCTGAAGTCATCCTTACTGATTTTCAAGTTATCGAGCAAAGGAATAGTTGGTAAAGCATATGAAATAGACCTGACGGCATGAAGTTGACTGCTTCTCAACAAAGCACTCACTTTGAACTTGCTGCTTATCCTATACATCAGTCCAAGTTTATACTGCAGGTTCTATGGTGATGAAAAAAATCAACGTAGTGAACTTTGAAGCTCTATAGCTGAAAAATTCTTGAAAATTTATGGTTTCCCGAGTCGCACACGACAAATACAATATTTGTTAGTGCCCGTAGATTCACCTAATTGAAGTATGTAACTTAACTCATGGAAATAAATAAATAGATTACAAACATAAACACTCGTATAAAGGATATTCAAAAGTTATCGAAAAGCTCTTAGTAAAAAATTAATAACAGAATTATTGATAAGACGTCATTAAAAAAATTTCGTTAGGGGAGTAGGACTGAAGTCTCAGCCGACAATCTATAATACATTAACAAAAGGATGAAAACAAAAGCTTATAAGATAATCTATGGAAATCTTTTCTGCATCTTTCATAGGAGACGGTCAGATTCGTTGATGTAATTTTGACTTTAATCGTGCATTATTTCCTGCCAACTTTCAAACTCTTGACTCGTCTCAATAACGAATTGCCTGACCCTTCGACATTCTCACTATCGTAACCACCTGTTGAATCTCTCCTATCAGGCCCGTCATAATCAGACGAAGCTCTTCTAGAACTGCTTTCACTGGCACTATTTTTACGTAACCTCTGCACCAACGACTTCTTTCTTCCCAAACCGCCCGCACTCACGCTCAAATATTGATCGTTTTCCGATTGCGGCTTAGGCGCTGGAGCCCCGTCCACAAATGTCGATGATCCCAATCCCGCCGTGGTGGATCCATGGATGGGTTCTGCTTTCATATTAGCGTCAAAATTAATTACGGAAGGGTTTTGTTTGGGTGTGAACAAGGTCGAAGTCATATCTGCATTGTTTCTGTTGGTTTTGATCAAGGGCACCGCACCATCACCTTGAGCACCTTTGTTTGGCGAGTGTTGGCCCATACGGTCGTTGTCTTCGTAGTTACCAAACGCCAAATTCATCTGTTCATTCTTGTCCACATTACCACCAGCTCCCTTAATCGAGTTATTGGGTCCGTCTGCCGGGAACGCCATGACCGGCGCCGCTTTAACATTCTTGTTTCTGTGAGGAGTACATGCGTCGAAAGGCCCGTCGTGGTGGAACCCTCCTCCGAAAAACCCAGTAACATCTAACTTATCAATTGTATCCAAATTCTTGGCCTTTACCGGCTCCGGCTGCGACTTCTTGGACGAACGGTGACGCCTCTCTCTCCGCGACCGGCTTGAGGGCTTGCCCGATCCACTATCGCTGTGTGACCGGTGACGTCTGGAAGACGAATGGTGTCTCGACGACGACGACGACGACCCTTGTTTTTCGCGGGGGTATTCCTTCTTGGCCATCTCTGGTCCTGCGGCTTCCTCATATGTAGGCAATCCCTCTGCCTTCGGTGGACGGGCAGGCGGTGTCTGCGAGCTCCTCCTGCCACCGCCGGGAACCGGCGGTGCTTCACGACGATGGACAAACGTGTCCGACTCCTGAAGTGCTGAAGCGAATGGGTTGTTGGACGACATCCTTCTAATTACTAGTTAGTACCAATTGTAATTCACCAATCTGTTAGCCTAACGAATGTTGTGAATGTTGTCAATATTAGTTTCTTAGGGCGCAAATACTTCCTCTTATCTGTGTGTCAAATTCCCTGATAATAGCAAATATAAAACTGTTGTGTGCATTTTGTGCTCATTCTGTGAGTACCTTAAATAGGCGCAGCCGTGCACCTTTTGGATTGTTCCGAAGATTTTTACCACGCGAACGCATCCTAACGCATCACCACATGCTGGGGAAAAACAGCCACTAAAACACTATTCGGACATTATTAGTCAACATTAGTAGAACAAACCAAAAAAAAATACATACTTATTGCTGTAGTTAACACTACTATCACTTCCAGCTCTAACTGTAGAAGGAAAAACTGGCCTGGGGAGGTGGTCGACGTTGTTAATGTTAGAGTTATTGTAATTGTTGTTACTGTTATTACTGTTACTGTTACTGTAATTGTAGGGGGCCGCCACAGGAGAGCCACTTTTAGAGGGACCGATGTTTAAGTTCATATCGATGGGATGGGGCGACGCGTATAAATCGTCGTCATCGGATTCCTCAATCAACTGTTTGTTTTTCTCAACCCAGTCGTCAAAAGCTTGGTTGTGAGACGCCGAGTGGTTGGAGCCAATAGACGCCGACGAGTGGCTCAAGTGGCGTGGCTGTTCAAAGGTACGAGGCCTAAATGGATTGTTGGCCGACAATCGTCTCAAGGAGTCTGACGACTGGTACGAGTGGTTTGGTTGTTGGTACATGGCGGCTAATTTCAAAAATTTTCTTTCTGTGTCAAAACCGTGCTTTCAAACTGCTCTAGGCTACCACGCAACGAATCAGGACTGCAGCTCTCTAGATGCTACTATCGGGATAAATACCACCACTAGACAGGAACTCTTACCAGGATACAACAACCGTCTAAATGCGCTTATTAGACACTTGCTATGACGTAATGGAATGGTTGATTAATCAAGACTAGGGCCCAAATATCAACTTACGAATGTGCTGTTGTTATTACAGTAATAAAATACTTAAGAATACTAACAAACGCCTGAAATCACCACTGAAACTCCGCTTACTATAATGATGCTTAAAAGAATAGAAGTGAATAAAAGTTGTCAGTTGCGATCGGGACCGCGCACGACCACAACCTGAAATGCTGAACTACCGCGGGGCTTGCCTCGGAGCTTATATCGGTCCCGCTCTAGTGATTCCATGGCTTGGGATTTGCAGTTAAAATCGCTCTTACAATTGGGCCTATTGAAAACAAACCGTTTACTCACGTACATTTAGTACATTGGGGTACATTAAGGTATACAGAGGTTCGAATTAAATAAGTATTACACCGGCACGATAACACTGTAGTGTCTCTCTACGTCTATATGTGACATTTAGTAAAATAAATAGCAGTGGCCAGTCGAATATGGAGCTCAGTGGGGGTATCAGTATAAATTTTGAATTAAGTAGGCGGGTGGAGAAAGCGCCATGGTATATTTCAATTTAAAAGGAGCTCCAGGTCCAGTCGGCGGGCACACTGGCGACAGACGATTTTTTGTTGGAGTTAATGTGTGGGTCGCTATCGCTTTCGTTATTATCATTAATATTGTTTTTGTTGTTGGTATTATTGGTGTTGATCGAGGTGAGGGTTGTGTCAGAATCTTCATTAGTGGCGAGGTTTTGGTCGTGAGAGCTCGTTCGAGTAGATGCATTTTTCAAGAAAGAGTTTTCGACGAATATGAAAGGATGTTTCAAGTCTTTGATTCCGTTTTCCTTAAGGAACCCAGCGACGTTTTTGTTCAAATTGAGGGCAAGAATTTGGTAATTATAGCCGCAATCTCGGCAAACTTTGCACGATTTGAAAAGCTCTGCGAGCGAAGGGTGGCTGGAACTCAAGTTTGCGTTGATGGGGACGACATAGCGCGCATTGGAGTCGAGTAAAATACCCGAGTTATGGCCTGGAGTCTTTGTAGGGGTGGTGGGGCTGCTCAGGTCGTCTTCGCTCGATACCATACTTGTTTGCCATAAACAGTCAGAACAGAAAATAAGTCCGCAAAAGCGACAGTGATGCCTTCTTTTCCGTTGGGGAGTGAAAAAGTTGCCAAATAGCTCGAAACACTTCATACAATGAGCGCTGAAACTGTTTGGCTTCCAATGGCGATGTGTTGGTTCTGGCGGCTGAAATCCGGAATCCGCACTCTCACCAGGTTTCGCCTCACACTCATTTGGAATGGAAAAGTTGATCTTGGGTGACATTTCTCTAGGAGATGGCAAATGAGGAGCTGTCAACGGGGACTTCGGAGAATCACTGTTCTGGGGTCGCAATACAGCTGGGATACATAAGGGTTTTTTCAACCGGTATACTTGCCGCAAGTCGGTTCCATTGACACTGGCAAGATGACCAGTGGCTGCACGAGATCGATGTTTGATTCGAGGTGAAAGTTCGCTTTCTTGTCTCTCTTGAGTCGTGACATTGCTGCTCAAATTACTGAGGGCTCTCAACAAGTTTTGCTGCTGCGTGTCATCCGCCAGCGGTTCCTCCGTCATCAGGATCAAGTTTTGCAAATTAACATTGGTGTTAGAGTTGGAATTGCCCGTAGAGTTGTGATTGGAGTTCGAGTTCGAGCTCGAGCTTGAAATGCTCTGGTTTCGTTCGTAGATGTAGTTGTTGGTGGTGTAACTCAATATCGTGTTTTCGATCACGTCGCCATCTCCTTTGCAGGGGGTCGAAAACCGTCTCGTGGGCTGCGACAAGTCAAAGTTTGCTGGCAAATATAACCGATCTTTTTTGTCGGAGGTGTTTTCATCGACTTCGGAATTCCATATTGTGTTTTCGTGCTTTCTCGGCGCCATCCCGGGCAATACTTCGCGAGTATTTTTACTTTTGACTGAGCTCTGGGTGATACTACTCATCCGGGGGGCCCTTATTTGCTCGTCGTAATCAATATCGTTGTACCCATCTTCTCTCTCATTTACCAGTTTCACCCCCCTGGATTTTTGACTGTTTGCCTTTGGACTTCCTGAAGCCTGTGGTATTATGTCCGATATCACTGAATGTCCGCCAGATGGATTGAGGTACTTATCCACCGGCTTCTTTTTGAACGAAAACTGCGGTAGCAACTGCGTCTCAGTCTCTTGTATCTGTTCTGTCATGTCTTCTATTACTAGCGCTCACCATTCGACGTAAACTAAATCAAAGTGATCTTCAAAAGGATCCTGGCAAAAAAGGGAATTATTATCTGAGGTCGTGCCAGTCGCTATAGATTAGCTTGTCCCTTTCTTTTCTTTGATTGGCAGATTAACCAATTATCGATCTGACAGTAGTAATAAGGGATGGCCAGCGCGGGAGATCCCTCACCGGCCTTAGTGGGTCTACACATATCCGTTGGACGAATCTAGTAGTGTTTTAGTATACAGTATATATAACAGTAGATACTAGAAAAGCCAAACGGTTAACACCAATTTGGTAGCTTGTAGATATCGACAGTAACCGCCCATATTGGTTAGTTCCTCAACACGACATACAATGCATGTAAAATGGCTGGGAACCAAATGAAAATACACAAGATAATATTAATCCATAAAGCAGTGCTAGCCCCTTCTCTCAAGAAAACAGCCAAAGGAGGCAAGAAAAAGCCTATTTGTTAGTACTCTTCTCACTCAACGCAACGGTACAAGAGCTCACATGCGTGCAACGGGGGTATGGCCAGGTCTCGAATTGGGCCCTGAATTGGGTCATGATTGAGTCTTATTTGCGTTTGGACAGTTGACTTTATCAGCTTAGATATGCTCTTTTCTCGAATACATACAAAGAATAACTGCAACAATTTTTTCGGTATCCATGATTGATAACAATATAAGGCTAGTAGAACGATAATGAGAGGTTTTATATGGCCTGTGTTATAGTATTCTCGCTGAACTTGATAATAGAGGGCGTCGAGATAAAACCAGAATGTCACAACTGGGTAAAAAAATATTATTGGCTTTGTGCCATATTCGGGATTGGTCCACTTTCGGGTATACCATCCATGGACCTACAGGTACAAGCATGACAAGGTCGCTTTACGCTACTCTTAAAAGGGATGAGAGTGATGTTAGCTTAAACCTTTGGGTGGCTCGAGTAAGTCTTCTTAGATGTAAAGTTGAAATTAATTGTGACTTAAAAGAACTTTAAAAAAAAATCTCCCGGGGGTGAGTCGAACACCCGATCTCAAGATTACTTTGAGTTATTCATTACAGTCTCGCGCCTTAGCCAGCTTGGCCACCGGGAGGATTTCTGAAGTTGAGTACGTTTTCAGCATAGATACGGTTCCGAGAAAAGTTATGATGTTCTTACATGGACAGTTTGAACTGAAAGTGAGAATAGTTCTATATGAGACAAAATGTTTTATAATCATAAATATAACTACTAATAAGTGAGAAGCTGCATGGTCAATTATTCTGATAATATCTGACCTGTTTCCTCAGACTTCTCATTTCGTTCTCTATCAGCCAAAGAAGGCCTGTTTAGCATGTTTTCCAAGACAGCAGAATATGGAGCTTTAGTCTTAGAGGGAGGGTTTGCCAGCTTGACAGTATCGAAATAATTTTCGTAAATATTACCGTCATACTTTCCGATTGGAGCGTTAAGCAACATGTCTGGCTGTTGGAATGCATCGGTCAATGGAATTACGTGTTTCCTCAAGTTTGTGAGATAACCAGGAATTGTTGCTGCTTTTGCCTGCTTGAGGACACTTGGGGTTGCAACATTAAATGTCAAGAACTCGCCGGCAAACCCCTCCAAAATGTGGGTATGCGCGTATAAATGGGCAACGTCATCCAACACGGGCAAAGCAGACTTATCCTTGACTAAGTCGAGTCTCTGAACAAAGGTTTGCAACAAATAATGGTGGCATCTCAACTTTGAAAGTAGCACTCTATGGTAGCTGACCAAGTCCCAGTTTTCCTTTCCCGAAGATTCTAATACTTGAATAGCTTGGTAAGAAACCCTAACGATCAAAGCTTCTGTTGCCCTCAATATTGCGTTTAAGTCCCGTAAGTCCTCTTCCGACTTTAAAAGGGGTTCTTCCTGAATCATCTCCTTGGCATTCGACAAAAATGCAGTTGACCCATGTACTTTTTTGTTCTTTTTGAGAACGTCTATAACGCTTTTGATAATCGACCTACCTGCAGACATACCTAAAACATTATTGTCGCCTTCCCAAGTACATTGAACTGTCCAATCTGAAAATGCTCTACCAAAGCCGTTATACGCCGAGTATCCGTGTCCACCACATGCTTGTCTACAGTCAGTGATACAATCCCCGGCCAACCAGGTACAGGTTGACTTCAAAGAACCAGAGTCAATAAATAACGACTTAGTTTCATTGATGGCTTGTTTAATGGCCTTATCATCATTATCGTTGACTGCTTTTTCTAATTCTGACACACATTTTGAGTGCTGGTGTTCCAATCTTTTAGTGCCGACTGCCATAGCATAAGTGAGGGCTAAATATGGGATCAACCGACGTTGATGCAATGGATAGTTCATTAACTGGCATTCGAGCTCGTTATTTTCATCCGAGCCAGTTGAGTTAAACTGCCTTCTTCCGACAGCATATCTAATGGCGATCGTGACAAATCTAGCGCAGATTCTGTACGAATCAACTGCCATTCCAACTCTTCCACCTAATAAAGAAATATAGGCCAATTGCTCTAATGGAGGTAGCTTGACTTTACCTTCCCGTGAGACCTTGCAGAACTTTTGCAACATGAAAAAGCGGGGAATCTTAACACCAGAGAATTGGATCCACCCGTTGTCAACACCCTCTCGCCCCATTTTTGCGCCAATATCTCCGATACTGACACCAGGCAAAGTGTTGTGTTGGGAATCTCTCAAAGGTACTACGAATGTCTTGACGCCGTAGTCTTTACCGTGCACTATCAATCTAGCATACACAGTGGCATGAGTAGCGGAGTGCGCAGCACCACCGATCCACCATTTTGTAGCGCCGATATGTGGGGTGTTGATGATAAACTGATCGCTTTCTTCATCGAAAGTAGCAGTAGTTTCACATCCAGCAACATTCGATCCATGTCCTAATTCGGTCATCGCAAAACATCCGTAAAGGCATTTGATTTTTTCTGTTTCCTTAGTACGGCACCAATAGTTATATTGCTCGTTCGTCCCGTTACCCCTGATACAGTTGACATGCAAAGACAAATTAACGCTTATTCTAATTCCAGTAGATGGGTCGTATACAGTGAGCAAATTAAGTCTTCTGTTGAACTCTTCGAGGGTATCGCGTTCGATATACCGACTCATTCTATTAATTCTCAACGCAGACAATTCACGCAACTGAGCAGTGCCAGCCTCATAATCCTTATAGCTACCGCTTAATATGGGATCCCTTTCTAGCGATTGGTAAAGTCTCAACACGAGATCCGATTCTCTTGGCGATCCTTCGAGAAACTCATGCATCAATTTGAGATCAAAAGTATTTTGCAGCCTTTCTAACTCAATGGATTGAGAAGGGTTTGGTGGTTCACTGCTATTTACAGTATTACGTACGGGCATATTGTCACTATAGTGTTGAAGTGACGGTCGAAATATGAAAAAATCAGAAGTTTATATATATACCACTCCCCTCTTTGTAAACCTGTGGGGTAGCCGTTACCCTTTTTTACTATGCGCTCAACGTAGTATGATTTTCTGCATCTTAATATCCGATTATCCAGTGCCATTGAATTTAACAATACATGAGCACTACATAGAACGTCTAACGTGTATATGATATAGTAACATCGGAAACTTTTCATTGCTAATTAAATTAGCCGGCCTGTTTTAAAGAGACTAATAAGATTAAGCGGTGTAATGAAACAAAGTTTGATTCGGCACGGGTAGTCACTGTGCGAATCTGAAACCCACATGTGTACTACTGCTTATCGATGAAATTGTTTCAACTGTAGGTTCCTCGTACTTTTAAAATATATGGGTGAAAAGGGTATGGGAGATGAAAGTTTGATGCTCGGTTGGAGAACTCCTCCGGTTATCCCAGAGTTTCCGAATCAATCTGCAAAAAAAAGCCAACTTGAGGGCGTCTAAGACTGGAGTAAAAGCAAAATGAGCCTGTCATGTCTAGATATGGATCGTATACTACAATTCATGAGTACCTCAAGTATATATATTTCAGAGCCAATAAATAACAATTTTCATGAAATCATAAGATTTTTAAATAACGGTGATGTAGAAAAATGACTAAAATTGTACCAGAAGACTACCTCACGTTTAGTTAGATAAAATGTCAGCAGTTTCTTCGGACTTCTCATTCCTTTCTCTATCAGCCAAAGATGGTCTATTCAACATGTTCTCTAAGGCAGCAGAGTAAGGAGCCTTAGTTTGCGATGGTGGGTTGCTCGCTTTGACTATTTCAAAGTAATTTTCGTAGACGTTACCATCATACTTACCAATGGCAGAATTGATAAGCATATCAGATTGTTGGAATGAATCAGTCAACGCAACGACATGTGGTCTGATTTCCTTACATAAATCTGGAATGTACCTAGACGTCATTTCAGACACCAACTTTGTTGGCAAGACCGAGTAGGTTAAAAAGTCACCAGAGAATTTTTCCAAAACAATTGAAGAAGCGTATAATCTTCCTAATGATTCCAAATAAGGAACCAATTCCTTGTTTTCAATAGTGTCAACTCTGTCCAAGAATTCTTTCAACAAATAGTGGTGAGCCTTCAATTTAGAAATGGTGACCATTTCGGCGCCGACAAAATCAAAGTTACCCTTATTGACTTTCAAAGTTTGGTAGCCTTGGTAACAAGCTCTGATGATAGCAACTTCGATAGCATGCAACACCTTTCTGAGATCTTTCAAATCGGCGACTGAATGCAACACCGGTTCCTCATTTAAGTATTGCTTAGTGTTGCTCAAGAATGATGAAGAGCCCTTGACTTTCTTGTCGTTCTCAACAACAGAGATAACATGCTTAATCAATGGTTTACCAATAGACATGGCCAAAACATTATTATCACCTTCCCAGGTGCATTGAACTACCCAGTCATTGTATGCTTTCCCGAAACCGTTGTATGCCGAGTAACCGTGACCACCACAAGCTTGTCTACATTGGTCAATGACTTCAGCACCAGCCCAAGTACAAGTAGACTTCAAGGAACCCGAATCGACAAACAAGGATTTCATATCATCAATTGATTCCATGATCTTACCCATGTCATTATCTGCAACAGCGGCATCCAAGTTGTCCAAAGTAGATTCAATGGTCTTTTCTAACTTCAAAGCACCAGCCGAAAAAACGTACGCCAACGCCAAGTAAGGTAATAAACGACGTTGGTGCAATGGGTAATCAAGTAATTGACATTCTAAGCCGTCGTCGTTCTCAGAAGAGCCCGCTTTGAATTGTCTTCTGGCGATAGCGTATCTCAAGGCAATAGTGGAGAATCTAGCACTGACTCTGTACGAATCAAGGACCATCATCACTCTACCACCTAATAAAGCGGAGTAAGCCAATTGTTCCAAAGGCGGTAATTGGACCTCACCATCTTGAGACACTTTACAGAACTTTTGCAACATGAAAAATCTTGGAATTCTAACGCTGGAAAATTGAATCCATCCGTTATCAATACCATCTCTACCCATCTTGGCACCAATATCACCAAGAGACACACCAGGCATAACATCGTGATTGGAATCTCTAATTGGAACCACAAAAGTCTTGACACCAAAGTCTTCTCCATCGACAATCAATCTGGCGTAAACGGCTGCGTGGGTGGAAGAGTGAGCTGCACCGCCGATCCACCATTTCGTGGCGCCAATGTGAGGGGTATTGATGATAAATTGGTCGTTCTCCTTGTCAAAAGTAGCGGTAGTTTCTAAGCCTGCCACATTCGAGCCGTGTGCCAACTCAGTCATGGCGAAACAACCGTAAATCCCCTTGAGTCTTCCGGTTTCCTTTTCCCAAGTCCAAAAGTTCATTTGCTCAGCGGTACCATTCCCTCTAAGACACGAAAGAAACAACCCCAAGTTGATTCCCACCCTGGTGGACAATTGGGGATCAAACACACCAATGATCGACAATCTTCTGTTGAATTCGGCAACAGTGTCCGTTTCCAAATATCTGGCCAAACGACTGATTCTAACCGCCGTCAATTCACGTTGCTGATCCTTGGTCAAGTCGTAATATTTAGGTGTCGCCGCCAACACTGGATCTCTTTCCATTTGTTGCGTCATCCTTTTGAGGAGTTCGGCTCTGTCCTTACTGCCTTCTAAAAAGTAGTGCATTTGAACCGGGTCAAACTTGCTGGCGGCTCGTTCCACTTGAATCGACGCCCCCGGGTTGGGTGGTGTGGCCGAATTAACTCTATTTGTAGCAGCAACCATATCAATCAATTCAAATGTTGATTCCTATAACCTAGAATATGTATAATTGAAAACTAGTCCTAGTTTTACTATTACGTTGGGATTGTAGAAGAAAAAAGAAAACTAAAGGAACGATGATGATTATATACAATTTTCCAACTAAAGCTTTCTCTCCACAAAATTAATGGCCCCATCATTACTATCGCTATTTCCGTTAGTATTAGGGATTTTACGCGCCGTTTCGAAGTACCGCACATGCTGGTGCCAAATCTACCGAGGTTCGAGGTAGCGCGGTACCGAGGCAAAATTAACAATAATTACAATCTGATGGAATCTAATTTAGGTGAGAGCTTACCTAAGGAAGAAAATAGGAACCATACTAGCGATGAATTTATCACATGCGGTAGAAATTGTAACAAACTTCAATATGCCTAGGGAACACTAGGCAATCGTAGGATGTCCGGGCACGAGTGCATGTCGTACGATGTTATAGCGTGATAGTTATCGGAAAAATGATAAAGAATGACAAAGAAACGGGCTTGTGTGTTGAAATAGCGGCGGTTAAACCGGTCGGCAAGTGATAGGTTAGCCGACTGTGGGGTAGGTTCAACCTCGGACTTGTGCGAGGAGGGGACGGCAAGCGAGGAAGAGCCATGTTATCGGTGGTAGGCGCGCGATGAGATCGCCGGAGACAAGAAAAAGCACATGACGCGGCACGGGACTTCTAGGACTGGTAAGGGAATGATTTGGTATTGGTAGCACCACTGGTAACGGCACCGTTCGTGCGCCTCGACAGCTTGATAGTGTAGAGACAGCAGTATTGGGACATCAAGTAAGAAAACGGAGTGAAAATTTTGGTGGGCGAGGAATCGAGAAGACTGGGGAGGATGGGTGAACGGTCGAATTGTGTAGTTGCACATCTGGTTTCAGCTTCAGTGTCTGGATTCGCAGTCCATGTTAGACGGCAATGGTAGAAGCGTTCTCTCTTACAGGTTTTACAAGACAGCAGGATTCTGTCTGAATAAGGTCACCGTGATTACAGTCGTTTAAAGTAGCAAGAGTGAGCTTAGTGACTAGTACTGAGCCTTCAGACATCGCTAGGTGTCTTGCTCTGCAGCACTTGCCTACATTAAAAGGCATTCGACTTCAAGAAGCGTTTTTATTCATATGATATAGCATATATGTACAGTAAAAAAATGTGCCACTGGAAACCCACAGAAGTTACCACTGCTGACCCACGAGGAAACAAAAAAAACCCGTGATTCAGCATTAAGAGCATTTTCTCTCAAGGTGTGAATGGCGCATCATGGTAGAGTCAGTTTCTTATAATTGAGGAACCAACATTTCCATCAATGGCGATTGGATGAATGCAACACCAGCAGCGAACAACGTTGCGTTTAACGCAATAGTGAAAGCTGGGGTTTTGGTGATTTGCTCAAGCTTAGATTCAGCCTTTGGAGTTGGGATACGACCAGACATGATATTATTTATTGATGTAGATTAACTGGTGATGGTAAAAGACGTAGCTTTAAGGAAGAGAAAACTTTTATTGTCGAGGTAAAATAATGTCACGTGATGAGATTTGCTCAATTTTTTTATTTGGTGTTAGTTATCTGGCCGTCCATAATTTGAAAGAGCTAGTATATTCGTGCAAATATCGGCAAAATGGCTTCAGTTAACGTAGACTTGGGCGTAACAGCAGACAACACCTACTCTTTAAGTGGTAAGCAGTTGAAATTCAATTCTGAGAATGATATTGAGCCCTACTTGAACGAAATCAAGTCTAAAACTAAACTATTGAAGTTGGATTTTTCGGGAAACACAATTGGCGTTGATGCATCCAAATCACTTGCTGATGCTATATTGATGCATAAAGCTTCACTCGTTGAAGTGGACTTTTCAGATTTGTATACTGGAAGGTTGAACACGGAAATCCCCCAATCGTTGCAGCACATTTTGCCAGCATTGTTGCAATGTCCATACTTAAAAGTGGTTAATTTGAGTGACAATGCATTTGGATTGCAGACTATCGACCCCATAGAAGACTATTTGGCTAAAGCAGTGTCGATTGAGCATTTGATCTTATCCAACAATGGTATGGGACCATTTGCGGGTGCAAGAATTGGGAAGTCTCTTTACAAATTGTCGCAGGCAAAGAAAACGCACGGAAAGGTTTCGTTGAAAACATTCACGTGTGGTAGGAATAGGTTGGAGAACGGCTCTATGAGCTATTTATCTGTTGGATTGAGGAACCACGAAGACTTGCAAGTTGTCAAGTTGTATCAAAACGGAATCAGGCCTAGCGGCATAGCGAACTTGATCAAGAATGGTTTATCACACAATAAGAGCTTACAAACCATCGACTTGCAAGACAACACGTTGACCACAAAAGCATCTATTGCGTTGGCAAACTCATTAGCGAACTGGAATAACTTACGCGAGTTGAATGTTAATGATTGCTTGTTGAAGCCTCAAGGCTCGTTGAAGTTGTGCCAAGCGCTTGCTGAAGGCATGGTGAGAGAGAAATTTCACACATTAAAAATACAATATAATGAGTTGGAAGCGCCAAGCTTGGAATATTTGTACGCTGCTATTGAAAAGAAGTTACCAAATTTGAAATTGTTAGAATTGAACGGGAACAGATTTGATGAGGATGCAGATTTTATTGAAAAAGTTAACAAATTGTTCGAGCGTAGGAGAACAGGGGAGCTCGATGAGCTAGATGACTTAGAAGAAATGGACAGCGACGAAGAGCAAGAGGAAGAGGACGAGGAAGAAGAAGACGAAGAATACGAGGAAGAAGTAGACATCGATGATTTAGAGAAAGAATTGGCTGGTGCTCATGTCCAAGATAAAGACAAAGGCGTTGACGACATTGCCGGTGACCTCGCCAAAACTCATATTCAATAAATCAGCTTGTTTATATAGCTCTAATAGATATACAATTTTTATGTTGGTGTAAAAATATGTTTTTTTAAGTTAGTGCGAAGGCACTCTCAAGGTGAATCCACATCTCTTCTGTATTGCATTTTTATAGATCCGTCGAAGCATATGTCGAGCCTCTTCAAGCTCTCTATTCAAGGGGTAAGATCATTCGATCCAGAGAGACATGAAACTATTCAGTTCGGGTTTCCATTGACATTAATATGTGGACAGAACGGGTGTGGTAAAACTACTATAATTGAATGTTTGAAGTATGCAACTACAGGGGATCTACCGCCGAACTCCAAAGGAGGCGCTTTTGTAAATGATCCCTCAATAGCATCAAGGAATTCGGTTACAGCACAGGTCAAATTGGCATTTTTAAATGCCAGTGGGAAATCGATGATCACAACGAGAACGATGCAATTGACTAAAAAAAAAGCCCGATCAGGAGCCTCCTCGAACACATTCAAAACACTCGACGGACAATTGGCAGTGATGCACAAAGGTGAGAAGACGACTATGAGTACCAAAAATGCTGAATTGGATAGCTCAATTCCGCTATATCTCGGTGCATCCAGAGCAATTTTGGACTATGTTATATTTTGCCATCAGGATGATAGTTTATGGCCGTTGAGCGAAGCGTCGGTATTGAAAAAGAGATTCGATGATATATTTGAGGCCCTGAAATTCACGAAGGTACTTGATAACTTGAAATCAATAAAAAAGGATATGTCTACCGATATCAAGTTAATCGAACAAAGTGTGCACCACTTGAGAATAGACAAAGACAGAGCAAGAAAGATTAATGAAAAGGTTAAAAAACTAGAGGAGCTGGTGGAGTCATACAGTGAAAGTATCGCATCTATCACTATCGAAATTGAAGAGAAAGAAAAAGAAGCAGAATCATTGTTTCAATCCAATCAACAATTCCAAGAGACACTATCCAAATTAGAACATTTGAGGTTCATACAAAAGTCTTATCTGGAACAACACGAGCGCCTACAGAAGTCAATAGAAGTATTACAAGAAACGGACAGTGAATTGATGTTCCTTCTAAATAACCATGAGGCCAACACAAACGAAAAATCCAAGTTACTTCAGCAATTGAAAACTACGCGCGGAGCTCTTGTGGAGAAACTTAACTTCAAAAGGAACGAATATAACCAAGCGATTAGGGCAGAAGGTTCATTAAGGTCTAAAGAAGACACCTACAAAGAAAACAATATTGAAATAATTGACATTATCCTTAACAACCAAAGTGCTTTCAACCTAGCTTATCAAGAAAATCAACTTAAAGAGAGGGCAACAATTGACGAAATAAGGGTCGTTATGGAAAATAAATTAAAAACTCTTCACTCTGCTTTTCAAAACCTTCTAGATACTCACAGAGAAAACGAAATGTTGATCGAAAGAGACCTTCAAGGGCATACCAACGCCATAAACAGGGAATTACAGCACCAAGAATATTGCACTCAAGATATCGAGAAAGGGAAGTCAAGAATCGCCGATCTAACTGGAAAGCTCGAACTACTACAATACAATGAAGGCAACATAGAAATCGAAAAGTCGCAGCTAGATAGCTTGGTATCTAAATATGAAGAGAGAAAAAAGTCCGATAGTATAAAGCAGTTAGAGTTGAAGATCGAGTCCTGTAATTCGCAACTCTCAATTTTAGAGCATGACATTGATGAATTAAACAAGAAAATTTCTTCCAGCAATAGACAATCCGATTTATATGCCAAGATGTCCTTGCTCAAGGAGTCAAATTCTCATAAGTCTACTGCATCCTCGAAAATAATATCGAGCCATCTGAAAACATTTAAAGATTTGGTTGGCGAGGAGCTAAATCTTAAAACGTGCGAAAACCTCTTAAGCGAGAAAGTTTCACTCATTCAAAGTCATGCTGCTTCTCAGGAGAGTATTTTAAATAGTATCAGGAAGACAAGGGATTCTACTCAAGCATTATTGGACTCAAAGAGTACTCTTTCGGAAAATCACCAAGTTAGGCTAAGGAATTGCAAGGAAATAATTTTGAAAGAAATAACGGAGAATGAAATAGAACAGTATGAAAAAATCCTAGAAGATTTACAAGAAGATTTCCGTGACACTCTGGAAGCGTTGAATACCTTCGAGGTCACTAGGCAGTTTAAACTTAAATCCATTGATATAGCAGAAAAAGACAAACATTGCACCTTGTGTTTAAGACCATTTGATTCAGCAGGTTTAGAAAAATTCGTTCAATTATTGAAAGAGGATGTGAAGAAAATGAAAGTTGAGGATTTAGTGAAGAATGTTGAGATATCGAAGAAGGACCTTGATTCAGCGAAAGCAATAAATGCAGAGGTCTTACAATATAGAAAGTTGTCCCAAGAAATTATCGAGCTTAAGTCAGAAATTGAGGAGGCCCGTTTAAATCTCGATAAGGAAAATCAGAATGTAGAACATGAACAGGAGAAGTTAGACGAATTCCGTAAAAAGCGGGAGCTATTAAGCTCCTTGAAAACACCCGTATCAGATATTCTAAGGATAAATCATGAAATGATGGAAAATGATAAGCAGCTCAATGAGTTACAAAATGAGTTGTCAGACTACGGAGCTTCCACAATGTCCGTCGGAGAGTTACAGTCAATCCAGCAACAGAAAAATATGGAAATAAAGAGTTTGCGTCTCCAAATAAACGAAGATAATGAATTGAAACTCCTCAAGCAAAGAGAGTTATCAAGGTTAGAAAGTAACATAAAAGATAAGAAGCTAGTCATTAGTAATTTAGAAAGATCTTTGCTTGATGTGACTAATCTCAAAGAGTCAATAAAAGACAATGAACTGCGGATCAACGATTTGGTCCAACAGAATGCCAGCATCAAAAAAGAGTTGGATAAATTGTACGTAATAAGGGATGCTAAGAAAGCTGAATTGAATGAAGTACTGCGAAGAAATTATGCGGCAAGGGAGAAGGAAAAGGGAGAGCTAGACAGGGCCGAGCACATTGTTAGCACCTTCAAGGATATTCACGATTATATCAACACATTCTTGAGTAAAGATCTTCCTAAGCTTACTGAAATAGAACATGAGATAAGTGAATTAGAAGCCTCGACAAGGAACATCCAACTAGAAATCGATGATATTGATATGCAAGTCAAGATAAATGAGAAAGCTATAGGAGAATCATCCAACATTAGAAGCAATATTCGTGATAATTTGGAATATAGAAACCTTCAGTCACAGATGGAAGAAGTGGATGATCAAATCCATGATATCGATAGTACAAACGCAAAATTAAAAAAAGATGAATATCAGGAATCGTCCCGAAATTTAAGAAGCTTACTAAGTAGATTAAACGCTGAATATGCTGGCAAAGTCGGCGAAGTCAGACAGATGAAGGATCAAATCAAATCGTTGCAGAACGAGCTCCATGGCGATTATAAGGATATTGATAGGACCTTTCACGAAGAGTGGATCAAGCTACAAACCAATATGTTGGTCTCAAATGATGTGCAAACATATTCAAAAGCACTCGACAACGCTATTATGAAATATCATAGTATGAAAATGGAAGATATAAATAGAATTTTAAGTGAGTTGTGGAGACAGACATACAAAGGTACTGATGTGGATTCTATAGCGATAAAAAGCGATGTCAACGTCCAGGCCAAAGGAAATAGGTCATATAACTATCGTGTGGTTATGTATAAACAAGATTCAGAATTGGATATGAGAGGAAGATGTTCGGCCGGTCAGAAGGTATTAACTAGTATCCTTATTAGGCTAGCTTTGGCAGAATGTTTTGGGGCCAACTGTGGAATGATCGCTTTAGATGAACCAACAACTAATCTTGATCTGGAAAATACGGAATCATTAGCACAAGCCTTGAATAGGATAATTGAATTTAGAAAGAATCAGAAGAACTTCCAATTGATTGTCATCACCCATGATGAAAAGTTTCTAAGCCATATTAATGGAGATCGATTCACAGATCACTTTTATCGAGTTCAAAGAGATGAGCGCCAAAAATCCATAATTAGAAGCTTGCCAATCAGTCTTATTCAAGAGGACTAGCTTTGTATCATTATGGACACGGCACGCATGAATATTCTCTTCATTCAATGGCCTTCAGGCTTCTCTTGAATAGGGAATAAGTCGAAACCGGACTTGCTTTATGAGTCAGGTCATTAGGCTTCGAAAGATCCTTCTTCTTTTGCTCTAAAAACTTATCCTTTTCTATCCAAGCACTTTCCAACCACTTCTCTAGCTTCTTCCTTTTGGAGGGTATTCTTGCCAATTGCTTTGTTCTAACGTCTATATGTATTGTAATAGGCTTGGAAGAAAAAAATATTTCGAGTAAGGTCGGGGACTCGAAGTTGGACAGCATATCAGACTGGAGACAGGGTAACGAGGTCGTGCTTCTTTCATGGACCATGTCGTAAGAGTAAGGTATCTCAGTAAACTGTCTGATTTCCTTGTTTGCATTTTCGTAGTGATCGTAAAGATTTCCCTTCTGATATAGAATAGTAACATCGTAAAGTTTATTGAACTTGAAATGTTCTCTACCATTGATTGTTGATATAGCATTGTAAAAGCCAGCAAACCTGGGATATAAAACATTTTGGAAGACGGGCAAGAAAAATTTTTGAGCCTGCTTTCGTTGTAGAACGGCATCCTCATAAGTCCAGATGTTTACTTCAGGGAACAACACAATCCATTCAGGGCCTTTATTTTTGAGCATGGTCCTAAAGACGGCCTCGCTTAGTGGTTCTTCTAACTGCCAGTTCTCGTCGCACTTGGCCATGTTGAGCAAAACCCTCAAAGATGGCACACGCCATATTCTAAACCAAGAGAAGAAGTTGATTCTTGGAAGCGTCAAATTCTCAAACGGTGACGAAAAGTTATCGGTATTCGTTGACTCCTCTCTATTTGAATGCTTGGCTAAATGTGCCATGACTATATGATCTACCAACGATTTGTGATTGCTTATAAGAACAGCAGAATCTGCATTAATATCGTCGCCTGTAATGACAAACAGGACATTATTTCTTTCCTATATCTGTCAGTTTTTTGATCAGCTTACAACACACAGTGAACTTACTAAAAAATGGAGGCACAAATGCCAAAATGTTGCTGCCAAAACTCTCTTAAAGGAGCTGATACTTTCAGGAAAGGCGTAATATAATCCTAAGCACCACACCGATACTAGTTTGTACGTAAAAATGGCTGCTAAAAGCACATATATCATTGTTATTCCCTGAGCTGTCAGTGAAATGGAGGCAAAACTTAGATTAGCTTCAGGAACCACTCCCAAATGTTGGATTAGCTCCATTTTGAATACCCTTTCTCTTCTTAAGCTCTTGCTTTTTATTATTTCACTTCATTATTTATTCGAAGCTTGTTCGGTATCCACAAACAGTTGCAGCGTGCGGCTCAATTTTTTTTTTTTTTTCTCTCACCTTTTTTTTTTTATGAACCAAGTACCGATGAGATTGATAAATAGAGCAGTTCTATAGTCTGCCAAAGCTTTGAGTCAAGAGTAGTTTCAGTATGTCCCGTTTAATTGTGAAGGGTCTCCCTAAGTATTTTACGGAAGAAAATTTGAAGGGGCATTTTTCTAAACAAGGAGATGTAACTGATGTTAAGCTCATGAAGAAGAGAAATGGTGAGTCGAGAAGATTTGCTTTCATAGGGTACAAGTCATTCGAGGATGCAGAAAAGTCGGCAAGATTTTTCAACAAATCATTCATCGACACAGCAAGAATTGATGTGGAGTTAGCAAAGACGTTTTCAGACCCTTCGGTGCCATTATCGTTCAAGGAAAGAAGAAGATTGAATGAAGAAAAACTCAGAGAACAGGAAACAAGATTGCTTGAACAGGAGCAGCAGAGACATTTCAAAAAGAATAAAACAAAAAAGTCACACCTTGACAACGAGATCGAGAATAACCCCAAATTGAAGGAATTTATGGAAGTTATGAAGCCTTCTCACCAAGTGAAATCTTGGGCGAACTTTGATATGGCAGACGGCTCTGGTGCCCCATCTTCACGAGCATTAGCTGACGAGTTGGCAAGACAGGACGGAGGTGACTTAGGTGGTATCAACAAAGAAACCGGGGCCCAGCATGTTTCTTCAGCGCCTGAAGGAGGAAGCGATGACGAATACGAAGATTTTACGAGAAAGCTGTTAGATGATGACGGAGTGCAGTCGCAAGAAGATGAACAAATGTTGAACTTAAAGGATTTGCCGGAAGAGCAGGATAAGTTGGCCATGGACGAAAATGTGACAGATCTCGACTGGCTCAAGTCTCGAAGAAGGCGTATGAAAGATAATGAAGATATTGAAGTGAAAGAAGATGTCCGACAAGGTGATAGAGACACCAGTGCGGTGTTGGATAAACCAGAAGAGCCAGTGGTCATCCAGGAATTCCTGGAGTCAGCCGAAGAAAAAACTGTAAGATTAATATCAGAGACAGGACGTCTCTTTATAAGAAATATTTTATACACATCAACAGAGACCGAATTTCGCGATCTTTTCAGCAGGTACGGACCTCTTGAAGAAGTACACATTGCGATAGATACTCGTACTGGCAAATCCAAGGGATTTGTTTATGTACAATTTACTAAAAGTGATGACGCCGTGTCGGCCTACCATGCATTAGATAAACAAATTTTTCAAGGTCGATTATTACACATTTTACCAGCAGAAAAGAAAAAAGATCATAGGCTAGATGAATTCGATTTGAAGAATTTACCGTTGAAGAAACAACGTGAATTGAAAAGGAAAGAACAAGCATCAAAATCGCAATTTAGTTGGAATTCTTTGTATATGAATACCGATGCAGTATTGGCATCAGTTGCAGCTAAACTTGGTGTTCCCAAATCTCAATTGATTGATGCGCAAAGCTCTAATTCCGCCGTCAAACAAGCTTTAGCAGAGGCTCATGTTATTGGCGATGTGCGGAAGTACTTCGAGAGTAAAGGTGTAGACCTAACGACTTTCGATAAGAAAGAAAGGGACGACAAAGTCATTTTGGTCAAGAATTTTCCGTTTGGAACGACTATAGAAGAAATTGGCGATTTATTCTCTCAGTATGGGCAGTTGAAGAGGATGCTCATGCCTCCGGCCGGGACTATTGCTATCGTTGAATTCCGCGATGCTCCAAGTGCCAGAGCTGCCTTCACAAAATTAGCATATAAGAGGTTCGGGAAGAGTATTATATACCTTGAGAAAGGGCCAAAGGACTTATTCACTCGCGAGCCTTCGAATGATGAAAGTACTAGTACCTCTGAGAAGTCTCAGGAATCAGCAGTGGAAGCCAAGGTAAGTGCTCATGATATAATGGAAGAGTCAAAGGGCGAAGATGAAGGGGAGTATATTGAAGGACCAACAGTATCCGTCTTCGTTAAGAACTTGAATTTTTCGACCACTTCGCAAGACTTATCGGCGTTGTTCCAGCCTCTACCTGGCTTTGTTGTTGCCAACGTGAAAATGAAGCCAAATCACAAGGAACAAGGCAAAATGCTCAGCATGGGTTTCGGCTTTGTTGAATTCAGAACTAAAGAGCAAGCAAATGTAGCCATTTCCACGTTAGACGGTCATGTTTTAGATGGTCATAAGCTACAATTAAAATTATCTCATAGACAAAGCGGGACAAAACCCTCCTCCACTAGACCTGATAATTCCAACAAATCCAGCAAAATTATCATCAAGAATTTGCCTTTCGAAGCTTCTCGTAAAGACGTTTTGGAATTATTTGGTGCTTTTGGTCAATTGAAATCGGTCAGAGTGCCTAAGAAATTTGACAAATCTGCTAGAGGGTTTGCCTTCATCGAGTTCGTGCTAGTGAAGGAGGCAGAGAATGCAATGAATCAATTGGAAGGTGTCCATTTGCTCGGAAGAAGGCTTGTCATGCAATATGCTGAACAAAACTCTGACGATGCTGAGGCTGAAATAGATAAAATGACAAGAAAAGTCAAAAAGCAAGTTGCTACACAACAGTTAGCAGCTGCAAGGTTAGCCGGCAAAGGTAAGCGAGTAGATTTAGAGGGTGATGATGCCGATGATTTCGACACCGTAAGTTAGTATGCATTCTATAGCGAAATAAACGATAAAGTTTGACAAGCGCGAACAAGCCGACTAAGATTTTTGAAACTAGCTGTAGTAGTTTGTTTAGCCCGAACAACTATAAAGTATGTTCAGGCTTAATATATTGACTCCTTTTAGTTTGACAAGGACTTCTTTTTTCAGTAATAAAAATCTTTCGTTGTTAAGTCTTGACAAATACAAAGTAGCTTTTGCAAATTCAAAGAATGCTCAGCTGGCATCAGGACAAGGAACAAAATATCTAAGTTCCAATATGGCGATATTGAAATCGTCCTTTGGACCTAGCCTTTTCAAGGGGGTAAAGATCACTTCAGTGACCAAAAAGACTGTTATTCAGCAATCGAGAAATATTAGGAATAGTGACACTTGGACAAGATACAATAGGTTTTATGGTCGCAGCAAGTGGAATGGACTTAAATGGCCGGCAATATTCACGGGGGTCTTCTGCGTAAGTACAACCGTGGTGATTCCTTATCTTTTTGACTATACGCCACTCTCAGCCCTTAAGAGAATGCCATTTGCGCTTGTGTATTCGATTATAGCTTTGAACGCTGCTGTATTCTTGATGTGGAGAGCGCCACAATTTTCAAGGTTCCTCACCAGGTATGGCTTGTTAGTCAAAGAAGATATGTATTCCACTTGGACGATGTTAGGAGCTGCCTTCTCACACCAAAGTTTGCTGCACCTCATGGTTAACATGTTTGTCTTGCATTCTTTCGGTACAACGTTATGTTCTATGATCGGCGTGGCAAACTTTGCTACGATGTATCTCAATTCAGCAGTAATATCGTCGTTTGTCTCAATTTTAGTTCCTACATTAGCGAGATCTACACTTTCTTTTGGCTCATTAGGTGCATCGGGGGCCATTTTCAGCGTTTTTGGAGCATTTTCCTATTTATTACCTAAAGCACCGTTAGCATTTTTCTTTATTCCTGTACCGGGAGGAGCCTGGATTCTTTTTTTGGGTACGTTAGCTTACAATATTGCTGGAAGCGTTCTTAGGTGGGGTAAATACGACTACGCGGCCCATATTGGTGGCTCCTTAGCAGGAATAGCTTACGGTTGGTGGTACGACAGGAAACGAAAGGAGATGTTTGCCAGAAGAAGGCGCTCTCCTGTGTTTTGAAGAAGATACTTGAATGTAATTC
This sequence comes from Debaryomyces robertsiae, assembly GCA_030566065.1. NCBI lineage: Eukaryota > Fungi > Ascomycota > Pichiomycetes > Serinales > Debaryomycetaceae > Debaryomyces > Debaryomyces robertsiae. The sequence continues at coordinate 424,274 of JAJMHL010000008.1, forward strand.
TAGACCTTGATGCAAGAAAATCGTAATATTATAAAATTCACATAAGCTTATGTTATATGACTGAATGTTCTGTAAATAGTCAGCACTCCCTTTACGTAAAAGTAGACCGTAAGTTAATTTAAATATACAATGAATCAAATCATGAATGCTAGTCGTCGAAGACATCTGAAAATGCTCAAGCAAACGAAACGCTCTTCTTTTTGTTTTTAGCGACAGAATCAGATGCATCTTCGGCCTTCTTAACCCTCGCATTTTTTCGTCTATTGGCCCTTGCTACAGATGCCTTGTTTTTCAACTCAGTTTTCTTTCCTTCTAATTTATCTTCCTTCTGTCTTTCCTTTCGTTCGATTTCTTGCCTCTTCAATTCCCTTATTTCTTCCAATCTCCTAGATTTTTCCAACTTACTTTCATTGACCTGGTCATATTTATCATTAATAGACTTTACGAGCCGACTCATTGTCAACGTATCCTTATCGTCAACGAACTTTTTGCCCTTCTTCCCGCGTTTGGCCTTAACACCTGGTATGACAGCCTTATTCAATGTTGGAATACTTAATTGATCCTCACGGTACTCCTTCCCACTCTTGGCTCCGTACAACCTTATCTTTGCTTGTTCTTTTTTGATTGCGGCCTTCGATGGCTTCTTTACTTTCGCTTTCTCTGTTAACTGAGGTTTGTTCATCATTAAGTTCCTCGCAGCTGCGTCTGAACTCACTTCTGACTCGACCGAACGAGTCAGGTTTTGAGTTTTGCTTCGCTTGGCAGTTTTCGATTGTCTAGGCGCCATATGAGTCCAGTAGATAGGTCAGTCCGTCTATCAGTTTTTTCAACGGTTTACATAGTATGGTATGAAAAAAAAATTGAGAGATGTACATTGAGCCGCATCTTGTAAGAAGAGGCTCACGTGACAAAAATAAAGAAAGATTTCAAAAAAAAGAATTTTCCGATACCGGGAGTCGAACCCGGGTTTGCTCGGTGAAAGCGAACCGTGCTAGCCGTTACACTATATCGGATTGTTGTTGAAAGATGTTAGTCTTCAATTAATATGACATAGTTTATGCGCTGCGGCCTGCTGTCTCTAATCCTAGGGTGCGGAAAGTGCCACGATTGCACGAGGGTAACGATAATAAGATTTTGGACTGGGGAATATTGGCTACGCATTCTAGGATAAAGGGAGACGAAGACGTAAAAAGTGCAATGAGGCCCTTACTTAATAGTATATTTAACCAATTCGCAGCCAAAAATGTAAGGGGTGTATAGAACAAACGAATCCCTGTTTTGACAAGAGGCCATACCACGGTTCCTTCTACAACTTAGCTCAAGATGCGTTCCGCTCAACAGCTCCTGACATCTCTTCAGTTTCGTAAGCTTCCCGTCATACGGTTTATTAGACATTACAGTTACTATTATACTTTCACAAAGTTGGCCGTTCGTTATAGACATAGACATACACACACGAATAACTTTGTAAAACTTAAACAGACCCTGCCTGCTTGTTCTCGTCTGGTTTATTAAGGTCCTCTAATCTCGCGATTGGTCTTTCCGCTTGAGGAGTAACCCTAAACGCGTGTCTCGTACCAGCAGAGTCCCAATCGAGGATAGGTGTATGGGACACTCTTCTGTTGTCCCAGACAACCACACTGTTTGGCTCCCACTTGACTCTCGCCTGCAAGTCGTGCGAGTTGGCGATATGGTCGTACAAGAAATTCAATAAGGACTCACTTTCTTCTTCTTTCAATTCAACAATTTTCCTTGAAAATCCGGGGTTGACATAAAGTATCTTGTCTCCCGTGACTGGGTGGATTCTAACAAGTGGGTGAACATTGCTGACGGGAGCTCTTCTCACGGCACCGCCCTCATTCCTAGAGTATTGGGCTTGGTCCTCGGACGTATGCAAAACGTGCAAGCCATCTAAAATTCTTTTGAATTCAGGAGACAACCGGTTGTACGCTTCTACTGTATCAGCAAAAAGAGTGTCACCACCTGATTCAGGTCCCTCGATAACAGAGAAAAACGTTGTTCCTGGTGGCTGCAACTCGTAACTAACATCGGAGTGCCACAACACTAAGCTTGTTCTCTCTTTGAAAGAATATTCTTCTTTGCCCTTGGACCTTCTGTACACAACGTGTATTTCTGGAACTCCTTTAGGAGACCCTGAAGTAGGGTGGATATGCAATGGACCAAAGTGTTTCCCATAGTCTCTAACGAATTGAGGCCCTTGACTTGGAAAATCTTGATCCCGGAAAATAACAAGACCTCTTTTTGCGACAAGCAATGCAAGCTCATCTTTACCCGCGTCGTCGAGTTGAGAAAGTTGAACTCCAGTTATTTCAGTACCAAGCTTAGGGGTTACATTTTTTAATTGATACTTTGTATCTTTTGGAAGTAAGTTTGCATAACTAGAATCTGCCCTGGAGCCTGCATCGACATGTTTGAAAAATTTTAAGGGAGGTAAAGATTCCTTGACATCCCAGGTGGGCAAGAACTCAGGATGCTTGGATTCTGCTCGGTGGTCCTTAGGCACCGTCAAAACCCCTTCTCTTGAGGATTCATCTTGCTCTTTTTTAAACAAATTTTTAGGCGAAGTGTAACGAGCTGGAGCCATTGTGTAGAATTACTCTTGATAGTATGTGCGTCTTTCAAAATAGACTCATACCGATGAATTACTACATTTTATATACCTGGGTGTATCATCTTGAGTATTTGACTTGTGCAGCAATTTCTGCATCACGAGCCACCACAGTTGCAACAACTGTGGTTCATGGTTCAATGAATTACTAATACCTTTTATTTCAGTCCCACGAGGAAAACCTCCAAAAAACGATCTTGAATTATATGCGGTGATATGGTTTTAGCGACTAAAGACACCACAATTGCGAATTTAGTCGATGTGCCATGATAATTCCCTAAAAAAGTTTATTCATTGCGTATAAACCTTAATGCATACGTATGTAAATCGGGGTGCATTATCAGTTCCTGCGTGTCGTAATACATTAGTAGTCTAATAGTCGTACGACGAAAGGTTTCTAGATTGATTCGATGAATTTAATAACTGTTTCTACCAAGTCTTCAACAGCCCCAGCATCAGAGCCTGGTCCTACCTGGTGAGTAGCGCCCAGCAAGACTTTGCTGAGAGGACTCCAGTACTTTGGGTTTGTAGATCTCTGCCACAGTGCAACCAACTGGTTTCTATTGACGAAATCAGGAACAAATTCATCCTTCTCCCCGAATAAAACGAGCACCGGTCTATCAACCGCTCCAAACGTTTTCTTGTGATCGTCGGCTGTGAGATCAGAGGAGAAGAAGTCGTCATCGCCCCGGACACTAGCAAGCGAGTGGAATCTGTAAGCGGTGACTGGGGCGCCAAACATAAGCTTGCGAAACTCTTGAGGCAAAATATGGTCGCCATGGCCCACCGAAAGATACTCTTCCTCTACCTTTTTGACCCGAGCTTCCAAATTCCCTTTTCCACCTGCGTCCCGCGCCAATGCCTCTCTATCAGAAACCGGTGCTTGCAAGACAGCACCGTCCAACAAAACTTTTTCATCAATGTCCTTGTCGTGGCTCAATTTCGCCAAATATTGCATAGCATCCTGGCATCCCGTCAGATGGCCCATGAGGACTACTTTTTTCCGTTGTCCCCCCTCCTCGGATCGGAGATACCTTATAAGCAAGCTGAGCTCTTTAGCGTCTCTGTTCAATGATCCGGTGCCCCACCCAATATAAGAAGAGCTAATTGATGCCTGCACCAAACCCCATGAACCGTTCGTGGAATTGACCTTCTGTACACTTTCTGCGAGCTTTGAAACATAAGGAACCGTCAATAACCCATCTCCTAGTCCCCCAATGAATACTAAGACATTAGGTGGTGTTGCGACGTCTAGATTGCTCCCAAATTCAAATGCAATCAATCCTGGTACATACTGATGCAATTTACCTGCCTGAGGACTTAAAGTCTGCGTCATCTTGATATACGTTCCTCAACACCTTTTCTTCGGCCAAATTGTGGAAGTTTTTCAGGTTTTTCGAATCACCGTTGGGTCCTTCACATAAACTCGCATAAAGTTCATTTACAAAAATTACAATATAAAACATAAAGGTTTGATTTACTTGATAACTTCCGAGCTAGAGTAACGGTTGAGACAAGCAGTGTGAAGGCTACTATCCAGAAGGTTTTTGAGGATAAGACTAGCAGAAAATCATATTCTCAATACAGCACAAAAAGGGATTATAAGATGAATTCACCCATTACAAACGATTCGTATTTAAAGTGGGATCCAGCACAGGTTGCTGTGTATGTGAATTCACTTCCTCTTGGAGAGCAGGGTGACATTGGAAGCTATTTTTTGGAACACAATATCGACGGATCGTTACTTCCGTACATTACTACGGAGCATCTCAAGGAAATAGGAATTACCAAATTGGGCACCCGATTGCAGATCAAAAAGGCCACGGCGGAGTTAGTGGCGGATCATTACCAACGACACCCACCGGCATCTGTGACTGACCTCGAGTACAGCGTGAATGGAGCCAATGTAAATAATAACTATGTGGGTCTCGAATCGCTTGCCTTGTCAACGGTACTAATGAAAGACATGATGAAGAAATTAGGAGAGTTGGCGAGGGAGAGCCGGTCGATCGAGCCATCGCCCGCATCACCAACCAACCAGCTAGACCTTAAAAAGTTGAACGAAAACTTCAACAAGTTGAAAACAGACATGATTCCTATCATTAGGTTGATCAAGGATTCAAAGCCACTTCCAACGCCTACGCTCGATCCGGGCTCATCTACCACGGCCGAATCGCCCCTTTTCGGGCTGCTGGAGGTCGGAAAGGAAGGAGCGGCAGCATCTCAGAACCCGAGCCTGCTTTCACACCTGTCGTCGATAGCCAGGAGCAATAGCACCAGTACAACGCACACCAACAAAACCTCCACCATACCCAGTCCACTACACAACAATCGGTTTTCCTCGGGGTCATTGCTCTCCATGGGCACCGGAAAAGTGGTGCAGCAGATAGTTACAAAGCCACTGGGCCCCGATACCAGGGGCCAACCGGACATTACCTTACAAAAAGTCAACAACGGGCACATCAACCCCAGAAACAAGCCCAAGCTCGTCGAAAGCAAATCCACCGGATCAGTGAGCTCCTCTGGGACTATCAAGCCAACCTTAAAGCTGACACCTTCCCTGGGATCCACCTACACTTCCAGCTCGCTGGGAGCCCCAGGGACCGCAGGGTCGAGCAACGAGCCCTTGAAGCAGCTCCGAGCGTCATCTGAGGATTCCTGCCTTAAGATCCTTCAGCAAGCCATGAAGCGCCACCACATCCCGCGCGACGACTGGCTGAAGTACGTGCTAGTGATATGCTACGGCGACAAGGAAAGAATCCTCAAATTAGCTGAAAAGCCCGTAATTATCTTCAAGGAACTACAAGAGTTGGGCAAGCACCCAGCAATAATGTTGCGGCAGCTAGCTGCTACCGTCACCGACCAGAGTGAAAATGAACTCTACGAGGACTCCAGAATCGGCGACGATGTCCCAGGAGGAACTTTATAGCCGCACTCGTATTTATGCACTATTAATAGGCATCGCGCGCGATTCGATCAACTTGATTCCACCCCTCCTCATACCGTTCTGTAATGTTCCGTTACTGCTACCGTTACGCGGCATATATATGGCAATCTCAGCTTCGGTAAAAGCTCAATGACGACATCAACAACAACTCCACAACAGGTATCGTTATGCTTCTGATGTAAATCAATTATTATTGTACGAGCGATTTTAAGCAACAAGTAAGACAAGTAAAACAAGTAATTGCTTACAGTAAAACACGTCACAGCCCTAACCCCTGTAAGCCTCCGTATGCCCACTTTGTGCCACCCACAATTCCGGCCCTAATGTAGTCTAATTGTCATGAAACGTACATAGCAGATATCGAGTCAATAGAATACGCACTATTTACTAGTGTGTGTATCGGCGTGATTTACGAGTCGGACGCGCTTCCCCTCCTTTAATGTTAACTTTTAAGTCTGCTTTCGCACTCTATGGTGATTGGATGTAATGTGTGAATTTAATATTTAGGTTCTAGCCCTAATTAGTGCGCATACCAGCGCGTTTATCATGTGCCCAGATCTTGGACGCTCACATGAAGCAGCCGAAGCAAGGCCGACAAGGTTTTGTGGCAGTGACTGCTATTTCCTCGGCAGCTTCTTGCTCGGAGCGCAGCACTATGGTGAAAAAAAATTTCAGGTACTATATGAATAAAAAGTCTTTATTGAAGTTTATAATACCATTAGGCTTTTATAGCAGCAGCATAAACAGTTCGATATGCCTCCAAAATTTGATCCAAGTGAAGTTAAGTTCATCTACTTAAGAGCCGTCGGTGGTGAAATTGGTGCCTCTTCTGCTTTGGCCCCAAAGATCGGTCCATTGGGTTTGTCCCCAAAGAAGGTTGGTGAAGACATCGCCAAGGCAACCAAGAACTTCAAGGGTATCAAGGTTACTGTCCAATTGAGAATTCAAAACAGACAAGCCCAAGCCTCTGTTGTTCCATCGGCCTCTTCTTTAGTGATCACTGCCTTGAAGGAACCACCAAGAGACAGAAAGAAGGAGAAGAACGTCAAGCACTCCGGTAACATTCCTTTAGACGAGATCTATGAAATCGCCAGACAAATGAAGGACAAGTCCTTCGGTAAGACCTTTGCTTCCGTCACTAAAGAAATCTTGGGTACTGCTCAATCTGTTGGTTGTCGTGTTGAAGGTAAAAACCCACATGACATTATTGAAGCCATCAACGATGGTGAAATTGATGGTATGTTTTTTTATTAAGGGAGAATCCCACGTCTGTATCCGGTCATACATTCGTCAGGGGCTCCATACAAGAGAATTTTCAGTTCTTTACTAACTCATTCTAGTTCCAGAAAACTAATTTATGTACAAAAGTGTTTTAATAGGGTTTAATTGATATTTTCGTTCACGTTGACTAGGGCACCCTTGTTCTAACCCTTTGTAAAAAGTTGAGGACACATTTTGCATGCACTGCATTTTTCCTACATAATGTTTGCCAACACTCTGGTGCCGAATCATTATTTTGTTATGCCTCGTGCTAATAGATAATGCCATATTTGGTTCCTATTTTGGTGCAAACTAGAATACTAGCTGACTACTCACCGTTGTGCTCTACCAATGTGGGCACAACTGGTCCATTTCATTAGCTCACATCCACGCAGTAATCCTTCGTAGCTGGCTTGTTAAGTCTCTTACTCTCTGCTTTTTTAATATGCTTGTAGAATTCATCAACCGGTAGTTGAGTATACCAAACGCTACCAGTTGATGTCACGTGCTCGGACCTTGCCGTTACTGGGCTTTCAGCAAGTTTGGAGTAAACAACGCTTATTTTACCCAATATCAGCGTTGTATAAGAGAAAACATTCGAACGCATTTGTTGAGGATTGGATACGTAGTGCACCGAGGTGACAGTATTTATGGTTGACCAACAGTGGATCAATTACGATTGAAAGAAAAGAAAAGAACACTCCACCGGTGATATCAGGATCGCAACGACGTATTAGCTAAACGCACATGTCAGACTCAATCGGTACGTATACTAGTGAAAAAATGGCAGGAGCTACAAGTGTAGCAGAAGGACTAACTGTGTAGATCGTGTTTTCGTGAAGGCTATCACGACCATCAGAGCACTCTCGTCTCGATCCAACTATGGATCAATGCCCCGCCCTCCGGCCGAAAATCGGATCAAGCTTTATGGATTGTACAAGCAGGCTACGGAAGGCAATGTAGAAGGAGTAATGCCTCGTCCAGTGGGGTTTACGCTTGAAGACGAGGGAGCTAAGAAAAAATGGGATGCGTGGAAGCGGGAAGAAGGGTTGTCCAAGACAGAAGCCAAAAGACGGTACATATCCTTCCTTATTGACACGATAAAGGTGTACGCTAGTGGCACGTTAGAAGCGAGGGAGTTGTTGAGCGAATTGGAGTATTTATGGGACCAGATTAAGGATTTGCAATTTACCCCGGACGAAGAATTGGAGCATCAGCCCCATATACCGTTGCCGTCGCATTCACCCCTGTTTTCGCAAGCTCCTTCAGATAGATACTCCACAACGACGCCATTGCCACTTCCCAGTAATTATTCCGCGTCTGTTTCGAACCAACAGTACAAGAATAATTTGCAGAAGATATATTCTCACTCGCGAAGGAGCACTATGTTATCCATCAACGATTATGTGCAACAGCAAAGACAACAGCAGCAACAGCAGCCTCATGCCACACAGGGAGCGTCGCAGCCTAATGTTGCAGCTTCTGTGTATTCCCTACCAGCTGCTGAAAACCAGAAGATTAACGCCCAGTCGCTTCACTCATTGCCCCACCTCCAAGCAATTAACTTGGAGGACTTCAAAACCTGGCAAGGGGAGATAAATTCGATCATCAGTAAGCTCTCGCGAGAGATTCCAAGCACCAAATATGGTCCTGTTGGGAACAAAGGCTTTGGTAAGCGTTATTCGGCTCCTAGCGAATCTGATACCGACCACGAACTTGAGTTTAAAGACAAACTAAAACGTCGCGCTATTCAAATATTGAAACTCGTGGGGTCCAACCTACTAAGATTTGCCAAAAACTTTTCAATCAGCTCGTTGGCATTGTTGTTCGTCGTCTGGTGCATTAAGAGGAATGTCGTGGTGAAGCAGACTTTAGTTAAGCAGCCAATAGGCAATCTGAAACACCAGAAAAAGGAATTAGTGATAAATATGATACTAAGCACTGACGAGAACAAATGGTTTATCAGGTTGTTAAACCTTATAAATAGCTTTGTCGGGTTCGTTTAGCCCATGAGCCATCTATATATTCAATTCAGTTATTATGTTACGTACTCGGTCATGTGATTTTTCTCTCGTGATACTTAAGACTGAAAAATTTCGAGATGAGCTAGGTATATACCTATTGAATCGATATTTATACTGGATCCCACAAAAAGCTGCAATCGTAATATCCTATAGCACCACAGGAAGTGATAGTCGCAGAAATGGATATTCATCGTTGTCGTTTTGTGGATTATACGCCACATACTATAACATCTACTAGTTTTTCTCACCCATCGTCACCATCTCAGTTTGCGTCGAATGATTTGCGATTGGCAATAGGAAGAAGCAACGGAGACATTGAGATTTGGAACCCAAAATCCAACTGGACGCATGAGTCGACACTCCCAGGATCACGGGAACGCTCAATCGAAGGGTTATGCTGGGCCACTACCAAAGATGACCCGACCCCAAGGTTGTTCTCTATTGGGGGCTCGACTTACATTACTGAGTGGGATTTGTTCACTGGAAAGCCAATCATCAATTACGATTGTAATGCGGGTGTTATTTGGTCTATTGATGTCAACAAAGACGGCACGAAATTGGCTGTGGGTTGCGACGATGGTTCTGCCGTGATTGTTGATATATCTGGTGGGACTGGGTCCTTGGAACACGACCTCATCTGCCAAAGACAGAACCTGAGGATTTTAAGTATCAAATGGTACCAGAACGATATGTTGGTTAGTGGGTGTGCCGACGCAAGGTTGAGATGTTGGTCAGCCGCTGGTGAAACGAGAGGAAGATTGCAGGGTACTATGAGAGTTGATAAGTCGAAGGTAGAAAGCACATTAGTATGGTCAGTTATGGTTTTACCCAATAAGAGACAGATTGTAAGTGGAGACTCTACGGGTTGCATCAAGTTTTGGGATTCCGAAAACTTCACTCTTTTACAAAGTTTCAAAGTGCATGAAGCAGATGTATTATGCTTAGCCCTGGATGCTAGCGAAGAAAAGTTGTTCTCCGCTGGGGTTGATCGGAAGATTCATCAGTTTGATTTGATAACAAATAAAAATAGAACATCAAAGTGGGTTCACAACTTTAGTAGATTATTACATGCTAATGATGTTAGATCAATGTCAATCTACGAAAGCAAGGCATATAATTTTTTGATAAGTGGAGGTGCAGAGAGATCAATTGTTATACAGTCAGTGCTGCAGTTTCATGACGGAAAATATAGGAAATTATCGATCAATCAGCAGCAACCAAATGTCATAGTCAATCCACATAAAAACCTAGTCATTATGTGGCAAGACCAGGTAGTAAAAATATGGAAGACTTTCAATGACGGGGATTTGAATAGAAAACATAAACTTGTAGCCAAATTAAGTTTGGCCGATGATGAAAATATTACATGCGTTAGTGTGAACAACGATGCCACTCTATTGGCAGTTTCAAGGCTCACTTCAGTGAGAATATTTGAGTTGTTTCAAGAAAATGAAAATACTTCGAAGTTAAAAATTTCTAAGATTAGAGATGAAAAGTTCGACACCCTTGTTGAAGGCGGTAAAAAGGTACTTTTTTACAAAAATAATAAGCTTCTAATCTTACAACCTGACGAAACAATATATATGTTCCACGTCGATACTTCCAAAAAATCAATAGACTTAGAAGGTGAGGTGGGTACCGCTGAGGTAATGGCGGACAAAAAATCAAAGTTGAGCTACAATACTTCCATAAAGAATTTGGTTATATCGAAGGATGAAAATTCTTTAGCTATTTCGAGATTCAACGGATCAATAGAAGTTTTGAGCTTAAGTGGAGAAAGGAAACCATTCCATTTAACAAAATTGTCTTCGTTTCCACATATAATCATTTTCACGGATAAGGATACGTTGTTAGTCGTGACTGAAGAGAATAAATTGTATGAATTCTATGTCAAAAGTGACGACAATTTAACTGTCGATACTTTATTGACTCCGTGGTCTAAAAGAAATTCTGAGTTTTTGCCAAATCAATTCCTAACTTTAGAGGATAAACCCCAGGGTATGTTCACCGAGTCGTCCGGCAACTCGCATAGAGCATGGATTTATGGATCTACATGGTTGGCATTCTTCGACTTATCGGTCAACATCCCTATCAACAAGACTTATCAGAATACTTCCAATACAAACAAAAAGAGAAACAGAGATGGTTTGACCATTCAATCCAACAGTAGTCACGAAGAAGAGAATGAAATTGATGGTAATTTGGATATTTTTGAAAGCGACGCTGAAATAATGGAACTCTCATTGAAACAGAGCCAAATTAATAGGTTGAGACAGAAAATACAAGATGATGAGTCTTCAAACTTTGAAAATGACAATGATACCAAGCCATTTTGGTTAACAACAAAGTACAGACCACTTATGATGGTGGACATATTTGATGGAGGGATAGTAGTTATTGAAAGACCATCATTTGCTTTACCTTCAACACCAGCATTCAACTTATCCAAGTTGAAGGTTTAGAAGTATGATTTAGTTCATAAGTTTGCATACTTTATTGATAAAAAGTATATTCAAAAATAACTTAAATGTAGCATTGTCTATATCGATAGTTCTAGCTGATAAAGAGTGAATGTAGATCATCTAAACACGAACCTAAGCAACTTTGGGGACGACTCTAGCCCCTTGAAAGAAAATCCTCGCAGCGGAACCATAACCCATTAGACACTTTTGTGGTTCGTCGCCTTTATTGCCCTTGTCGTCCTTTTTAAGGGACCAACCTTTCTTTCCACCAAACTCCTTTTTGTACTTGGTATCATAAACTTCCCTGTAAGTAAGGTGTGGCTCAAGGCTTTGGATATATAACCCATCCTTCGGATCTTTCATATACTCATAGAACATTATCAAATGTCTCCTTACCTCTTCTTGAACTTTATCAGGTAAACCTTCAGGAGCGTCGTCGCCCAAGTATAATAGGTAATCCGATAAGCCCTCAACTAGCAACTGAACAAAGTATGAAGGGTCTCTCCAGTATCTTTTGTCATTGCTGTAGTCACGGTCGTAGAAAAAGACATTCCTATTGATACTTGCAGTTGCCAAACCGTCAGCTATTTGCTTCCATTTAAAGTCCTTTGTTATGTGATAAAGATGAGAAGCAGCAGATAAGGTGGTGCCAGCATTATAAGTCCACTTGGTGTTGTTTGAATCTGTGGATGTATCTTGAACGCCGTCCATAATCAAGCCATCATCCTCACTTCTTAGCACTTTAATTTGCCAATCAATGCACTTGGCAGCAAAATCAACATAAACCTTTGCCTCGTCAGGAATAAACTTGGAAATTTGTAAACACGCCTTTGCTGTCTCTGCGGTTGTACATGAATTCAAGTAGGCATTGTTCAAATGCCACTTCATCCCCCCCTTCGTTTTTGCGTTGGGGTTGTTATTCCAACCACCCATCAAAAATCGCACCAATTCTCTGCCTTGGTCCAAAAACTTCTTGTTTCCGGTAACCTCATATGCCGTTATCATAGCACTCGCAACTTGAGCATCATCATCGTAGTAGATATCCTTGTCATTACCATTATTTTCAGCAGCAGAATATCCCTTAAGATGGGTATTCTTATACTTCGCAAAAATGCTGATAGCAGGATCAACCAAGGGGACGAACTCTTTATAGATCCTTGCGCCGTCGACAATCGCTTGTGCTGCGACTGAAACTGCCCATACGACAAACTTAGAGTCATTATAGCAACCGGAGCATTTTTCAGGAGCGATGAATGTTTTTTGCGACGGATTGTAGTAAGTGGCCCACATCTGACGAACAACGAAATAACCCTCTAGGTTCGGGTTGCTAAGTACCATTTTCCTATTGAAATCCTTTATATCTTACTCTGGTCAGTAGCCTTAAGATTTACTCTTTTTTGAGAAGCATATGGGAGCTTGCTATGAAAACTACAAGCTGAGCTCAGCCGCACGAACACCATTGCACCAAGAATTATAAATTGATTAGATAGGTTGATAAAAGGTGTTTAATATATAATATTTAAACCATTAGATTAGTTAGAATTAAAAGCTTTAAATCTCCTTAGATTCTGAGGGCTTCCTGCAAACATACAACATCATGGGCGTAAATAACTTTTGACGACCACCTTCGACTAAGTTAACGGCAGCATCTTCCAAAGCATTGGTTACTTGTTTGGAACCTTTTGGTGCCAAACCCAATTTTTCCATCAAACCAACCGCTTCAGTGGTAACAGCCCTTCCAAGTTTCGATGTTCTAAAAATGGTGAAGTAGTCACTTAAAGTTTGGACGTATTTCCATTCACCTGTTAATGGATAGTACCATGGAATGTCGTCGTCTCTGTCAGCCAAGTCGTTTTCGTACTCAATCTCAAAACCCACATTTTTCAAGGCTTTTTCTGCGACTTCCCTCTTGTACATCTTTGGAATACCATCACCAACTTCGATACCATAAGCAATCTTACGATGTTCTTCGTTGGCTTCGTCGTATCTATCGGTCATAACCCATTCGTAGACACCAAAAACACCACCTGGCTTCAACACCTTGTAGATTTCAGAATAGACACCCTCTAACACTGGGGCATGAACAGTGGCCTCAATGGCGTACACGGCATCAAAAGACTCCGGCTCGAAATCCATTTGCATGAAGTCACCTTTGACAAAGGACAACTTATGGTCCAAGTGGTACTTTTGAGCGTAGTGGTTTGCTCTTTCTATTTGGTAGTCATTGTTGTTTAACCCTACAATCGAACAGTCAGTAAATCTACAGATTTCTCTGGCTGGACCACCAACACCACATCCGACATCCAACACTCTCATATTTTCGTTGATCTGCATTTTGTGTGCCAAAAAGTGCTCGTGTCTAGCTGTTGCCTGACGAAAAGCTTCACCACTGTAGTAACGGGAGAAGTGAAATGACGAACCCCAGCCATACTCGTAGAAGTCGGTGACCAAGTTGTAATAGTGGGCGGTCAAATTGGAATAGTCTTGCAATCTTTTGTCTTCATCCTCCTTGGCGACACCACCATCCCAGTGTTTAAAATAACCATTTGTGGCAACTGCAGATGCATCTTTAGCTTTTGACATCAACGCATTTAACCCTGACTTTTTGTATGAGCTTCCATGCAAAGCCTTAGCAAATTGCTGGTCTTTTTCATGATTTTTTTCGGCTAATGGAACAGCGGAAGGCATTTTGACGTTTTGTATCTATGATGATAGTATCAAGAGTTGAATCTGGTAAACACTGATGCTGATATGCTTTTTCAAGTATGTCTTCAGCTCAGAAACTAAGAATACAAGTTTTACCAACTTTATATCCAGTAATATTTATATGTCTACGCGGTGCTCGTTCATTTTTTTTTTTTTTTGTGTTTCGTAAATATTGCTCGTTCCCGTCGTATAAAGTATTTTCGTCGTTTAACTGATATTCATCTTAGTATCTTGACAAGATATCACTCTTGGATTCGATAGAATTGTTGAGTGTGGTACCAATGATGTTAATCGCCTTCCATAGAAACATCATAATCGACCTTGTCTTCCTCTTCGAGTAACTTGTCAATTTCATGTAAGCTCTCTTGTACCTGAGTACCGCGCTGTTCTTGCTTAGAATTTGAAACGGCTTGAGGACTCTTAACATCTTCCTCCGATTCGACGATCGAATTTCTGCTAGCATTGTTCAGAGCAATTGCTTTGTCTGTGGAAGTCAGATATTCTTTGTCTTCCATTTCAAGCGTATCTGCTTCAATCTCTTTCGCCCTAGCTGTCAAGGTCTTTATATGCTGGTAAAATTTATCAAGGTTTTTCTCCGTTACATTGTCGAAAACAAAGTCAGGATCGTGCTGGTTCGACTCTATCACTGACTTGGTATCCTCGATAGCGTTTCGTAAGCCGGCTAAAATGGTTGAGCCAAGGTACTCTGTAATGTAGAGTTTGTTCAAATTATTTATGATCACCTTTTTGATATTTTTTGGAGTATCCTGTTCAACCGCTTGTAAGAAGCCCATGGACTGCCAAAAGTGAGCTGGAGACTTTCTGATCTCCTCGTGATTCAAGTTTACAAGATTATTAGGATCACACCAGTGCATTAACTGTTGGATAATCGAAGTTGGCGATGCGATGTTCTCATACTTAGTAAACTCTCCATTTTCTCTGAACATCCTAAAGAAACAATCCCCACTTATGCTTGCCACTTTGTCCTGGTGGTTTGGGTGGCTAAAAGCATAAACAGGTATACAGAATGCTAAGGTTTGTCTCAAAGCATGGTTGTTTGCATTCAAGGGATGAAAGTAGGTTAAAATGAGAGTTTCAAATAACTGTTTTTCTTGATCCTCTTCTTTTTTCCTTTCCTTTGCTTTCAACTTCTGAGCTTTGCGTTGCCTTCTATCGATTCCTTCGGCATCCTCTTCGCTATCTTCGCTCAACTCCTCCCCTTCTTCTTCGCTTTCTTCTTTCTCACTATCATTTTCGTCTGTATTAAGCTTATCTGCCTTTCCGAAATCAGTCAATATATCAGCTAAGAATAACTTGCACAAGCCTTCTGCGACAACACATTGTAAATTTGGCATATCATAGATTCTTAATATTTTGTAGAATAATCTTGCCAAGGAGAGTGAGTCAACCCCTCCTTCAACGTCTAATACAGAAATTCCGTATGTTGACAAAATATCGACTATTATTTTCACACAAATAATTCTCAATTCCTCGTCTGCTTTTGTTGCAGCCATACCAAAAAGATATAAGTTCTCAATCGCCAATTGTTTGTCTAACAAAGAAAATAACCCCAAACATTTCAAACCGAGCGCCCGTATAAAAGCATGTTCATTTCTCAAGACAGCCGGACGAACGAGACTTTCGATTAGTGAACCTAGAGAATAATTATTCTCCAATGGCTCTTCCGTGAGCTCCAACAAATGCTGTGTAATGAGCAAACACTGGATCACTATATCATCCGGAGCCTGCTTCTGTTCCTTTTTTCGCCTTTTGTGTGTTTGTCTATCTTTCAAGTCGGCACAGTTAGATTTTGCATCCTTATTCCCGTCTTCATCAAAATTTTTTTCCCTGTCTTCCTCGTCTTCTTCGTCGTCGCTGTCACTGTCACTGTCACGAAAGCCAGAGATGGCAGAATGGAAAGTGTCTTCATCATTTTCATCCATATATGAGTCTCTGATATCAGTGACAATCTCAGTGCACATTGCCAAAAAGTCACGTTCGTTGATAGAGATTTTGCTTAAAACCCTTAGAGAACTCTCAATTAGCTTGTCTGTCAACTTATCATTTGACAAAGATGACCTTATTATTTGCAACATCTTACGCCTGCCGATTTCGTCACTGAAGTCGTATTGCCTAGAGATGAATAGCAATTGCTGAATTACGTACTCTAAGTCTTTCAACTGATCATGAAAAGATGAATACTCCTCCGCTAGTTCTCTTGATACGTCGATAGCATGACTTCGAGAACGAGAAACCTTATGCAACTCTTGTTTGATCTCTCTGGCTTGCTGATTTAAATCCTTTTTTTCTTTGGAATTATTACTCTCGTTGGCCGCCTGGTGTAAAATGTGCTCCTTAGATTGAAGTTGGCTCATGTGATTATCGAACTCCTTCAAAGAAGACTTGTACGTTTCATAATTTTCAATGAGGCTGCGGTTCGACTCGCGTATTTGATTTCTTAAACTCAAGTACTTGGAAAGCAAGTCCGCAAGCTCGACAGATTCGGGGAAATTTTTTTCGATCAAGTCGTATAAATTATTTTCATTGCAATGCTCATAGAATGTTCTTATCAAAAAAGCCTTCTCAGTTGTCAATTCTTTCCAGGAGTTGCCTGCAATCTCGATGCCTGACAATTTATCTTGCCTTTCTTTATAAAAGACCGACATTGCCATATCAGCGATGTCACTATCGACAACTCTTAGATTTTCTATTAGTTCTATCAAGTCGTTATTTACGACTTCTAGCCAATTAGAGCTGAACATTTTGATTGCACTTTTTTGAACGCTGTTATCCCTGTCATTTAAGCCCCATTTTAATAAGTTCTCTCTCAATTCAAAATCTATTTCCCTGAAATCACCCATCTCTTTCAAAATCCTAGAATATACCAACCTTCTATTGATAGAATTGACATCCCTGGCTCTTTCTAAAAGGAAAGGTATGGTAATTTCATTTTTTGCCAAATTCAACAATGCGGCACGCCTAACTTCAGCGCTATCATCATTTTGGATTGCCACCAATAAGCTTTGAGTGGCCTTATTAATTCCATTCGCCGACGAAAACTCAGCTTCCTCTGGCAAATTAATGTACTGGAAACTAGATATTGCTACCACCGCTTGAATTCTTACATTAGACTCCTTATCAAACAATCGACGATTTAACGACCAATGTAAGGCTTTGAATAACTCCTCGTCTATCTCTCCAATGTAGTTTACAACGTACGCCAATAACTGAACTACCCTATATCGAACATTTTTGTCCTTGGCCTGAATACCTCTCAACAAGTGGCGCAACAAATAATCAACAAACCTTCCGGCAGATGTCTCCTCGTCATCATCTGGACCCAGCCCACTGTTCTCCGTCATGCCATTTTGGTCCTGTTGCTTTTTGTCCGGTTTCAATATTTCCTCTTCTCTTAAGAGCGCCGAAACGAATAATGAGCAAAATTTGGCGACTCGATCTGCAACTTGTTCTCCCTTTTTCATCGGCAAAATCTTGTTGAGTAGCTTCACAAACTTTAATGTAAATCCTTCCTCATATCCAAGTTGTATCGCTCTCTGCTGGATGTTTTTCAATACAATCACTAGCTTTCTATGACCGGATAGACTCAACTGCGCATCTTGGAAGATGTGGGCCATGGCCATCCTTATGCTATCAAGATCCTTGATATTTTTTATGGATGATAGCGTAGGTTTTTCGGAGATCATTGCTTATGTTGAAGCGATGCTTTGGCTAAAAAAAAAAAGGCCCCAATGTGCTGATGCTTTCTAAGTGATGTAGATGAGTAAACAACAAACAAGACTGATGGCCGCGTCTCTTCTTTCGAGAAGAACAAAAAATATGAGCGATACGGGAATCGAACCCATGTCACCCGCTTGGAAGGCGGATATGTTAACCACTACACCAATCGCCCTAATCGGATGTAAGAATAGAATTCCCAGAGAATCATATATTCCAGTAATACTGTTTACTTACAGTTAAAACTTTTCATCCAAGGTTTCAACTAAAATGGAGATAGAGGGACCGGCTTTAATTATTACAGTCTTTGTTAGAGAATCGGCAAAATGCCCAATATTGATCAAGGTACGTAATGGTTATCTGATGTCAACGGATACATCGTAGATTGATAACTGGAAACTAACAATTTAGCGTTGAATGGGTTGAAGATAGACGATTACGTTGATATTACGGACACCTTTTTCAGGTCAGTGAGTCAGATTCGAGACAACAAGGTGGTTCAGTCACCGCTATTTAACCTATTGGAAGGAACAAGAGCGGTTGAGGTAGGAAACGAAAAGTTGGACACAGGACTAACTGCACTCAGCGAAATCGACTATAAGTTTGATCCTTCGTGTCCCCAGAATGTTGACAGCGTGATTGGCATAATCGCAGAGCTCTTACGACTGTACATGAGCTGGTTGAACAATTCCTCCTTGCCAGTAACTGTGCTATCGTGTCGCTATGTGCAAGCGCTATTAGAAAATTATCAAGGCAGTCTAAAAGACTGCACGTTTGAAAACAAAAGACTTGCCCAGCATCAAAAGTACTCAGAAGATACATTGGAATACAAGTTGGTTCATGTGGTTTTAAGATCGTTCGTTTTAGGACTTGTGAAGTTCGTAGGGATCTCACTACAGATTGCACTCAACACATTATATGAGGAAGAAGATTTGACTACAAGGAATTTGGATTTAGACTTTTTGACAGACATCCCTTCAGAAGATATATTACAGACCATCAACGATTCGATCCATTGGATCAATCAAGGAACTGGTTTAAACAATGAAAAGAAAGAAATACTAAATGAATATCTTGAACTTGTGCATAGAATGGTTGAACTACAACTGATACTACAGATCTCCGTGCCACTTTTTTCCTCGGGAGTTAAAGATGGGTTCACAAATAAAACCAATTTCCTAGTGTTAGCATGTAGAAATATTAAAAAGCTATCCTCAATTGATTTACTGGGCTACAGGTCGCCTCGCGGTACTTTCTCGAAATTCATCCAATTTGATTCCAGTAACAGGAGCATCCCTGCCGAGTTATACATGGTTTCACATAAAGAATCTTTACAAAATTTGAGCAAAATGTTTCATACAGTTCATAATTATGTGAAACAGTCGAGTGAGATTGAAAACGTAAATCAACTAAACCAGTTCTTAACTTACGATGTTCTGTACCAAATAAGTCCCCAGTACAATGCCGTTTCTAGAGGATTGTTTCAGTTGTATTTGATACGAGACGATAAGTCAATATTCGGATCGAAAGAAACGCTAACTTCCATGTGCATGAAGTTTATGGAAAATATTACATGCTTGGAGTCGCAAATTTTTCAGCCCGATTCGTGGACATCTATACAAGGAACTGATGAGTTCATCAACCTCACGAAGAATGAAATTCTAGAGCAATTAAACCAGATGTTGAATGACATTGAGACTGGAGTATATCATAATTTAACATGCGTCACTAATAATAGGTGTCGTCAGAGACAATTGATGACTAGAGGGATAGTAATCTGGGACACATTACAAGTTAATAGCGAAAGTTTAGAATTGGACCTTTGGGAGAAATATGGACTTGGAGATAAAATCGAGGGCCCTGATATAAAATCCGAAGAGCCGGCACTACCTATATCATCATTTATTTACGTTACTAAACTATCTTTAATGTTAGAGGTAGCATTGAGTGGCTTTGAAACTGATATTTACAAACCATTTGAAATGAGTTGGATGTACTGGTACGTGTCGTATATTACTCAAATAATCAAGGAGTTCTATTCGAGCCAAATCAACAGAATAAATGACCTGAAAATATATAGCATAACTACTGGGACGCCCAAAAGGATAAAAAAATTAAAATCGGGGGTTAAGAAGCAGAGATTGAAGCAACTCAATGAGCGACATATATTGAAAACTTTGCCCGCTTTAGAGAAGTTAAATAAGTATAATAATGACTATGTTGTGAAGTCGTATGAAGGCATGAATTTACTCGCTGAGGGAGTAAGAATGTTGTTTATAATTTTGCATGCTTTAGAGCTCGTTAACATATTGCCAAATTTTGAAATGAGTTCTTTAGAATCGATATTCAATCTTAGAATGAAACCGTGGTCGTCGGTTGGTGTGCCCACCCTTCCTAATTATTTGCAATATGAAAATTCTGTTAGCGTCGATTTTTTGCAGAAACTTTCTGCAACCGCAAGGACTGCGAAGATCAAGCAGTTTCTTTCTATCATCAACGGCAACTTCAAGCAAAGCAAACGAATCTACTCTTCCATACTCGAAATGATTGACACTGACACTTGCTCTTTGTTTAACGGCGATGGAATAAAAGAATGGTACGAATCGCTTGTCAAGACATGCGTCATGCACTCCTTAGAAATAACCAACTTGGCTAAATTAGTGGATGAGTGTTTCAAGAAGGACGACTACAAGCTCGATATAAATCATGGTTATAATAGATATTTCCCAAAACTTGCCATCAAACAAAAATCTTTATAGAATTATAAACGTATTTTTTGCAATTTTTGGTCATTGCGTCATGCTAGTTTAATATATATTGAAGCTATAGAAGCTAATTTCATTTTGTATCTTTATCATGCATGAATGCTGCAACCGAAAAAATTGCTATTTTTTCTAAATTCTGGCAATTTTTATTAATACCAGTACCGTTGACGCTTTGATATGTACATACGGATACGCATTTGAGCCAACGACAGCAGACATCACTAAAACAAAAAATCGTTTATTACGACCAAGTAACCACTCGAATCAATCGAATTAAGACAAAACAAAAAACGACGCTACAATTTGATAAGACTCACGAAACAATCACACGTATAATAATAGCACATAGATATACTAGGGGACTAGACTAGGACTCTTACTTGCTAAAGCAGCATCAACAAACTAAAAATCGGCAAATAAAAAATCACCCCCTGCGACAATATGGTACAAGCAAAGCAGCCAGCTGTCTTAAGCAGCATTTTTCTTTGCATATTCGGCCTTTTCCTTCTCGTATCTCTTCTTGTCGGTATCAGCCTTGTTTTCATATGGAGTTTTCTCGTCTGCGGACAACGCCTTCCATTTTTCACCCAACAATTTCCCTACTTGTCCAAAGGAAATACCGGGATTTTCTGCTCTCACAATATCTCTGTTCTCGTTCGCAAAGAACATGTACGCAGATAACGATCTCTTTGGCGCATCTGGATCCTTCTTCTTTCTTGTGGTTCTTTTCTTTTCTGTAGGTGCCATTTTACTATTTTGTTAATATCTCTTTCAACTCACTTCGGCTCCCGGATTGAACCTCTTATATATGCGGTCGCACCACTGCTTAACCGTAAAGTAAATAAACAAATATCGTCACCGAAAACGCGCCTTGTTCGTCTGTGCACAACACACGACTCGTACTGTCACTGACTCAAACCCGATATCCTCCTATTACAACTTCTCAATAGGGATTTCAAGTGATGCGGGATAATCGCTCTTTAATTCATATACCCATACCGCCTAACTTTTTCCTCTATCTAACCCCAATTGGTGCACATAGTTTGATGGTGCGATTGTTAGTCGCACTTTCGCAACTTTTTGCAGCGGCTCCTATAAGCATTTTATTCAAGTGCTATCAAGACCACAATTGGCACGATAAATGTACCCACTTTCACTATACTATACTGATGAGGGGGTTGTCTGTCATTATAGGCGTAAGGTAGCTGTACAGTATAGAATTAGACATCGTTATATTTGTTTATTGGGCTGATATAAGATAGTGCGACATCATGCTATATTATACATACTTTAAATTTACTATAGCAAATTATACTAGAAAAACACCACTATGTAAATTTTAAGGGATAGGCAAAATATATAGTGACGGGAACTATGCCTACATTGTATAACTGGAATTGTATGGCACTTAAAATTGCTGTACTCAATTATTTGTTAGTGACGAAATTTACTGTGGACTCGAGAGGTTTTACTAAGGCGGCAGTAGTAATTACTTAGTGCGGGAATTTACTGTGAGCAGGGCTACAATAGAGCCAGCGGACCGCGTGCGCACACCACGTATTCGATAATTCAACATCCGTAATCGCTAGCTTTGTATGACCATAGTGCGACTGCCACTGCCGGTGTAAGGATGTACAAAGAGAAAAGGGTAATGCGGGAGCAAATCGCCTAAATATAGGGTGGGTGCATATGCGGGTGCGTGTGAGACTTGGCCGTCGCTAGGCGTAATCGCCAGAAACGGTTGGAGAGAAGTCGCGGCTTGCTATAGGCAATCCGCAGCGAAAACAGCCGAAAGGGAGCGCTGGTCCTTATTCTGGACGATGGGCATGAGGGGTGCTGCGAGTGATGCGCATGTATTTGCGAAATCTAGCATACGCAGGATTCTATGCATGACTCGGAATAATAAGGCAGAAGGTAATGTAGTTTCTCAGTCCACGGAGCCTATGGCTGGCAGACATGGACGGTAATTGGGCGGTATGGGGAATTGTGGAACAAAAGATGAGGAGAAGATAGATAGGGGTGGTTTGAGGCAATACTGAGGCAGGACTGAGGCAGGTCCGGTGGAACGACTACTGCAATAGTCCTACTGGCACAGGTAGAGCGAGAGGATTTCATTGGCGGCTCGGTTCTCTTGCGAAGCTCGCGCACTGCTCGGTTGCAGCTCTCACTTAGACTACATGCAAAACAGCTACTTGTTCTTTTTTAACATTCAAACTATACACTGTCCCTAGTACCATCCACGGTATTGGTTGTTATCCTGGTAACCACCGTATTGAGGATACTGTTGGTAACCACCGTACTGGGGCATGACTGGTTGCTGTGGTACTTGCTGGGGAAGTTGCGATGGTTGAGCGGTGGATTGAGCGTTAGGAGCAGCGTTGTCGTTGGCATCACCCTGGGAAGTTGGAACGGAACCACCTTGGTTGTTCGAAGGGTTAGCGGACTGGCCTGGTTGAGATTGGCCTGGTTGTCCGTAAGCGCTATAGCCAGGATACCTGTTTCCGAATTGATTTGGTTGACCGTAGTATTGCGTAACTCCGGTGTTTCCGACACCCATAAAGCCGCCGGCACCAATACCGTTTGCCGTTTGGCTAGCATTGGCGCTAGGGCTTGCAGTTGTTTGGGCAGCAACGTTGCCATATCCACCCTGAGCACCTAAGCCTGCACCGTTACCATAGAATGGAGTATTGTAGTAATAGTTGTAGTATGGATAACCAAATGGGGCAGCTGGAACTTGTTGTTGAGGGTTTATTTGGGAGGTGATTGGTGAGTTAGCAGCAACATTACCTTCTGGCGCGCCACTGGACTGTGGTTGCGAAGCAGCCTGTCCATATTGGGCATAGTTGATAGCAGCGGCTGGGGATGCGGCTGGAGAGGTAACAACAGCGGCAGCAGCAGCAGCGGCAGCTTGTGGATTATACGCAGAGTAATCCATACCTGGATAAATACCAAATTGAGCGCCTGGCAAACTTTGCGAGCCTTGCTGAGGGTATTGAGATTGTTGGAACTGACTGTAGTAGTCGTATTGCTGTTGTTGCTGTTGTTGTTGCTGTGGTTGTGGTTGTTGTTGTGGTGGCTGTTGTTGTTGTTGTTGTTGTTGCTGCTGTTGTTGTTGTTGTTTGGATTGTTCATATTGTTGTTGTGGTGGTTGTGATTGTTGTTGCTTAGGTTGAGTGTATTGTTGAGCCTGTTGTGGTTGTTGGTAAACTTGCTGTGGATTGTAACGGTTTTGGTTATTGTACAAACCATAGCGTGGTTGTTGCTGTTGTTGCTGTTGTTGCTGTTGTTGCTGTTGTTGCTGTTGTGGTTGTTGCTGGGCCTGTTCAGGAATTGTTGCAACATCTTCCTTGGCTTGTTCTGCTTGAGTTTCTTTCTCTTCGTCACCTAATGATAAAGATCCAAAAGATACACCCACTGAACCTAACAGTTGAGATGGAGTTGGCAAAACAACTTGAGGATCAGCATTTTCTGATTCTGGTACTTGCGCTTCGGCGGGGACAGCGGTAGTTGTTTCTTCTATCACAACAACTTCAGCTGGTTCATCCACAGTTTCGCTAACTTGAGTAGCAGATGCAGAAGTATCTTGTTCGGATGTAGTTTGCTTTGAACGAGCTTGAGGTTTAGACTTAGGTTTGGGGGTGATAGCAGATGCCCACGAACCTTGTTTTGGTTGTGGTATTGACGCTTCTTTTAAAACCGGCTTAGAGCTTGGTTCCACAGTTTCAACAACAGTGGTAGTTTGTTCAACGATTACTTCAGGTTCTTCATTTGATTCTTGCACTTGCTCTTGCACTTGAGGCTCCGATTCGAACTCTTCTTCATCCCCAACTTCAGGTTGCAGCTTTGAACCTTTTTGTGACTTGGCCGCTGCTCTTGCCTTGTCCTTCGACAATGCAGCTGCCCACGAATTCACGGCTGGCGCAGAAGTAGCCGTTGTGGTTGTAGATGAAGTTGTCGTGGATCCTGTGCTTGGTGATGGCTCTTTTCCTGCGGCCTTTGGATGTTGCTTTTTACCGTGAGGCTTGCCGGAGCTGAACTTAGATCTACTAGAAGCTTGACTATCCTTGTTATGCTTATTTACCTTATGACCATGCTCTGGAGTACTATGTGCGATATTGTTGGCAGTGGCGCTAGTGTTAGGCACATTCACAAATTCATCAGTGTCCTTTTCTTTTTTCTTGTTCTTTTCCTTCTTGATGGGCTCCCACTTGGAGACCTTGTTATTGACAATTAAGTCGATAACTATTTCTAAAATGTTATTATGTTCTGCCAACAAACTTGCCAAATCATCTGACTCCCAGTCCGGGAACATTTCCAACAAACTGGTCAATTCATTCGATGAATTGTTATTATTTGACGATGATGATGATGATGACGATGAATTATTAAATCTTTTCAGATGATTCTTATATGCTTTTCGTTGTGTTGACATATCGTTTTATTTTATGAATTACGTTATATGTATTTTTAGAATACAATAACAGCTACTTCTAGTTAACCTAATTGATTGATGTAACTTAAAACCACCTACCAGTATTTCTCTCTGTCGTTCAATCCTATATTCGTCGTCGAATTGAAAATTATTCAAGTTACACAAAAGAAGATTTTTCATCACCTTGTACACGACCCACAATTACATGCCTCTATGTAGGTACGGTTTATGTACTGTTATTTAATACCTATTATGTTGCTCTAGCACCGGTATCAAGGAGCTGTGGGCCGGTTCATACTTCTTACCAGTGAGGAGGGGATTTATAACTTCCGTGGAAAGTCGGTCAAATAATTCGTAGATTAAAGGCTTTAATTCACTGCCCGTTTGTTTAAAGTCAGGATACGAGTTGACTTCAAGTAAGGATACCTGATAATTGTCACTTACCAAAAAGTCGACTCCAAAAATTTCCAAGGCATTGGTCATTGGCTGGAAATTAATCTTATCCACGCTCGTAGCTGCGATGAATAGTTCGGAAGTGATTTTTGAAATTTGTTGGAATACGTAATCTTTTTTGGCAGTGGAGAAATCTGGATCCTGAAGACTCCAAAACGGCACTACCAAAGGAGACGAGTCTTGCTGCAAACAGGTGTTTGTTAAGTGCCCTGCCATGGCTATCTGACCCTCATCATTTTGGGAGGGTACCTCGTACGTCAGTTCGGAGAAAAGAGTAAGAATATTCTTGTAAACGTAAACCTTCAAATTACCACAGCAGACAACGTATGTTCGTAAATGAAACTTTTTCTTGGAGTAGTTTCTCAACAATAAAGGGTCCATTTTGTACTCTTGGACTATGAAGTGACGCAACTGAGAAATAACTACTCCTGTGCTATCTTCTTCAATTTCCAGATCGCTCACAGATTCCTCTTCAAATGAGTCGAAAATTCCTTGCAACTGGTCAAGCGTTTTGAAAATGCGGATCCCTTGACCCTTGTCTGACATACTTGGCTTCAAAATCCAGGTCTTATCACCGGAGTTGATATCGTCTCTTAATTCATAACACTCATCTAATGAATCATCAAGAAACTCAGCATAGTCTACCTCCAATTGATAAGTTTGAGGCACAGCAGTGTTCAAAATCAGCGACGGATTTTTCACCACATAGTGATGGACCATATTAGCAAGGAAATGCTTTCGTATTAATGCCTTCCGGTAGATATACGAAGGTACAAAATATTGACTTGGGAATTGTTCCACTAAGTCCAAGTCCAAATCTTCGTATTCTCCATAATGAAAAATTTTGTAGTCCGGATCATTTGGAAGCTTGGACAAGATGTTGACATCGTCCGTAATCAATGAGTCAGGATAATTAGCCTTGAAGGCTTCAACTAAAGGAGCGTACACATAGGTGTCGCTTGGCACGGTTATCAAGAACACCATTTTTTCGTCGAATGACAAACCGTTAAATTGACTAGAGACTTCCTCCAAATCGTCGTCCAAAGATATCTCGCCCGAACATGGGTCAGTGATATGAAATGCCGCCTTCATAGGAGTGACGCTCACGCCTTCATTCAATAAAACCCTGCTGTCTGTATGACTCTGATCAAGTAGGCCGTCCTTGTAAACCTTTTTGAAATCAGGATTCCATACATACTGCTCTTGGCCAAATTCATTTAATTCTGCACTTTTGGAGTAGATTGATTCCCAGTAATTCTGTAGTATAGGGGCGTACTTGATTTTTGTTTCACCTGATTTGAGCGATTCAATTAAGGGAATGTTGACAGAGTAGAGATCTACCTCTTTCAGTTCTTGCAATTGTTTATACAACTTTTTGATCAACTTGACAGATATCTTGGCTGCCTCTTTCAAGATATTGTAATCATGGTCCAAGTTATTGAAAGCATACGATAGCGCGATGGACTTGATGCCATGGGTTACCGCTTCCATTGCAGCTCCAACAGTCCCGCTTGTCAAAATATACAAGTTACTTGAGTTTTTGCCAAAGTTGGGGCCACTGATAACTAAATCAATTGGTTTCCCTTTCCTCTCAGAGTACAAATGGTGTATTCCCAAATCAGCGCACGCTGCTGGCGTACTATCAACGAGGCACCATTCTTGAAATTCTGGGTCTTGATGGTATTTTTCATTTACGACATTGAACGGCCCCTCAAATGCATTCACGTATGGGTTCTCAAATTGTGTCGATACCTTAGTATAAATGTACGTGGTGTTGAGTGTCTTCCCGGCAAAATGAGCTTTACCGATCCACGATCTTTGCTGATTGGGAACAACGATCGACAAATCCCACTCTGTAGTAGTGTTGATCTCGTCCACAAGGTACTTCATGTACGGGCATGACACGTCATTTAGCGGCCCATCATCATTGGTTAGCAATACATGCATTTTTTTATCGTCGTACCTAAGTGTCTAATGATGAGTAAATATCAGAAAAACTTGAGAAAGGACTCTGAGATAAAAAATTCTTCTGAAAAATCAAATTGTTGAAATAGAATTAATTGCTAGCAAATAGAAGGCAAGAATATGTCGTTCTTCATAGGTAATAGCTCGCAGTACTCACAAGTGCTGGTAGATCCAGAAAAGATTAAAATTGCCGAAATTCAACATGCTGCCATGTCGACCACCTTCGGGACTATGTTAAATGTATGCAGAGATAAATGTATTCCAGGTGAATACGGGGAAGGCGAACTCAATACTGGAGAGCAGAGCTGTCTCGATAGATGTGTTGCAAAGTACGTGAAGGCTAATGTTGCGGTCGGTCTTAATATACAACAAAAAGGGTTTAACCCATACGATAATATGCCCGAATATCAAAAGATTAAATCGAAATTAAGAGAGATTGAAGAGAGACAATAGACCAGAGATCCATGAGCATTTGAATAGAAACAGAGGCACAGTATAAGGGTAGGTTGTGCGAGAGAAAGAGACGAATTTTGTTTGGAAGATGGGACGTAGAACCACACAGAAGTTGACGATATAGACCATGTATATATGTTTTAGCCTTAAGTACGACAGTAACGCATTAATAAATAAATGTTTCATTCAAGTATAAACATAGCACATACGTATATTTTAAACTTAGAGTTGACCCTTCGTGTGGAAGATTTCCAAACCTTCCGTAATTCTTTGGGACATAGTCTTTTCACCTTCTCTAACCCAGACTCTTGGGTCGAAGAACTTCTTGTTTGGCTTGTCTTCCCCATCTGGGTTACCGACAGGGCTCATGAGGTAGTCTTTGTTCTTCAACACGTAGTCACGGACACCAGTCAAGTAGGCGTATTGACAGTCAGTGTCCAAATTCACCTTGACAACCCCGTGGGAGATAGCTTCATCGAAGTCCGCTTGAGAGGAACCGGAACCACCGTGGAAAACCAAGAACAATGGCTTGTCATTTGAAGAGCCAGATTGTTCCTTGGCGTATTTTTGATGTTCACCCAAAATGGATGGCTTCAACTGCACGTTACCTGGCTTGTAGACACCGTGAACGTTACCGAAAGCAGCGGCAATAGAAAAGTTTGGTCCAATTGGAGATAAAGCCTTGTAAACCTTGTAGACGGTTTCTGGCAAAGTATATAAAGATTCTTTTTGCACGTGCTCGTTGTTAACACCATCCTCTTCACCACCAGTGATGCCGATTTCCATTTCCAAGAATTGGCCCATCTTATGCATCTTTTCAAAGTATTTCACACAAGTGCCAATGTTCTCATCGTCGGTTTCTTCCGACAAGTCCAACATGTGGGACGAGAACAATGGTTCACCGGTCTTCTTGAAGAATTCTTCGTCAGCCTTCAACATACCGTCGAACCATGGCAACAACTTCTTGGCACAGTGGTCAGTGTGCAAAACAACTGGAACACCGTAGGCTGGAGCAATGGCTCTGATGTAGTGAGCAGCAGCAATGGAACCTTGGATGGATGCGGATTGGTCCTTGTTGTCGACACCCTTACCAGCAAAGAATGCGGCACCACCTTGGGAGGTTTGCAAGATGATTGGTGACTTGTTGTCTCTAGCAGATTCTAAAGCAGCCACCACAGTGGATGAAGAAGTAACATTGATAGCTGGAATAGCGAATCCCTTCTTTTGGGCGTACAAGAACAATTGACGAACGTCATCTCCGTAAATGACACCGGACTTTCTTGTTAATACATCTGTAGCTGACATGTTGCACGTAATTGGTCGAGTATTATAATTGATTTTAAAATTACAATTGTTAGAACAGTTGGGCCAATGTAAATTGATGGATTTTCTCCTCTTTATATAATTTCAAAATCGTGGTCAATGTGCCCTCGGGGATCGTCGACGTTGTCTCACGACAAAAGTCCGAACAGCTAACTTTGAAAAATCCCGGGAGACTGTGCACCATATGACTCCATTATTGTAGGGCTTATGTCATCGTACCTTACACTACGTAATGTCTACACATATGTCCTGATCAGAGCATAGCAGCAATTAAGTCTGATGCTATACTCTTGCTTGGCTTACACATAAAGCTATTCGCCAGGATCGCAGCAATGAACAATTAGGGAGAGCAACTATGCTCATAAAATAGCTCCGACTTGCACCGGGCTCTGGGGAAGGCAGGACACTAGGTAGCACGAAATTCGCAAAGCAACCGGGTTCCGGGAGTGGGAGACCGTGGACAAAACCGGGGGCAGTAGAGGAGCGGAAATACCCTCGGAAGTATAAACGTAAATATAATTTTTCACGCTATAGCCATACGAATGTAGTTGGGGGACCTTGTGTAGCAAGTAGCAAGATTGGGAGTGAAGCAGAGGATGAGCTTGATCACTGAGATTGACGGGCTCAAGTACTACCAGTTTAACCGAGATTCTCAAGAAGAATTTGACATAGTTTCTAAGTTGATTTCGGGGCATCTACTGGAACCGTACTCGATCTATGTTTATTGGTTCTTCCTAAATACGTGGCCGCAGTACTGCTACGTTGTTCGAGCACCAGATGACAGCAGCGAGATTGTGGGGGTGATAATATCGAAGGTGGAGCCGCATCGGGAGGTCCGCGTGAGAGGATACATAGGTATGCTTGTGATCGACCCAGTGTACAGAGGCAAGAAAATCGGCACCAACTTGGTGAAGTTGACGGTGGAGAGAATGGTGCGATGGGACAAAATTGATGAGGTGATGTTAGAGACAGAGGTCATCAACGGAGGAGCATTGCGACTCTATGAATCGCTCGGGTTCGTGAGGTCGAAACGGCTCTACCGCTATTATTTAAATACGCACGATGCATTTCGGTTGATATTGCCCATTACTGCCAAGTCGGGCAAGAGAATCGCGTTCTTGCCGGTCATTACGCACGAAACAGCTATCGTATAGCCTACGTAGATATAGACATAAATGCTGCTTGCGTTGGCATCGTACTATACATTATACCATACTAATCTATTAATCATCTTCATCGAATTTAGGGGCTAAGTAGAACCTTAAGTAGCCACCGGCATCCAATTTGTACTCGAATAAAGCAGGGGTTTTATCTGCCAACTTGATTGTAATTGTTCCGGACAAACTAGTGGCTTTAATGATATCGCTCAAGTACTTCAAGCCGAAAGTCAAGTCAACAGGATTTTCCAAATTAACATTGATACTTTCCTCTGGGTGGTCCATATCAGTGTATGGCTTCAAAACGACAGATCCAGTACCATTTTCGCCCTCAGAGCTGAACTTGACAGAGTCCTTGGTGACTATGATGTTTAATGATTCACTCAAATTTTTCAAATCACGGACGATCTTTGCAAACTCCCCAGATGGCATATTTATAACACTATCATAGTCCATGTCATCAATTTTTAAAAATTCAGAGTCAATGTCCATCAACTTTAATGAGTATTCACTTACTCTTTCTTTTTTCTTATCTTCAAATATGGTCATGACGTTATCTGGGCTATCTTCAGCTAATAAAGTCAAGTAATCGTCATTATTACCACATTTTATAATCTTGGAGAAAGATTCCAAGTCAATACCTAAGGTAATGTCTCTATCGCAACGGTACTCGCTGAATGCCGATTGCCCAACCAATAATGACACTAATAACACTCTTGAATCATCAACGGCCTGCACTGTAATACCATGTTCGGTGCAATTGAAGTTACACAATTTAACACAATCTTTGATCGAATCAACGATCTTTTTCAAAAGCGATGCTTCATCAAACTTACCTTCAAGCATATTATCAATTTTTCTTTATTAACTTACGTTCAATCAACGATGATAGAAGAAAAGTGGTGAAAACTATGGTTTTAAATATTCTACATACGCGTTGACTTGAAGAAAAGCCAGTACGCGAATATTACATAAGCCATCTTCCTATTGCAGTGGGCATAGGAATCAACCACAAGGAGATTATGGCCTGAAGAAGCACGTTAAGAGCTTCGGCTAGGAAAGATTGTCGAAACACGTACTTTCTAGTGAAATTTACAACTTACTCGAAAGTATATATATTTAACCACCAAATCATATTAGCTACTTTTCTTATCATACATTTCTTTGCCCCACTTATGTAAGTCCAGCTTCAACCTATCCACTCTTACAAGGCCATTTCTGATCTGAATCAAATTCTTAATGTATTCTTGTTGTCTCTGAATACCAACCTGCAAGTAATTTATTAGTTCTTCTTGAATAATGGCCAACTCGTCTCCTGCTTCTTCCGTTAGCTGAGCTTGCTTGGCCTCGTACATGGCTAATGTCTCTGGAAGCGCAAAAAAAGGATCTTTTATCTCAGTTGATTCCGACCCATTCAATGTCGACTTTCTTGTCACTCGCTTAGTAGGTTCATCCTCAGTGTCATCGGGCTTTTCATCATTTTTGCTACCGTGTCGAGACGAATTGGACGTTGATTCGATTTGTTCGGTCTTTGGCGAATCGTGAGTTTCATTATGGCTTGAGTCTACATTATCAACCGTCTGTCCTTGGTTCCCTTTGGCTTCGTTGCTGGTTTCACCGCCGGCCTCATGGGGAGATCCGCTAGAGTCATCATTCAAACCGTGGTCATACTTCAACAACCCCAAATTTTCCTCTAATAAGTAATACCAATCTTCACCGTTCAAAACTTTTAACAATTTGTCGAGCCAGTTTAGGTTATTTTGCTCGACTTCTATAGATTCAATCAACTCATGAGCTAAGTTGTTGAAAATCGCCAGCTTATATGTTTTCAGAATAGCCGGGTGCGATATGAGCTCTGAAGGATGTGTAAGTGGCGATAATATCTCAGTAAGCTTAATTTTTTTGAGCGGATGTTCGTCGTCGCTCTCGTCTTCTACTTCATCTTCCTCGTCGTCATCGTCCTCGCTTTCTTCGTCTCTTTCCCCATAAAGTTCATGCCACTTGCGCTTATTGCGGTAGTTGCTTCTCACTATGGCATCACTGGTTAAGACCAAATGCGTGGATCCCTCATATTCAACAATCTTGGGTGTGAGCGTATTATCGGCTGTCTGGGGAGGTATTATCTTATTACCACGACTAGTACTTCCTATTTCGGGGCCCGAACGGGGCAAACTTTTCGACAACACAGATTGCTTGAACCTAGATATCACATCTAGGGAATGGCTGTCCAACATACTATTTTTAACGTCAATGTTGAAGTTTATCACTATCATCACCTTGGAATATTCAATGATGAACCTATTAAAACAAACTATATACAGGAAAACTTTTTTTTTTACTACTGTCTTACTGATTCGCCTCTACGACAACCAATGCTTTACTAATTGTACTCGCGGAGTCATCAAAACATTTCGACATCTAGGGAGTCCCAAAGAATATAACCATCATTTCTTCAAGCTTCTTGTTGCAAACTCAAGGCACAAGTTGAATAGGACATGTTTATATACAGGAAACATATACGAATGCCAGGAAGTTGCTTAATAGATACAGCGGCAAAGTAGTTGTGGATACATAATTTATCATTCAGAGTATAGTGAAGTAAAAGTGACAAAGCAGAACGTCACATTATTAAGCAAGCGCTTGAGTAAAGTTAGAGGATATTTTGCAATAGGCTTCGTTTTCCTTTGAATCATTAATGCTTATCAGTGGCTGAGAGGGGATGAGAAGTTAAGATGCTGGCGGATATACCTATGGTGGCACCAATTTCATATTTGACGATATACAATGCCCACAATGGGGAGTCAGCAAGGATACCCAAGCCGATAAGGTTTCATACCTTGAATGGGTTCAAAGATTTCATTCACGAGACATTTACCGAATATATACTATCTAGCAGCGATAACATTTTTTTGCTAACGTCGTTCGGAATGAAGGTCAACTTTGCAATGATCAACGAAGTGAGCGATGTATATGTTTTTGACAAGCGGCTTTTTGTGAACCCAGTAGATAAAGAGCTTGTGCTGTCATATATCGGGCAAAACGAGGGTAAGTACTCGGAGATTCTTTGTCCCACGCCTTCGTCACTAGCGAAACAGGAAAAGGTCAACATCAAGAAAATGACGAGCAGTTTAAAAATCAATGATGGCTGGGCCAAGGCGCTTTACCAAGATTGCTTGGTTGTTACTGAACAAATGAAATCTTTCATCAGGCAGATTAATGTAATCTTCAAGTGCTTAAACATTATATTTCAATTTGGTTCAAATTTCGTGAACGGAATCGAGAAGAGTTTCAACAATTACTTGAATTACATTAAATTATTAAGTCTAAAGACCTTACATAAAACATGGGACAACCATTACAGCAATTTGCTGAAGTTCAGAAGCTTCAAGTTGAAGAACAGCGTTGAAAATATAAAACTAGCTGACTTTTTAGGGAAAGAGAAGTTGGAAGAGTCCGCGCAGGTAGTCTCAAGGCACCTACCACAGGTTGTCAATAAGTTCAATGATATGTCTTCGGCGATAAATACTGTTAACGAAGAAAAAGGGGAAGTCGATCAGTTGATCGAATCAATGAGAAACGAGTCAATACAAAATTTCAAGAATCTTGAGGCGAATTCTATGAAAGTGATGGAAGAACTATCTAGACTCACTCAGTTGATTTCCCATGATCTTGACAAAGTATCGACCAACTTTTCGATTTCTCTAGATTGGGTTTATCGTATCCATAAAGATGAAATATCTCCTCAAATATTTGATAATGCGTCGGAGCTATTCCGAAGTATGCAGAATCTACACTCTTTTAAAAGTAAACTAGCTCATGAAAGTTTACGCGTGTTTGCTTCGGTTGCGAATTTGCAAATGCAAATGGTTGGTATCAAAAGTGAGTTAAGGTCTCTAACTACCCCTGATCACAATGATGTCAAAGATTCAAATGACCAGTTGTCTTACCGGGTGATTGACGAAATCAAATCCGCGGAAGATTACTTGTCATTGACGATCGACCTACCTTTGCTTTTTGGATTCATGCTCATTGAAAAAAGGAGGCAATTCGAGTGGCACGAGTTTTATTCAAAGGGTATTGTAAATAATGTTTCTGAGCAGTTATCCGTTATCATCGAACACGAGAAACTTTTTCGAAATATGTGGTTGAAAAAATTTGGTAATTTCGTATCTTTATTGAACAATATTGGCGAATCAAATGCTTTGAGGACTTCATTACCAAGCATTGATGTTACTTTGGTAAATGGCGCTTTTGGAGATAACAATCCAATATTCAATGTTTTGAAAAACGTTGTAATCGAGAGAGATGATATCTCGGCCTATATCAGCGCATTGGAGCAATATTGTATCATATCCACACCAGCTTCTCCTAACAACAAGAGGTTTGCCGAATTAGTCAAGAAGAATTTTCAAGATTTGGTCAAATCAACCAACAATATGAAAAAAGTGACCAGGTTGGTGTCATCGTTATCATCTTTTACGTCACCGATTGCGGGTGAATCTAGAATTAATGCGACCCCCATGCCACCTACTCATAATGGAGACGATACAAAATCAGATGGAATAAAAAGGCTAGAGGATAATGACGAAATTGACTATGACATGGACCTAGTTAAAGGTTTGAAGATAAGGATCAGAAAGTTGGAAAACTTACTTCATCAGCAGCAGTATAAAAATATTTCAAGCTGGCCTGTAACTCGCTCTCCTGGCGGTAATGCAGCAACATCGGCGGATGCATCAGGTAGACTCAGCTTAATAGTCGATACTAACCAAAAGACGGCCGCCTTAAATAATAACATGATTAATCCAACTCAACTACTCCAGAAATCGCTGTCCTTGACTACCAAGCCGAATACTGAAGCTACTTCCACAAACTCACAGGCAAGTCCGTTAGATGTATCTAGTACAATTGATAAGCATTTGGATAATATTCGCCTTAGAAAAGAAAACAACGAACTTACTAGTGAAAACAGCAAACTTTCGAATAGCAACAAAGCTAAGGAGGAAGAAATTGAAAAGCTCCACAGGGAAATGATGGAGCTTGACGTAGATAAGAAGACGCAGAAGAGTAGATATGATGAGGAAATTAACAGGAAGGACGAAGAAATCAAGCGGTTACAGGCAAAAAATAAATCAGATCAAGAAAACCAAGCTGAAAAATTGAAAAAGTTAGGTTTCGATTCGGACGCCCAACTTAGTTCCAAAAGTAAGGTCATTTCGAAATTACAGACGGAAATCACTAAATTAAATGAACTTCATAAATCTTCACAGGATAGTTTGAGGGTGATGCATGACAAATTTAATCGCTTAGAAAATGAGTTACATGACTCTAACGATATGAAGGAAGAGTTGTTGTCTAACATTTCGTTAAAAGATACTGAAAGTCGTAATGAGCGTATTGCACTAGAAGGAGAAATCAAACAGTTACTGTCTAAGGTTGAAGAAATCACGGAGGATTATGAAAATTTGATGGAACTCACACAATCCAAACACAAGAACATAGATTCAACAATAAACTATTTGAATGGTATAATAGTGAACCTTCTACTTAAAATTAAAGTTTTAGTTGAGCACCATTTCGATTTGTTTTTGGAGTTGTGCTTTATTTTGGAGTCTATGGGCTTGTTGTTAATCAAAGAGTATAACAGTGAGAAAAAAACTTTCGAATTCAAGATAACTAGAGTAAAGGGACTAAGGTCTAAAAAGAATGATAAGATTGTACCTACTTCAGCAAATGGTAATGTCATCGATGATACACCTATGGTGGCTACTATTGGTAGTAAACCTACTTCAACAGTGGTAGATGATGTCAGAAAAACTATGAAGTGGGTGGATGAAATTGAGGTATTGAAAAGTTTATCGAAACAGTTGGCAGATGAAGATACCAAAGTTTCGGATTCTGCGGATACCCACACCACGGCTTGGGAAAACAATATACATGAAGACACAGCCAATTCACCTTTCGACGGAGCAATTGCGTCCAACGAACAATCTTCGAGATTGCTAAATTTATATGGAGGTATATTTGAGACGGAGGCCAGCACGCCATCAAGGTTCGATGAATTCATTGACACTGTCGAGTTCAAGAACTTCAACTTTGGTCAAAATCCAGGTCAGGAAGAGCACAACAATGAAAGGTTTTTCTTGAATGCTATAAGCAAACGGTTCAAAGACGTGGAAGGTTTTGCTAAAAAACTAACCAAAGAAAACAAATCAAAAAGTCTCGAAATCTCGAAAATAGAGCATAAATTGAGCACCAAAATTTCAGTTAATAACTTCCAAGTAGGCGACTTAGTCCTATTTTTGCCCACAAAGATCGAAAGGGCAGATCATATCGAAGAGAGTTTTCAACCTTGGGCTGCATTCAATATCGCTGCACCTCACTTTTTCTTGAGAATACAAACTCAGGAAGGAAAAGAAAGTAAAAATATGATGCATAGTATCGAAAATAAAGATTGGATGGTAGGAAGAGTTACGAAAATTAGCGAAAACACTGTCGACAGTGATACCGTCAATGATAAAGATACAAACCCATTTCAATTGAGCGTTGGGGTTGTTTGGTATCTTGTAGATGCAGAAGAAGAAGGTCTCCAGTGAGAAGACTTTTTGAATGCGCAGGAAATAATACGATTCTTATTGTACAGTTTAGCGTATAAATACTTTAGGCAGGAGCATTATTGAATAAGTAAGAAACACTTTCGCCATTGTGTAATCTTCTAATAGCTTCAGCTAGAGTTGCACTGATATCGACAGTCTCTAATTTCGAGCACTGAGATAATTTGTTCTCTAAAGGCATAGAGTTAGTGCATATGATCTTGTCTAGCTTTGAGCTATTGAGTTTTTTCACTGCGTCACCGGAAAAAATCCCATGTGTGACGACAGCCACAACCCGTTTAGCGCCGTTAGAGATTAGCACATCCGCAGCTTTTACCAAGGTACCACAAGTGTCAGCCATATCGTCAATCAAAAGGCACGACTTATTGGAAACGTCACCAACTAGCACCATCCGCGATACCTCATTTGCTTTCTGTCTCTCTTTGTGAATCAAAGCAAAATTCACATCCAACTTGTCGGCAACAGATGCAACCCTCTTTGCACCACCCGCATCGGGCGATACTATGATCAAGTCGTCGTTGGCGTAATTGTCCTTTATGAACCTCATAACAGAGGGTTCAGCATACAAATTGTCAACTGGTACTGTGAAAAATCCCTGTATCTGTGACGCGTGCAAATCCATGGTGATGACATGGCTACATCCTGCTGTTTGAAGCAAATTAGCTATTAACTTCGCTGTTATGGGTGCTCTTGATTTGTCCTTTTTATCCTGCCTTGCGTATGGAAAGTTTGGAATGACAGCAGTAACCCTCCTTGCACTAGCAATCTTGCACGCATTTATAATTATTAGCAACTCCATCAAAAAATCGTTTATCTCCTCTTCTCCACAACCTGTCTGAACGATATACACATCCTCATCCCTTACCGATTCACCTACTGCTACGGCAGTTTCCTTGTTGGTATATTGAAATGCAACGACTTTGGCCAAATCTATTCCCAATTTTTGAGCAACTAAAAAAGCAAGTTCTGGATGTGAATTACCATACAATAATTTGATAGAATTTTGGCTGCCAGTCATATCTCTTTATGTTATATACAGCAGGTAGTCATAGGCCTGTAGTTACCGAAGTTATTAGTTATAGGAATTTTTTTTTGATGTAACTTCTTGTGCACCGGGTAACGTTGGCAGAAATCGAAGACTGAAGCTTTTGAATCCAAGGTGTTCAATTCACTGCCACACACGGGAAACACTTGAGCAGCTGTAGTTATCTATCGGACTTAGAAACTCAAGATTTTTCAAATGGCCGTAGTAACTCACTATTAGCATTCAGGTCGAAACTACAGGAAGACACCTTATCTGCTATCAATAATGTCTATAAACGAATGAAATAAATGACACATATAGCACAAGAGTGGCGGATATGCTAATACTTGGCAATGAAAAATTTGGGTGTGGATACTATAAAGGGTCGTTTAAGCCAACCATCTCCCCCATTAAGCTCGAATATTCCTGAACAAATGAATTGAACACCCACCAATTTCCAAAGCTATTCTGGTTTTCCTCCTTATGTTGACTATTTTGATTCTGGTATTTATAAAAAATGTATTTCAAGGTGTCGTTGAAAATTAGATTTATGAAGTTTGTGTAGACCAAAATTGGATATTTTGATTTGAAATGACGGGTCAATAATTTCTCATGAATCAAGCCAAGCAAAGAGAAGAGTTTTACTGCTTCTTTCGACGAGAGAATTGTGTCATTGTTTTCATCAGACCTAGCGGACGACACAGACTCATGTTGTTGACTGGTCTCTGTATTACTCAAAAATTCGAATAAGTCGTGTTTAAAAAAGTCTTCAAGCAAACTGGACTCCTCATCTAAAAACTTCAAAGAAAGCATTGACCCCGATGTTTGATCCAAAGTTGGATCGAAATTATGGGCCCTTAATGTAAACGCTAAGTCTCTTGATAGTATATCACGTCTAAAATCCAATTTGATATCATTAACTTCTGGAATGTAATCAGAACTGACAGTGGAAGAAGGCTTCAAATAGTTCTCTACGTCCAGAATCATCACAGAGCAATTTGAAGAGTCATCTTTATTGATGAGTTTGACGAATGTGATCAATAGATCATTGATGTTGATAATTTTTTTGATCATGATGAGGAATTTTTTAGCATTGTCAACGCTGAAGTAATTCCCTATATTCAGGCTACCCCAAGAAGCAACGAAATTATCAATCAAATATAGCAAGTTCAATCTTAAAAGTTTCAAATAATTGGCTTGGGATGATGCTTTGATGAATAATAGATAAGGTAGCAATTCCAAGATAGTTAATGAATATAAGTATAAGTCTAAATTTTGCGAAGAAATATTCTCGTCACTGAGCGGACTGATTATTCTCTCAATAAAACCATTACAAAGTGAGTCTTTGTCTTTAAGGTTTTCAACTTCGAAAAATACCGAATATATTGTATCAACCATAGAAAAAGACAATTTGAATTGGTCAAAAAAATTATAAGCTTTTGCTTTCATATCTGTGAACCAAGTTCCCCTGCCTCTTTCATCCAAGATGGAGAAGTTGTCGGACTCCGGAAACTTCAAGTGGGCCCTAACAAATGATGATTGTGGCGAAACAACGTCGTACCTTTCCTGTAAGCTTTCAGGGGGCGCGATTTTGATATGCGGTTCAGATTTTGACCTTGTTTTCATCCTTATTTTAGGCTCCTGAATCTCAGAATAGTTTGCAATCGAATGGTTGCGTCTTTTCTGTTTGGATATAAACTTGTCTTTGTTATCAAAAAGCTGATTCAAACTTGCTAAATCATTGCTATCGCAGAGTCTTTTAACTTCATCGTTGATTATGTTTTGATTCCAAATGACCCCTAGATAATTATATTTTGAATCACCTCTACTTCCTAATCGCTTGATAAGTAGTTCCGGGTACACTAGCTTAAGTAGCTTGCCAAGTTTTGACTGTCCCAAAATCAACTTTTGTTGTTCGAATGTCGAGTTTGTTCGCGATGGATACTGAGAGATTAGCTTCTGGCATATTATAAAATATGTCTTATAGATCGATAGCCTTGGTATTGTATGGTTTTGAGGGTCTTCATTTGAGGGCAATTGGATTAGGATATCATGTAGGATCTTTATGGCCAAAAATGTCCTTAGCAATTCATGATAATTAATGCCTAGTAACTTATTTTCTTGATCGGCCATTTGTGTAAAATATTCTGCAATGTGATTTGGAGTCTTGAAAATATTTAGCAACTGGTTCAAAAAGTCAAAGTAGTAATTTTGGATAGAAAGGTTGACTGGTGTCCTATCAATTTTCTCTGCCGGGGTATATGAACTTGATGGCGGTCGTTTTTCGTCGTTGTATAAAAAATTATAAAAATCGTCAATTGGGAAAGTAATGTCCAATTTTTTCAACACGGTTAAAAGGTAGCTATTGATATTGGAGCCGTCAACATGGGTGATATTCTGCAAGAGGTCATTGAATACCAGATTAGGATCGTATGATTTTTGTCTATCATGTTGCAAGTAAGGGTCCTCAGTTAACTTGAATAGGTTAAAACGAGATGAAACTGACAAATCTTTTGTATGTCGAATGGGTCGCTTTTCAGGCGCCTTTGAAGAGCCAAACTGTGGAATTTCACCGAAGGGTGGTAAGTGCTTAGTATAAGGGAATTGGTCATAAACGTTCAGAGGATCTTCAAATTGCTGTGACTGTAAGGGTATCGGGGATTCAAAGCTCTGGTTAGTCGATTCCGGAATTGGGTATTGTGTGGGAGAATGAAACTGGAAAAATGATGCAGGCGAGCTTAATTGAGCTCGGGTATTAGAAGTAAGTGTCTGCTTATGCGGAGCGACCCGCGATGATGATGTCCCCGTGCCTGCACTGGAACTAGGTACAGTAGTCGAGGAGAAGTTATAGTTGATACTATACGGATCATAATCATAAATATTGCGTGCTTGCTGTGATTCGGACAGACTCTGCTGGTATGCTGGCTGTGACTGCAGGGACGACAGACCCTGCAGTGGGTCCTGCTGTATTGGTTGGAGCTGTTCTGGAAAGTAGTAACCGCTGTTTGTTAAAGACGACTTCTGTCGCTTATGCGATTTATGCGGTTTTGTAGATTTGTTTGCCATTGTATGCCTGCCTCTGATTTCATTAATTATATCACTGTTCTATAACGCTTTTCAGGGTGCAATTGAATCAATTCAACGAATTGAAACGTAATAAATAATTATAGTCTTCACTAAAAAAAACAATAAACAATTCTTCTCACGCAAGGTCACCCAATATGCTAAAAAAGGCCCACTATCTGGCCCTGTACTCGTTGTGGATGCTGTAGAGCTACTTCGGAAACTAAAAGACTATTTTCAGGACATATATCCGTTTTGTTTATTCTTGAATCAGGATGTGTGAACATAGATCAGATCAGATTAGACGCTATAAAAATTGCGACATGCCTAAATTGTACGGGGACGACACTACATGGCATCCTATTGTGATAGGCATTATCCTCTTATATTGGATCCAAATATACAATTGTATGAAATGAAATGAAAATGAGACATTTTATTTAAGGCACGGCAAATTATGAGATCATAATTTGGATTTTGGAGATAAGGTGGTGGTTAAGACTTGCTTCATTTCGTTAGCCGATTCAACCAAGTACCACTTTAACAAATCGGATCTTAAGCCATTGCCCTTTTTACAGGAGATATGAACATGTAGCCAGTCCGAATTGACCAAGTAAGCCAAGCCGAACCCTTCGTCGATGACCTGGGACCAGCCCCAACTTTGAAAGTGTTCGGAGGGAACTTGGGAGGTCGAAAGGTACCAGCTAGCAGAGTAGGAGAAAACTTCGTCTGAGAAAATTTCAGGAACGGGCTCGTTTGGCCTCAACATCTGCTTCAAACCAAAAAAGTGACGGTCGACGCCTCTGCCGTCGGCCGCCTCCGTCAAATACTTCACATGCTGTTTACAAGCATTTTGGAAAGTGGCCACCTTTTGCTCGGTGGTAGCGCTTAAATCGGTCCAGGTCTTCACAAAGTCGGTAGACTCGATAGATACCGATCTGCCAGTTTCGGTTCTACCTTTCAAGTATTTTCTGGTGGCGGCAGATTCGTATGTGGGCCTAACCTTACCGGTTAATTTGTAGTAGGCCAATTGAATCAACATTTGCACGTAAGCATCAGGAGATACCTTGAATTGCTTGATCAAATTCTTACCGTAGCCATAGTATTGGAAGACTTCTTCGTCATGCTGTGCAATAGTGGCATTGAACTTTTCAATGGCTTGTTCAATGTCGTTTCTAACTACAGGACTTATATCAAATGGCAATGTGGTTGGCGTGGCCGCGATAGGCAAGTCTTTCACTTGCTTGGTGTCGTTGGCAATTTCAGCCAAGAATTGCGCTGGATCCTCCTTCAAGATTTGTGTGTAAACGAAGTTGTTCATTTGAACGGTTGGAGTTGCATCCATCTTCGAGTGCTCGCCCAAAAATCCAGAATTACCGTTGCTGCTAATGAAAAATTCCAAGGGCTTGTCAAAAAATCTGTTTTGACCGTCTCCGTGCCAGCAGTTCCTCGATTTTTCTTCAATGGTGACAGGATTGTTGTCGTCTAAACAGATAACAAAAGAAGACGCAAATATGGACTCTAACGAAGCCTTGTTGATTGGCGACTTGGTTAAATTATTGTAGCTGCTCAACCATTCGTCTCTGTTCAAGGAGGTCAATGCTCCGAGAGCAATTCCCCTTGGTTTAGTGTGGGCATCAAGTACAATATATTGCAATTGCTTGAAGATGTCCACCTTGCTCAATGGCTGATCGTCCTTGGTGTGGTGATAAACCTTGTAGAAATGGTTCTTGTGAATCACCGTGAAATACCGATGCTCATGCCCGTTGTAGACTTTGGTAACGTCAGAGTTTTCGGCAGGAACACGCGAGTTGTTAAACATGTACCTGAATGCATTCATACAGTAGGGGTTTCCCTTGATAATTTCAGGCTCCAACGTCTCGTCTTGCACCAGGCCCATAAACTCAAGGGTGTAGAATGCAATCAACGACGCTTTCAATAACTGATCCTTGCCAATTGCGTTGTTGATGTCCTTGTGGGAGAAAAAATACGATACAAAGGGCACGACCGGATCACGGTACGACATGTAAGCGTAGTCGTCCCACCACTCCGCCAACCAGTTATCCTTGTCCTGGGCAAACTCGTTGAGACGCTGCTGTAAAAGCTCTCCACTTCCTCCTGCCTTGGTGAACTCCTGTACCTTCGCCTTTGT
Source organism: Debaryomyces robertsiae (assembly GCA_030566065.1). NCBI lineage: Eukaryota > Fungi > Ascomycota > Pichiomycetes > Serinales > Debaryomycetaceae > Debaryomyces > Debaryomyces robertsiae. Next base: position 467,438 of record JAJMHL010000008.1, read on the forward strand.
GGCCTGCAACTGCTCCTTTGTCAAAAATGGCTCCACCGATCTTAAATACTTGCTAGTTGTTTCCTGTAACAGCGGAACCGGCAACTTTGGCAAATCTTTCTGATACCTGAATAAGTCTCCCTTCAAACCAGAGGTGGAAAATTGTTTCATTGAAACTGGCATTTTGTTCATTTTATTCATTCTAATGGTTTTAAACATGGCCTTTGAATCAAAATTCATATCCATCAATCAAAATCAATCAAATAGAATTTCTACTTCTGTTATCCGTTTTTTTTTCCGATTACTTTGATGTATGGGGTCTTTTCAATTTATATACTATGGATGAAGCCAAACATTCGCGGGGGGGCTCGGCCCAAAAAGCCGAGGCTTTCCAGGAGTTATACGCCCCCAGATGTTCCGAGGATATTCACCGCGTAATGCGGATCTGGGGTCAAACTGGTGTTGGGATGGCAATTCAAATTGGGACTGAAATAGAAACTCCAAACACCCATAAAGATGATCGGACTGAAGACGCGGTGAGTCGGGACGAATTTTTCACTGTTATATAAGTATGCTTCTAAATTTTGATTAATGGCGGCGACTGAAATAGAGGTGCTATCGACGGGAAGGGCACTAAGTGCAGGGGTGTTGCTTGTGTGGTACATGGTGATACTATTGGTGGCATATCGGGGATTCTTTGAGATCCTTAGTAAGTTTGCAAGGCCACCAAGCTACGAGGTGCAGGAGGAAAGCTTGGAGGGGGTGACAATTATTCGTCCCATCAAGGGAGTCGATCTGGAGTTGAAATCGTGTTTGGAGTCGTCTTTCCAGCAGCGGTACCCTCGGAGCCAGCTCCAGATTTTGTTTTGTGTCGATAGTCCTAGCGATGAGTCGATCCCAATCATCGAGACGTTGATCCAGAAATACCCCGATGTAAATGCCAAAATATTGGTATCGCAGGGATACGATTATGCACAGAAGCGGTCGGCGGAGCACTTCGGACCCAATCCGAAAGTGAATAATTTGTCCAAGGGATTTTTGAACGCTGAGTACGATATTTTGTGGATCGTGGACTCCAACGTATGGGCTTCGCCGAACATACTACGCAACTCGGTGAAGGCTTTGAATGAAGATACTAATAACGGACGGCCGAATCGTAGTCCGAGGAAAATCAGGTTGGTTCACCACATGCCGTTGGCTTTGAGCGTGAATCCAGACAGCGACAACGACTCAGACTTGGAATATAGCTTGAGTCCAGTTAATTCGGCTGGGTCGCCTCGTAGGAGGTTTTTAAAGAAGCTTGGGGCTAAACTAGATGAAATGTTTTTGTTGACCTCACATCTGAAGTTCTACGTGGCATTAAACAACGTAGCCATTGCTCCTTGTGTCAACGGCAAGTCCAACATGTACAGGAAGTCCGACTTGGATCTTGCAGTAGCGAAAATTCCTGCCGCAAATTCCTCTTTCTTCTATTCAGATTCTGTCATATCGGATGCCAAATTTTATACGGCTTTGGGGCCTGGAAACTCTTTAAAGCTCTTTTCTCGATACATTGGCGAAGACAACATGATTGCAATTTGCCTTTGGGAAAACCTATTTAGCAGAACTGGTTTGACGGGGGACTTTGTCATTCAGCCATTGAGCGGCGCTGACAATAGTGTCAATGATTATATCACTAGAAGAGTAAGGTGGTTGAGGGTCCGGAAGTATATGGTTTTAATGGCGACCTTAGTCGAGCCTACGACTGAATCTATTGTGTGTGGACTATATGGTACATATGCAATATCTACTTTATTATGGCATACATGGTTCAACTGGAAGTTATTTGCGGTTCATTTCATTATATGGATAATTACCGACTACACCCAATATTATACACTAATTAACAATATTGCATCTTCCAATTACGAATTGAATTGGCTCAAAAGAACTCACTTACCGCCTTTGACTAGATCCTTTTTAAATTGGCTCTACATATGGTTGATGAGAGAAGTGTTAGCGTTACCGATTTGGGTAATGGCCATGTGCGGGCATGAAATTGACTGGCGAGGCAAACCTTTCAAAATCAAGACGGATTTAACCGCTGAAGAATTATAGAACAAGTTAATTCAATAGGAAAACCTACTTCAACGTTCAGCGTTGCTTGAATGAATTTAATACGGCGTAGTCTGTATATTACATAGAAATACTCACGAACGAAGGAATTCTGTAGGTGAGCGTCACATCATGCATGGACGGTGAATCTGACATTAGTTACACCTCAGGCTTTCATGCATCTTGTTGCATTTTACACTGCAAGCAAATAACCCACAATTGTTACACCTGGCGTAGCTGGAATTCGAACCGCAGATGCAACATAATCTTAGCTTGGGCCGGAAAGAACTGCGGCTTAATTTCTGTCTCTTATTGCTTTGACCAGAGCCTAAAGTAGGATCGGACTCATCAATGAATTGGTAGTCGAGGCTTAGTATCGTATTGATGGCAATCAAGTTTCTCTCTTCCTCAAAGTGCAGGTTCAAGTTCCTCCTAGATGATAATATTTTTTTTGTGGATGGTGTATTTCCTTGTCTCGCCTTTCGTTTGTCGCTTCCAGAGCCAACATTTTGATACGAAAAGTTTTTCGGTATTTCAAAGGTATTCGTCGGTGTCTCTTTATTCAATTCTGTAAGTCTTTTACTGATGATTCTTTCGAGCTGTATTTGTTGAGTTGATTTGAGAGGAGCATAGTTTGAAGTGCCTTCATTGGCCTGTGTTTGCGCATGCATCAAATGATTCAAGTTGTAGTTCATCTTGGGCCTGTTCTTTGGGTGTCTATTAGCGTTGTTATTTCCGGAGTCGTCTTGCCCTTGGCCGTTATCATGCTTTTTGGAAGCAAACGAGGAAGCCCTAGCGCTAAGATTTACGGATGACGAAAAGTACACGGTCGTCGTGTTGGTCGTACTGCCCTTAGGCACTTCTTCTACCAACATTTTCAAAGAATACCGTAGGTTGGATATTCCATTAGTGATTGGAAATACTCTTCATATATAGAAGGCATTTGTATACAGGACGTATAAATCCCTTCGTCATTACTATAGGCTACAAGACCTCTATGACTGATTAATGATTCGAAAGCAAGTCTATATACAAGAGGGTTAAACTATCCAAGCGAACAACTTAATTCATGGCCCGGATCCAAACTTCAGCTTTTTGAGCTCGTATTTGAATCTGCAGTCCCAGCACTCTTTCTATTTTCTTCGGAAGTGAACGGCTGGTCTTCTCTAGCCTTGTCCAACATTGGCTTAATTTGTTTCTTCACCAAGGCCGCATCCACACAGGTGATATAGGTGTCCCAGAATTCCGTGCATTCGTTGTGTAATGATTTCCCCTGCAAAAATTTTTCTGTGTACCATTTGTTGAAGCAGTCGTCGTATTTATTCTTGGCTTCAGTACATTCGGGTGCAAAAGATACGGACATTATGTTTCCCATTACTCACACTTCCTGTATTTGTCTATACTCTAGATACCAATACTAATATCTTTAACTATGTAGAACTACTCTATTCTTGAAGCCTAACCTGTAAGCGAGCTAAATTGTAAACTTTGTTATCCTGCACATAATATGACGCGTTCAAATTGGGGCTATCCCATAAACAAATAACCCTATAAACTATAGCAATTAGCATATAAGGACTTACGATCGATGAAGAGGTATTCTATAGCGCCATCGTCATCTCGTAGAAAGTCTACGATTGGATCAAGCGCATATCTGAAGGGGGAAGATAATATAGACGGGGAGTCGGCCACGTTAGAGCTAGAACGATTAGAACAAGAGATCACACTAGTGCTCCAGGAAATAGATAAAAATCTATCGAAGTCCAATGCAACCATAAATGACAAAATTTTTCCCATATTGAAAAAATACGCTGCGTCGTCCTCCAATGTTTGGAATAATGTGAACTTCTGGAAATACTTTTTAGAGCAAGCAGCGAATGTCGAACTCACCAGTTATGAGGCGCCTGCGACTTTGAATACGGACATGAATACGATAGCAAATTCGAAAAATTTCTTGCTTCTGGACGAAGAAGAGGGTGGCGATATTCCAAATGACTTGCCGGAACGAGGCGAGACCGAAGAACAGATAAGGCAATTTAAAAAGCCGTTGTTGAAAGGATTCAACAATGTCGAGGAACAAACACCGACGTGGTCTACTGAAGAAAAACAGGTCCCTCAACAGGGACAGTACAGTATACAAGCCTCTACTCCCCAGTTGAAACAACGATCCTCATTTATAGCCAATCTGAAGCTGGGTGGTGCTGCCAAGCCTACCAACTACGCTATGCAGCCATCGAATGCACCTACTATCTCGGGCGAAGAACAGACCACATCGTACGCAAGGAACCTGAGGAAACTACCTTCGCCCCTCGTTGTTACACATACCGTACGGCAGTCGCTCGATAATTATCACAAGATTTCAATTTCTCCACGAAAGGCGCAAAGATCGGTCCATAGACTGCCATTACGAGAAGACTTGTCTGAGGATATAAGGCGGAGATCATCAATTATACAAAATCTCATCGACTCGTCACCAACCTTGCCCGAACCACCAATTTTGTTATCTGAAAGGGGATATGCGAATTATAGTAGTAACGACAAGAGAGACGAGAGCCCGCGAAATTCACAGAATAAAGACTTGGGTAGGCTATCACCAATATTATTACCGCCTGATGCGACTCCGAGAAGGGAAAATGCGGTCTCGGAGTCTCGAGATAACACATTACGGAGATTTCCTCGAACACCGAATTTCACATCTTCAGCCGGTAATGACAAAGAGATTGATATTATGCGGACTCCCTTAGGGGTTAGAGTGAGATATGGTGACGACGACAGCGACTTACCCGCGCCTGATTTGCAAAATAACCCCAGTACTATTGCTAGCGAACATGACAGCAATGGTAACAACGAAAATGATGGGGACGATGAGGACGATGTTCCACTACCAGATCTCGAAACCATAGAATTGCCTAACAGCAATAATAAAAAACGTTCTTCCACCACAAGCAAAGATTCTAAAAAGAAATCAAAACCTTTGAGTGGTCATGACGACGATCAAAACGTATTTTTGGATACTACCGCAAACAAGCAACATACTCCTACGGCACCCACGGTATACCATTCAGTGCTAAGCAATCGATCAAACGGCAATAGCGCAAATCAGTCGAGAGAGCTATCTGTCTCTCATTCCAAGGATAACACTGCTATGCAGTCGAGAGATCCATCCATCAACCAATCGAACTCAAGGTCCATCTCTTATTTGTTTGAAGAGGTATTGTATAATACTAACGTGAATAAGTCGGAAACCAATAAGAACCTGATAGCCTCGCAGGCAAGAGACTTGTTTGGAAGCATCAACGACGACAATAATCGTATTGAGTTTCCAGGAAATGATAGTGCAAATCACACTGAAAATTCAACGTCCGAACTAGGTTCCCTTCTTGGCGAACGGTTCAAGAATTTCACTAACTACACCCAAAATTTTGGAAAATAATTACATATCATCTATATCTGTATTATTAGAGTAATCAATTAATCAATCACTGACATCTACATACGTAGATGTTTAGTTTTTCCCTACTACCCCAATCTCACAAGTATGACAACTATTTTTAAACTGCAACTTACTTACTGAATCGTTTAAAAAAAGCTCACTACTTCTTCAGTCATTCTATCCATGAAACATGCTATAACACACAACCAATACAGCACTAGCAGTACTAATCTGGCAATTTTGCCCATACAACATAAGGCATTTTTAACAAAACGACTACAAATACCGCATCTTAGGTGGAAAATTAATGGGCAAAACTCGGCAGGAGAGTCGAAGGGAAGAACAAAAAGTTTCCATGCAGAGAATGCAGACCAAGCCTAAGAAGAATTTTTCATGCATTACTCATATTAATAAAAGTAACACTAGCTGACTAATTTCAACAAGATCATTGGCCAAGGTCAAAGGCGCCTAGAATCACGTGATAAGTGATTCGTAGATAGCTGCAAAATAGGGTGACTATAAATATGAGCAGATCTGGCATAGCTATTCTATTAAATTAATAAACATACTTCAGAAATTAACTTTCTACACATCGTATAATAGTTATACAATGGTCTGCTCAGCTAGCGAATGTATTTGTGCACAGAAGTCGACTTGCTCGTGTGGCGCACAGCCAGCCTTAAATTGCACTTGCGAGAAAGCTTCAATAGAAAATGCGACTCCAGCAGCAGATAATGCCTGCGCATGTGGCAAAAGATCAAAGAATGGTTGCACCTGTGGTGCCCATGGCATTTGCGATGGTACGAGAGAGGGTGAAGTGGACTACACCAACTTAAAATAGAATAAACCTTACTGTGTAAGAGACCCAAAAGAGTTAATGTGAACCTAAATAGCATGGACTAATAGACAATAAACATAATGTAATTAATATGAGAGTAGAAAGCAGCAGTCAATTCCTTAATTAGTGCGGTCAAATGTCTTACGATATGGTAGCTAACTATGGTGGCCTTTGAAAAGGCCTTTAGAGAAAGACTTGCTGAAATTTTGATGAAAAGCAGCACGATCAAGGTAGGCGACAATAAAGGAAATTCCACAGTGGCTGGCTTTTTGAATTGTCAATATAAAAGACAGGATAATTAAGTTTGTAGTAATAATAGGTTTAGACATAATAAGGGTCAAGTGACAGACCAGTGATCGCGACATCTCTCAATGTCGCACGACATAGAGGACACACTATTTGTCTGATTCTTTCAACCTTACGGCTAGATACTAGTTCTCGTTATAATAATGGCACGTTTATCAGGCTTACAACGAGAAGTATTGAAACTCTACCGTGCATCGATAAGAACGATCAAAACTAAGCCAGAGCCAACCCGGAACCACTGGAGATCGTATATACGTGAGGAATTTGGCAAACATAGGCGTCTACCCAAAAAGCTGTTTAGCGTTATAGAACATTTAATAAGGGTTGGGCATAGGCGATTTGAGATGTATCTGAACCCTAATATTAAAGACATCCACTAGGTATAGAAAATTTCCAAAGTTCACTTAAATCTGAGTTGACGCACTTGTACATATTGGCACTGGCGAAATTAGTTCTGTTCGCTTGGAATAGCAAAATGAATAAAAATTACAATATTTGAAGTAATACGTCTTTGACTGGAATTCTTTTTTTATTAACAATGTACGTACTATTTAACAAAGTTCTTGGCTTAAAATATCTTTTCAAAATTATTAAGCATTAATTCGGTGATATCATTCCTGTGACCCATGTCAACAATTTCCTTTTCGCCCGTTTCATCTCTAGCAAGAGTGGGCGCAAAGACAACAGATAAATTCTTAAGGTTCATTCTGTTGACGGCGGAGTAAGAATGAACCAACTGCAAATGCTTACATATTAGATATAATGCATACCTGTTGGTTGAAGGCAACCTGTTGATAACGTTCTCTTTCAAATCATTCACCCTTTTTTCGAGATTGTTGCTTGGAATTGTCAGGCTAATTTTGATAAACTCGTCATACAAAGAATATGGAAGCAAAGGTTCTGGCAACTTGCGCAAATATCGTTTCAATGCCGATGTCACTGCATTTATATCACCCGAAATCGACTCATCCAAACGATGCATTTGTTTCTCATCCTTCGTCGGGTTTGAGGACAAGTTAGCGAATGCATTTTCAATTGATACAATCGCTGAATTCCCACCCGAAATTCGATAAATACCTTCCATATCTAAACCACGCTTCTCTACCTCTAATAAACATTTGGTAAGTATAAGTGGAACTTTCTCGTTTTCGTATTCCGCCCGCTTCTGTAGAGATGACGAGAAGAGAGGAGCGGAAATATTTTCTGACAAGCTAGAGTTGGATTCAGCTTGGTTTTGATTTGCAACAGTGCTACCGTTGTCGCTATGAATCGTACTGCCACTATTGTTTCCAACAAATGAATCAAGAATATTCGTGGATCTTGATTTTGTCATGAATGAACCGATACTCTTCTTATTCAGTGCATCAAACGACTTGTCATTTCCACTTAGGAAACCGTTGTTCCCATTATTTCCGTTGAAATGACTCTTGCTACCAGGTGGTCGAATGGCGTATGATGAATATGTTTGACTAATCTTATTTTGATTTGAGCTATTGGGTTGCAGTGACTCTTGAGCTTGAGTCTGTAGAGGCGTATGCATATGGGAAGGGGTTTGCGTTTGATGTCCATTATTCGGAGATGACACCAAGCTTGGTGTCACCTTTGGCCTTCTCCAAAACTTCAATCTCGTAGCACGCTGGGTTTCGCCAACGTTGTCATCCTGATAGTTTTCACTATATGGTGTGCCTCCAATCAACGACGAGGACGAGCCGGAGTGATTGGAGACCATATTCGACAGCCCCCCAACAGTGGATCCCCCTATTGAGCTAGAATTGGCAACATCATTGGACGAAAGCCTTTGGACAACTTCGTTCATGGATTCTAGTTTGTGATTTTGTTCAGATAAAGTTTGATTAACCTCTAGCAAATCCCGCTTCTTCTTCTCCAAAATACTGACTTCTTTAACCAATCCGTCATAATTTTTAGACTCCTCGCCTATTTTACCTTGTAACGCTTTCAACTGATCTGCCAATCTCAGATTTTCCTTGCCCAATCTCTTGTTCTCGCTTGTCAAAAACTGTCTCTGACTTTCAAGCTGGTTTACCTCCAGCTTCGCTCCCCTCAAATCTGGTTCTTGCCTGAACACATCCCTTTGCTTAGCCTCAGCATTTGAAATAAATGGTGTATCAGACGTAGACCTACTATGTTCCCTATGGAAACTTGTGTTATTTTGAAAAGTAGATGTGTTGCTTGACGGAGAATTGCGTGGCAATGGGGGTGTCACAAATGCCGAGCCGTTATTAGAAATAGAGCTCACCGATCCTTGACGTGGACGATCTGATGGCGTTGGCACTTCATCTTTATTATTTGACTTAAAAAAACCGAACTTACCAGTGATTCCGCCATTGCCCCCAGAAATAGATCTTTTATGTTTAAGACTTATTTTTGGTGTTCGAAGAATAGAGGGTTTCCTCGACAATTCTTGCTTTTGCTCGGGAGTCTCTCTCTCTGACATAGGTGTCCCTTCTAGATTAGTCACTGCAGGTGTCGCTCTAGGTTTTTGAGTTGGAGTTCGGGAAAAAGATAGCGACTCCAATTCTTTTTGAGCGTCCTGTTTCAAGGTATCTACTTCCTCCTTCTTTCCATTCAAATCCACTCCTTCCAAACCTAGCCCTTTTGGCGTAGCCTCTTGATCTGCTACTACGCCATGCTTCATCAGCTCTTCCGAAAATGGTGCGTCTAACCCTTTATCACCTTTAGAAGGGCTAGCCGGGACAACAGGTAATGGTAACCTAGGAGGAGGAGATGACATGTTAGTCTTGCTTGTCGTTTTTCTTTGTGGAGTTGTGTTCCCTTGGTTGTCGTCTTTATTAATATCGCTATCGATAAACAAACCTGACAGGTCGGTTGCAAAATCGATCGCTTCCACAACCCTTGCTTGTCTATTTGCTTTCGCAAATGGTGAGGGGCAACCAGTTCGTGCTTTATTATTATCGTCAGCCGGGGTACTTAAAGTTTGCCTCACAGGAGGCCTGTCTGCGTCTGAAGTGAAGGGAACTGACGATGGAGAATTCCGCCGTTCATTCGAAGCACTATGAAACTCCTCCTCGTGCAAATTATTGGGGGATAGGATGAGCAAGTTTTTCCCTTTGAAATTAGCTCTGGAAATCGAAGTGGGTGAATACGGGCGACTTATGTTATCATGGTTGTTACCGTCCGTGTATGGCGTGATTGCCGCCGCTGGTTGTAAGTGATTACCACTATGCTTTGGAGTTGCTGGTTCTGGTATATCTAGTAAATCTAAAACGACGTCTTTTCCTCCCCCTCTTGATAAGTCTTGTTCATGTGTATCCGATGTTAAATCAGTGGAAGAGGTAGCTTGCTTTTGCTTTTGCTCGATGGGTATTTCCTTTCCAATTTTTTGTTCAGAGGCATCACTTCTGCTTGCGGACTGTTGCGCAGCTCTCTTTTTATTCAATTCGTCGTCACTATCGTTGACTTCTTCAATAGAAAAGTCATTGTCCATATCTACTGTCTTCGCAACAGTTTCTGTCGTCGGTGTAGAAAACTTAGATGCACCTGATGAAAGAGCCGAGCTGTCAGTTTTGGTGGAGTTAAATGATTCTCTTGCATACAATGAAGGTTTCGAACTCGGAGGAGGCGGCAAACCCTTATCTCTGGTGGAAATACTTGAAGTTGACCTATTCTGATGAAAAACTGTGCTATCAGAATTGGTAAGAATACTATCTCTAATGCTGGCAGAGCTGTCAAATGCAGGAGATGAGTTCAAGGGATCATGAGTATTGCGAAGAGCATCGTAACCTAATCTGGGCGTGTGGTATGGTCTCAGAGCATCGTCGGCCGCCTTCTTTGTGTCTTCTTCAGAAAGACGCTGTTGTTGTTGTTGCATCTGCTGTTGCTGCAACAAGGCAGCCTGCTTCTTTTTCAAGTCGTACTTCTTCTTCTTTGCGATAAGCTTCTCATGACAATTCATACAGAAGAGGCCCTTCGATGTTCTGGCATACCTGAGGTCTTCTATCTTTAATTTGCACGAACGGCACTTGAAACAGGACGAGCAGTACGCCTGGTCGCCAGTAAGAATCGCTAAGTCATCGATCTTTTTGCCACACTGCTTACAGTTGTACGAGCAGTTAGAGCAGATCAAGTTCCCATTTCCCAATACCAAAAAGTTCGAGTTACATCCAAGGGATATACTGCATTTCGAACATTTGAAACATTGTATGTGCCACCTATCGTCTCCCAACTCGTAGGCATGTCCTTCGTAGATCCCCTGCTCACATTTCTTGCAACACTGCAAACTCTGTTCGTCGATATCTATTTCATGCGTGCTAGCCGCCATGTCTACCGCCGTCATTTGTACGTCAATCAACCAACTCACTTAAATTATTGGTCACCGTGTTTGAGCGTGTAATGCAATGTTTATCCTGCCTTGGTATTTCTTCTAGTGAATGCTGGATTTATCTATAACGAGTGATGTTTCTTTCTGAATGATTCCTAGCCATACGGCGGCAACAAAGTGATAAATCAAGATATTAGAATGGTCTTCCTTTGTAGGTAGATCATTCCTAGAAATACTAGAACTAATCAATTCGAAAATGGAAAAATATCTACGCGCGAGTTACACAAAAATGCTTTTACGGTTGCAATTGGAATAGTTGCATTTTATATTAAAACATCATGAGTCTATGCTATTGTCTGGTATTGTTCTCATGCCATATCCAACGAAGTAGCTACAATAGTCATGTAGGGGTTTATTTAGGGTTTATTGAGGGTTAATATAGTATAGAAGTAAGGTAGAATTCTTCACTGTTCCTATTTTGGACGACAATATTCATGCATACATACAGCTGTATTTACCTGTAGTCACCTATAGAAGGCTGTAGGATAACGGAATGCATTTTTTTGGCAACGAATCTCAGCCATCCAAACAATAGGTGTACTCATTTTAGCTCAGGGAGCCTCAGAGCACAGTTACAGGGAGGTAGGGAATTTTATTTTCGAGGCTCCGCGGCGGTCGTGGGAACTTACAGAGTTGCCAGAGACTATCTGGTGACCAGAGAGACGACAGCCTTCAGGCGCAGTGTTACGCAACGAACGCGCGCATTTGTTCTGTAAAAGTTTGGGTGCGCTTGATTGAACATTAAGTTAGGAGGAAAGGGTGTGAGTGTATATTTTTTGAAGGGTAACCGATCCCTCAAAGGCTATCCCCGGATCGAAGTATTCCATGCATCGTTTACCAACTTCAGGGACCCGAAGGATGCGATTGCGGACTTCTCATGGTCTTTACCAGCGCTCGCTAATCACTAATGTGCATCCAAGCACCAGAGAGCGCGGGCTAAGGAATGCGCACCGCCAAAAGAGGCATTTTCTGCTGTTCGCAGCCAAACCAACATACCAAAAAATACACCATATAAGACCTAGCCAATGGTACAGTAGACATGAAGATGGACATGGCGGTACCAACAATGTATTGCTACTACCTATATCTTTTCATGTTGCTAATTTCGTCTGCAGTGTGTGGCAACGTGGTGGACAGGGTCCCCAATGACTACCACGAATTAGTTGACTATGCCAATATTGCAGCCATTGCATACTGCCTAAAAAAAGGACTCTCCACTGGGTCATTGGGGGATGAAGACACTAATTGTCCCCTTAATAAATGCGAATGGAGCGCTTACAAGAATATAGAAGTAAAGGAGACATTTAATTTCAATACGTGGGGTCAAGTGGGATCTGGGTACTACGCCGTGGATCACGGACAGAAAAGGATTTTATTAGTTTTCAGAGGCACTGCATCCACGAGGGATTGGATGGGTAATATTGAGGCCATGCAAGTCAAATATGATCCGATGGTGAACTCTGACATTTTCAACAAAGGCCTGATGAATATTGATTGCGAAGGCTGTAAGGTACATTGTGGTTTCTATAATTTTTTGAAAAGTCATTGCATTACAATCATAAAAGCAGTCCTGGACTTGAAAGCAGAGCATTCAGACTATAGAGTGGTAGTTGTAGGTCATTCCTTAGGAGCAGCTTTGACTTTGTTAAGCGGGATGGAACTACAGCTTATGGGCCACGAGCCGTTGGTAATTTCTTATGCTGGGCCACGAGTCGGAAATAAGGCAATGATGCGGTTTGCTGATAAGATTTTCTCTACTAGCGAGGTGGCACAAACGATATATCACAATGAAAAGTTTGAAAAAGGGTTCATCAGGGTAGTACATAAGCGAGATTTGATCCCAAAGCTACCTCCGACAAGTCTTTATCGGCACGCAGGTTTTGAATACCGCATAGATAAGAAGTATTTACCACACTCGCCCTCAGACATCAGCCGCAAGGGCCCTCGAGATTACGGCCTTCTGAATGATGATTACGACGAAGAAGTAGTATTTTCTGATCATGAAGACCTTGAGGAGTATTTTTCAGAAGACTTCGTAAGAGAAAGTTCAGACAAGTTTAGTACCCACGAAAGTGCAGAACCGAACCATAAACCGCTAAATGATCTAGCGGATAGTTCCAGCTTGGGCCCCAGCAAGCTTTGGCCAGATAAACTTGGTAAATACGAGCACACTCATTACTTTATAAAAATAACTGGTTGCGAAGATAGATAAACGTTTTGCTTACTGAGTGCACATGATCATTCTGTCTATGTATTTAAATCTAGCCACTGGTGATTATTTACAGGCTATATCAAGCATTTTATTAATTTCACATATCTTGTCTCTAGTTTTCCCTAATTTGGCCCCCTTTAGCAACTCTTCTTGGTTCAACCTCAGCCATCCATTCCAATCAACAAGTGGCATGTTTTTCAACTTAAGTTCCAACTGGCTTGTATCGCTACCAGCATTGATATGAATTCCGTTTGTTAAATCTTCAATGATGTTATCGGCAGTCTCAAATGCCTCCATCATGGTCGATGCGATGACTCCTTTAGGTCCTTTTTTAATCCATCCTGAGGTATACCAACCCTTCTTATAATGAATATTATGCAGACTTTCCCCAGACGACGTAGTTGACAAAATACGTCCTTCTTTATTTAACAACCTATTTTTCTGATTATCAAAAGATATGTCTAGCCCTTCAAACCCTACAAGTGGAGACCCTTTGTAGCCAATCGATAATATAACTAACTCATTTTTAACGACGTCCCTCTCCCCTTCACCTGCAACTATTTTCGTTTCGTTAGTCAAATTGTCATGCACAAGTTCATTTTTGATAAAAATAGTAGATTTGAGTAAGTGCGGATGGGTCTCACTCTTTTCAAAGCCCACAGGAGATCTCAAATATTTCAAACACCAGGTCTTCAAATGATCCTTCGTTTGTTCTGATTCTTTAGAATACTTTTCAAGTAGGGATAACCTTCTCTTGTCAACTCTTCCCAAATTATTTAGTAATGGTTCAACGCTTTCCATTACGGAAGCTTCTATAGGTATGAATTTAACTTTGTCTTTAGAAAGTTCCAAAAGCTCTCTTATCTCTTTGTTCGTAAATGCAGATTCAAGTGGCCCTCTCCTTGCAACAATGTTAACATTTTTTACTTTACTCTTAGTCAAAACTTCTAGCGCTTCATCGGTGATATCAGTAGAAGCCCAATGGTCGTTAGGATCAGCCAACAAAACTCTGGCAACGTCAAGTGCCACATTTCCATTGCCAATAATTGTGACGTCCTCAACTTCATCTAGAGGAGGGGGCAAGAACTTTTTATTCTCATCATAGAAGTCTGGGTGTCCGTTATACCAATGAACAAATTGACGAGCGGATATGACCCCTGGCAAGTCAGCTCCAGGTACATTTATATTGTTGTCAGCAGTTGTACATCCGTATGATAAAACCACAGAATGGTAATTAGACTCGAGCTCCTTGAGTGTGATATCCGTACCTATATTTGTATTACCAATAAGTCGGACTGAGTGGTTTTCACTTTGCTCCCCATTGTTAGAATATTTTTCCATGATATTATCAAGGTATTGCTCACAATTTTTAACTTCTGGGTGATCGGGGGCAACTCCATATCTACTCAATCCATAAGGAGCGGGTAGGCGTTCAAAAAAGTCTATGTTCAACTTAAACTGTTCCAGTGGGGACACTTTATTGAGTAAATGGTGCGCTGTATAAAACCCAGCAGGTCCTGTCCCAACTACTGCAATTCTGTAGGACGGAGGTCCAGTTTTATGCCACCTTATGCTATTTGAAAAGCTCCGTTTCCAAATCTTTGTCGCTGGCTTAGTCTGTATAGTTGAAATGGTCTTTGAGAAATTCATACTTCGTGATTTATGAAAAAGCGTCAATAAGCTCGATCAACGCATTCAAAATATGAAGCGAGTTTGAAAAGGATACAAATGCCTGAAATAATTGAGGGATAACAGGATGTATATATGTTTCCGATCCTAAAACTTCAATATCTGGTTGATTTACTGAGCTCATGATAATCTTCGATTCTAGTTCGATTGAAAAATTATTTAGAAAGTGCCATATAAGAAGTGTTAAGGCGTCAAGTTGCAACAAACATCCGTGATAGTTTAGTGGCTAGAATTACCGTTTGTCGCATGGTAGACCGGGGTTCAATTCCCCGTCGCGGAGCTTTTTTTTTCACTCGACTGCAATCAAAGTTTTACAATTTCGTAGAGCAACATATAATGAATTGAACAATTGACGACAATAGAACGAGTCTTTTCGCACTGAATCGAGAGTATTCAATCTATTCAAGGAGTCTGTAACTACTCAAATGGCCTCATTCAAGAGGCCCTTCCTGACTTATCCGCTTGCATTTAACTATCCATGACGCCAGAAGCGAAGAGAGTTTTTAAGCAGATTAAAGTTGTCGAGTCACAAAAGATGAGCGTTACGACCCAGTTTTCTCGTGTCAAACGTATGCTCTCTTTCTTATAGATGAACCTTTCCTGTTAGCGGTATCAATACTTATTTACCGTAATGCGCACGACCTCCTACTTGATATCAGAGAATTTAATTCATCATTGCCATAGACCTGATTCTACAAACGCATCAAATACCATAAAATAGAATGTCAGCGGCCGAGACAGAATCTTCCACCCAATCCATAAAGACAGATCCTTCCCGTTTCCTTAGTGAAATAATTGGAAGCTCCGTGACCGTCAGATTGCACAATGGTGTTGAATACTTGGGCAATCTTCAAAGTATAGACGGTTATATGAACATTGTGTTGGATGAAACAAAGGAATTCGTGGGTGATTCTTCAAGTAGTAAAAGCTATGGCGATGTATTTATCAGAGGTAATAACGGTATGTGTATTTTCTAAGAAATCCTGATCGCAGTCTGTATGCGTTATTGCGTTATCCAGACCTTCAGCAAAAGTTTTGAGAAATTCTGTCAAAGAGGGAGACTTCACCTTCTACAGTAATACTAACTACAAAAACAGTCTTATTCATAAGTAGAGCCGAGTAAAGTTATCATGTATAGTATAAAATATGTCATAAATGGGTTAGTACTAGAGATGTAGACCATCACGTGCACGGCATAAAGACCTAAACGTTTGCGAATAAAAAGTTGTGCCGAATTTGGGCGAATAAGAATTCGTCTGGCTCATGGCCGAACACCAAACCGATTTTTGAAAATAGGTTAATCATATAGTGAAACAACACCTACCAAGTATAGATAGAATAAAGCATTATGTCATTCATCATAAGAAGACAATTGTCTACGTTAATCCCACCAAAGATTGCTTCAGCCAAGGTATGTATGGGCTTTTACTTTTAAATGATGGACTTGAGAATTTTCAAACGACGAGTGTAAGGACGAAGCTCACGATTTTGTATTTTGATTGGAAGGATTAGGAAGGGATAAACCTCATTGGAGCATCTCTAGCCTGAAAATGCCAAATGAACTGGTAGATTGATATGATGGAGTGAAATGGGATTGAAATATTCTACAACACTTGCTCACTTATGTGGAGGGTATATTATGACAAGTTAAAGCCGTCAAAATGAAGAAACTATTGTATGATACCTTCGGGAACTAGAAAGAGGCTGTACTACCTGAAAATGTTATTTGGCAAAGGTGGGGTGCAATATGGATATTTGTTCTTGACAAGAGGGCCCTCAGAGAAATCCAGTAATCGAAAATGACTGCCGTGGAATGAATGAGTTTGCGAGTGGTATATTGTCTGTGTTCATATCGCCTGCTCTCGTCGCGTTCACTTTCTCACGGTCTCTTACTGATCCCTTACTAACATATACAGAACATTGGCTCCAATCCTAACGCCAAAAGAATGACTGACGTGGTCTCTTTCTACAAGAAGTTGCCAACTGGCCCAGCAGTCGCAAAGAAGCCAACTTCTCCATTCGGCAAATATAAGGCTGCCTACTTCGAGGGTGAGAACGCCTCTGGTAAGCCTTTAGTTCACTTAGCTCTTGCTGTCATCATTTTGGGTTACACCTGGGAATACCAATCTCACTTGAAGCATCACAAAGACCACTAGTGGCTTCTCCTGTGATTCTAATTTTCACTCTCTACTAGCTTTCTTTTGAGGTAATAGAGGTATCGTTCAGCTTTAGAATGATGATTTATAATTACATATATGTATGTTTCTAAATGAAAGACAGAAAATATTCTACAAAAGATGGGTGGCCTGGCTGGCTGCATATCTCTCCCTTCTATTTCAACCCAGTCCCTCTAGTTGAACTGGCCCAACCTCATTTAAATCAACTTACTTCAGCCCACCTTAGCAACGTAAGGGGCTGATATTGCGCGTGCACGACCGTTGATAATTTTTATCAATCTACCTCAATTTGTAGTGTTATAGCCAGCGGAATACAGACACCAGCCATTATTGCCAGTTCTTAAGTAAAGTAACATACTCATCGATAGAAGCGATAGCTTTATCACCAGACCACTTACATTTATTTTTGATTAAGGTACTCATAATAAGAGAACCAGTGATTCATTCATAAAGTTAATAGGAAATGGATCCCCTGGTTAATTACGAGTATCCGGTTCCGTCGCAGCAATATCAGCAAAAGAGGGACCAGGAGCCGGGGCTGTCTTCGGGTCAATCAGGCGAAGAACCTATCGCTTCACATCCTGCACTTCCGGCAACTCCCAGGATGCTACGAAACGTGAGCACTAATATGAAGAATGCGGGAGATGACAACAGGGAACAGTCAAGCAAAGCGGTAGAGGACTATGAGACGGTATCAACACCCCAACAGCGAGACAAGTATAAGCAGTATGTCACGTCCACCAATCATCAAGGCAACGCGTCCCATTCAAGGAATTCGAGCTTACAGCAACTGTTGCCCAAGCGGACGCCATCGTCGACTCATTCGAGATCTACAAGCTCCAGCAGGCAGCCACAGCCACCACCTACACCTGCATCCTGGGATGCTCTGATGCACAATCCTCAGCAGATGTTTACTCCACAAAGGAAACAGGAATTATTGCCTCCAGCTGCCATTTCTTCGCCATCTACCAAAAACTATGGAAGTAGCACTGTTTCGGCACATACACAACGTCCTGCTGCTCAACATACAACAGGGCAAAATAATGAACACGGGCATCATCATTCACTGCATCAGCACCACAACGCGCAACAGCAGCATCATCAGCAACAGCAGCAACAGCAACAATTTCATAGGAAATCAATTGGTGATTGGGATTTCATCAAAACCATCGGCGCGGGTTCTATGGGTAAAGTCAAGCTAGCCCAGCATAATTCTACTGGTGAGATATGTGCAGTCAAGATCGTTCCAAGGGCTGCAAAGCTATATCAACGGGCGCATGCGAATGATCCACCAATGCCTAATGCCCAAGCTGCTGCTCAAAGGCAGAAGGAATTTGAAAAAGAGGTTACTAGAGATAAACGTACCATCCGTGAAGGCGCCCTTGGAAGGTTGCTTTTTCATCCATTTATATGTAGACTATATGAAATGGTACCAATGACTAATCACTATTACATGCTTTTTGAATACGTTGAGGGCGGTCAAATGTTGGACTACATCGTTTCGCATGGATCATTAAAAGAAAAGAATGCACGGAAGTTCGCTCGTGGCATAGCCCTGGCGCTAGACTATTGTCATAAAAATAATGTTGTTCATAGGGATTTGAAGATTGAAAACATAATGATTAATTCCAAAGGGGACATCAAAATCATTGATTTCGGTTTGTCTAACTTGTATTCACCTAAGTCTTTATTGAAAACATATTGTGGCTCCTTATATTTTGCGGCCCCAGAGTTATTAAGTGCCAAGCCTTATACAGGACCTGAAGTGGATATATGGTCGTTTGGGGTTGTATTGTATGTATTGGTTTGTGGTAAGGTGCCTTTCGATGATCAGTCCGTTTCAGTGTTGCACGAAAAAATTAAGAGAGGGAATGTTGAGTACCCGAACTTTTTATCCAAGGAGTGCATTTCGTTGTTAAGCAGAATGCTAGTCATTGACCCCAACAAGAGGGCTACTCTTTACGAGGTAGCGCAGCATCCATGGATGAATCGAGGCTACGAGTTTCAACTACCCTCTTATGTACCTAAAAGAGTGCCGTTAACTTTACCATTGGATGCTGATATTGTCAAGACAATTGCATCCTTCGATATCGGTACTGTTCAATCAGTTACTGAAGAATTGACCAATATACTTTCCAGTGTTGAATACCAGATGAGTTCAGAAAATTGGTATAAGGTTACAGAGCAAGGAAGAGAATATGCTTCAGCCCCTAATGCTCATATTTTGCCTGATCCTACGGGAGGCTTCCATCCCTTAATTTCAATCTATTATTTGGTGCATGAGATGAAAAAACGTAAAAAGGCCAAGGAGGAATCCTTCAGAGCTCAGGCAGAACAAATGGAGTATCATGAGAAGCGTAAGCAAGCTGCCCGAGAAGCAGCGAGCAATGCATCGTCGCAAGGCGAAATCCAGCAATATACGCCTCTGCATCAAAAGCCTGAACAACCTTTACCCACTTTGGCTTTTCCAGAGCAAGCGCATACCTCTACGTCCCCTGCAACATTTAATAAAAAGTCTCCGTCTCCACCCACAGAGCAAAGGGAACAAACTATTCCAAAGCAACAGCCACATAGTCCAAGGGATTCTACGACTATCCCCGATACCTTAGATCCAAATGCTGGCAAAGCTGGAGGATTCAATTCCTTATTTAGAAGGTTATCATCGAAGAAGTACAAAAACGCTCCTTCTTCGCCTACTAAAAGTACGGCTTCTCCAAATGTTTCGGAGCATAGCGTTGCACCACCTCCACTACCTAAGGTTTCGATTGTTCCGGACTCTCAAGAGCAGATTGCTTCTTCATCCCCAAAGAATTCGCATAAGGTTGACCCTTTTGTTCGTCGTGGTGTGAGCATGAAGGTTACCGCGAAGGAAAAGTCATCAGCATCAAAGGTTGCTTTAAGCTCTTCTACTTCGAACACTTCTACGCAGCAGTCCGATCCTGCGAATATCGCCACTCAGCGACCAGGAGGCCCTAAGACATCCCATGCACGTTCTTCGTCCACATCTACCAATAATGCACTGAATAAGTACCGTGGTTATGCTCCTAATGATCAACTTCCACCCTTGCCTAGCATTAATGCTGACACAAATACCTTGGTACCACCTAATCCTACTGTTAATAATGTACCAAAAAATTCATCCTCTACTGAAGGACGGAAATTACATCCTACCGCTAGAGCAAAGTCTGTGGGTGGTCACATCAGAAAGGATTCGTACAACCAGCGTAATAGATACACTAATCAAGCTCATCCTCCATTGCCGAATACATTAGCATCTCAGAATAGCGATGAAGTCGTTGGCGAGAGTAACACTAGCGCTACTATTCGTGATGATGGCTTTTTCGATGACGTTGCATTGGACGAAGTTGAATGTCACGAAATACCACATTTAACTGAGGAACAAATAATTGATCAATTCAATCATGCCAAACATGATAGTATGCCTTCTATCGAATATCCAAAGACCTTATTCTTGAAAGGTTTCTTCAGTGTCCAGACTACTTCCACAAAGCCTTTACCTGTTATTAGATATAACATTATCAATGTACTCAGCAAACTCGGAGTCAAGTTTCAAGAGGTTAAAGGCGGTTTCGTTTGTGCTCACGCCCCTTCATTGCAGCATAAAAGTCAACAGTCTTATGATGGTTCGACTAACGCTAGTACGACGACTGACTCACAACAAGAGGAGAAGGCATCCGAGGATACAAGTGAGGAGCGCAAACTTTATGGTGATGCTTTCAAGTCTACCTCGTCTTCGATTGAAAGAAACGCTGACTTGCTGCCTTCAAAAGTCAAGACTCCTGAGCTCGAGCCCGAACATCAAACAAAGAGCCCTACGAGGCACGCCTCTTTACACATTAACACTCAAAATCTCTCACCGCCCTCTGGAAACAGTGGTAAACACCATAGGGCGTCGAGTTCCATTGGAAGTGGCCATAGAAGAAAGTTTTCGATAGGCAATTCTCTTTTGGCCTCTTATAGGAAGAAGAACGGCTCTCAGGTTATGATGCCGCCTAATACTCCAGCAACTGCGAAGCTCAATAAACTGTTGTATGGGGCGGGAGACGACGATGATGAAGATTTAGAGTACGATGAAAGTCCAAAACATGACAACGAAGATGATTCCGTCGATTCCTTGAATGGTTTGATGATAGGTGGAGGCAGTGATATGTTGATTTCGTCTACATTAGAACATAGGGCAAGGAACCAAGGTTTGACCTCGTCGTCGAACAATGGACCAAAAAGGTCACCATTGAAGTTCGAAATTCATATAGTCAAAGTTCCATTGGTTGGCTTGTATGGGGTTCAATTCAAGAAGCTTTTGGGTAATACTTGGAACTATAAGACCTTGGCGGGCCAGATATTAAATGAGTTAAATCTTTGATTCTTTGACTATAGGTACGGCTTTTCGAAGGCAGCTTTTTTTCGTTAATTATTTTCGGTATTCTATAGAATCTACTTGATGAATTTAATCACGCTCTCTAACCACATCTGCTTTAATCACATTGCCCTTTCTTTACTTAAATGCTTTAGTTAGTTCATTCATAATATAGATTAATGAATACTATATTTTTCATTTGTATTGATCACTATGTACTGTACCGGTGTTACTATCATGGAAATTGTCGCGAAAACTGAAATCCTACCGAATCGCTATAGTCAAGAACTAACGCTAAGAAGGGCAAAGCAAACTAAACAATAATGTTTAATGACATGACGCTATATTCTAAGTACTTGGATGTGAATCATCATTGCCATACAGCGGATATGCATTCGGTGGTTGAAGCGAATTGATGAACGAAGCATCGTTCTTCGATATCAACTCTTCTTGAGACCGATGAGCCGCCAGTGGTATAAATGCTTGATTTGTGTTCTGTTGAGATACGCTTGGCTCTATCTCTCGTCTACCTTGCCCATACTGTGTTTGCAATATTTGATCGCCCTGCTCTATTGGCAACCTATATTGCTCCAGTTGTAACTGTTCTACTGGTTGCGTAGATTCTGAAGACTGCACAGAACCAGCTGGTTGCTTATCGGTAGCATGAAGTAAATTGTGGGAAGCGACTTCAAGGTCTACAGGCGAATGAACAGGTATGTTTACCGGATCTCGATGAAATGGGGACTTATTTCTAATGTCCTCGCTTGCCTGGTCAAAGTGATTATCAAAGTTTTGTGGTGCCTGTTTTAAACTATCTCCATTTGGAGTTGGATCTCTATAATTGCTCAAGTCTCTCGGACTATCGAATTCTTGACTAGGGTTAGTGCCACTTAAGTAATTTGAAGGCCTTTCAGTTGTTTGACGAGCTGCATCTGCTTGGCCGAAAACTAAGTCATCATTTTGTTCTTTTGATAAGCTCGCTATCTTTCCACTTGACTGTTCAGAGGCTGTGACAGGGTATCCAGATGAGCCTTCTATCGGAGTTGTCTTACCGCTTTCCCGATCAGCGTTAAGGTAGGAAGATGCCCCTGACTCCAAATGAATTGCTTGCTCATCCCCACTCTTGAAAGGCGCGTTGAAGTCAGAATCTGGCGTGGATGCATTCGTGTTCGATTCATGTTGAAGCTTCCTTAACTTTAATCTTTCCTCACGCGATAAGGTGGTAGAATTTTGTGATACGTCCCTATGAGAATTAAAGTCTTGCTCCTTCATCAACCTTCTTCTCTGCAACCTTTTCTCACCTGCAACTTTCATTTCTTCCTCTTCTTGTTTCTTCAATAACCTTAACTCGTCCTGTCGTTGCTTTTCCTTAGCTTCTAACCGTGAAGAACGTTTTCTCGTGGCCAACAAATTGGCCAATTGAAGTTCCTTTCTTCGATTAGTCAAAATTTTTCTCTTTTTAATTTCAGCGTTGAATAAAGGCTCAAAGACTAGGTCGTCAGCTAGTTTCGAATACATGATTTTGAATTTTTTTGCTTTCCTTTTCGTGTAAATGTCGAGCAAATACTTATCAAACTCGTAAATATTTTTGGTGATCATCTCAAAGGTTACCTGTTTGACATCGAACTGCTCGGGCTCATAGAATTCTTCGGGGTTCTCTGGAGCTAGTTTGCGTTTCTTCGGGATAGAAATTTCAGGGTACTCTATGGTCCTTTTGTAAATCCTCGTGTTATCAAATAACAAAATATAATCTTCTGTCTTTCCTGAACCCTTGATGGGCTCGGAATAGATCGAAGATACTCGAAGCACGTCAATTGATAACTCATTTTTATCTAAGTAGCTTCGGAATCCTTGGTATTGGGTAATGTAAGAAGTCAATATGTACAAGATCTCAATTTTATCTTCGATCAAGAGATTGTCAAACATTGGTTCCGGGGTTTCATCATTTTCCTCCTCGTTTCCTTTAAGTGGGGTCTCTATGCCAAACCAGAGTCTAAATATTTTCTCAAAGTTATTGATTGAAGAGCTTTTAGAGTTTTGTAACGTTGAAATGAGTCCCAATTTCAACTTATTTATGAACAATATTGACTCATCAACAGGGGGAGGGTACACTAAGTTGAGCAACTCAATTTCGAAAAGCTCCACATCAAAGTACTCAGATTGTAATCTCACATATCCCCTGCATTGGTATAGCCAATTCATCACATATAGATATTTATAGGTACACCTCAACTTGTTCAAAGAATCTTCATCCGATATATTATGAACTGGCATATAGATCGGCTGGAGCTTTAATAGCGCCCCTATTTGTTCATCAGTACCATACGATAGTTGACTCGCAGGATGATCCGATGCTATTGGATTAGGGGTGTTCGATTGGCTTTTGGCTACCATTTTGGCTGAAAAACACTAGTTGAGTCTCTAGTATGGTGGTTGGCTTGTAAGAAACATTTTCAACACTTAATCCGGCTGCCTGCATATTACTTACTCAAATCAACCTGTAGTAACTATTTTGTATTATTTCGCCAGATACTTTCGTGGCCGAGAAGTGATGGCTTGATTTAGTATTGCAGCAGAGTTGGAACGAGGTATACTCTCGTCCCCTTCCCCCTTTGTTGCCTTCCTGTAGTACATTTCGTGATATAACTCGTGAATCATAATATTCTAAAGTTCGAACATACTAATACATAATAAATATATAACCAATCCAAATTATAAACCAGTAACCAGAATTGAAGAAATGGACGCATACCCCAATTTTCATTTATAAATAATAGCCAGTAAGGCACACACGATAGCAGCAAAAGTTCACAGAATATTCAAAAGGCTTTTTAATCCATCATTTTGTTGCTTGATGGTGATCATTTCGTTACTTATTTTCATCAAAGCAGTGTGTTTAGACAAATTAGGCAAGCCATCCTTGTTGATTTGCTTTCTCTTTGACTTTTTCTTAGAGCTGTCAACGGGCGACTCGGTGTAGTCGTTAATATTTGTGATGAGCCGTAAACATCTTTCGTATGCTAATTTGCACAATTGTCTTCTTTTTTGCTCGGAATACGAGTGGTTAAGACGTTTTTGCTCGTTTGTCAATAATGGCTTGTGGCAAGATCTCTTGCGTTTCTTTGCGGCTGGCAAATCGTCCAGCGGAGTTGACATCTCGCTGCTGCGTAAATCGTGGTCTTCCAGTTCCCTTTCTAAGTGAGTAGGTGATGCATCGTTGAAGGAGGTGGAAGATTGTCTGCTGTCTAGCGGTGTAGGTAATTGGGTGGTGCTGGTGGTTCCCGAAAAGCCCTTCAACGATGGGTGACTAAAAGCGTCACTTAGTTCTTTTTCCAAACCAGCGTGCAATACATGCGAATCGTGGGCAGTAATGGTAGACTCAATGGGAGAGAAAGAGCTCTGCTGTGGAGGCGTAGGCATGGTAGGTGGTTTCATCGTGTGCATCTCAAACATGGGAAAGTCGTGTTGGTAGCTCGATTGCGGTGTTGAATACATATGCATTGGATTCGAAGACCCACTCGGATTGGCCAAGTTATCCAAAAACTTTTCCAATGCACTCGATTCCGTGTTCGAAAAGAACTGGTCGAACTCGTGGCCCTTTCCAGCAGGTGCCCCAAGTTCCCCAGCTCCGAACTCTGTATGGTCGTTCAGCTCCATATTCGAGCAATATTGCTGGTTCAACATCTGAACTTTTTGGAGCTGATCCATCATGTTCAACGCCTTCTTCTGCTGCAAATTCGAATACGTCGTATACGTCTGCTCGAAATCCATATCGCTAAAGTCCAAATTTTTCAAGCTCATGTTAATCCGTTGCTCAATTTTCAGCCTCTGTGACTATGATACTAATTTTTTTTCTTAATGTATATCTCGGCTAACGGTTTCGTTATTTAACATATGAAGAAATCAATTTGTATTTATATATTCCTACTTCACGACCCTCCCGCATAAAAGGGCTTTATTTTTAACCTTTCTTTCCTATCTAATTGCATCTCTACAACCCAACCATCTTTCACTATGGGAAATGTTTGGATTGTTCGAGCGCCAACCGGCGGACTTAGCGGACTTTACGTACTAGCCCCTCTGGTTAATTCGGTTAAGGTTATGCAGGAGTGAGTTTTGGTGGTGCCGCCTTAATATAGACTTTAAACTACTGCGACTTTAGCATAATAGCCTAATCTTGCATATAGCGGACGTAGTTCTTGTCTTATTCAGGCAGCCTATACTACGCGGGCCAATGGAAAGACGCCAATGAGGTAATAAAGGAATAGCCAACCAGTTTTGATGGGATTCTTTTACATGGCAGAAATGCGGAGAGGGGTCGTTTATCCCTAAATCCTCTGTAACCTGCAATTAGGGGGACCCAAGCTGTAAACGTTGGTGCGGTTGACAGGCCCAAGTCACGAAGCGAAGGACCCCTATTGGAGAGCATCGGAAGTTAATAGTGAGAACGGAGGTGAGCGGAGGAGAGCGGCCGGCGACATGGACAAAAGGAAGCTGGAAGAGGGGTGGTTTACGACGGCTGCGTTAAAATAGCAAGCGGACCTGCTGTGGGAGAACACTGCGAGAAACTGCGAGAAGACCGTTGATATGAGAGAGCGATGCTCCGAACATCCGAGGATATGGGGTTACGAGTGCCGTCGTAGTGGGGGTCCACATTGGGGGCCGCCGAAGGGCCTGAAACTGTAACACACTTAGACAAGCCAAGAAATTCCACTTGGCGTCGATACTACCTTGGTGAGGTGTGTATAAGGAGATAAGGACTTTCGCGGTCCGCAGGGACAAGGGCGAAGCCAGCGCACACGGCCGGTCCGTGGGGCCGGCTTCTTCACCCAAATAGTCAGAAAATTAGAGCTAATTAGTATGGTAATTAATATGCCCCTTGCCCTGTTTTGTGTTTCTGCGCTAAGGGTAAAATTGTAGCTCGCGATATACTTGCCAAAGCCAGCATGCAAGATGCAAACTGTCTAGGGGACCCAACACGCTCCGCAACCTCGCCTGCTCCGAGGCCCTGGCTGTCTACATTTAATCAAATTATAGCTCGTAGTATTGTCAAATGTACAAAATAAATAAAAGGACTCGCGTCAAAACTTCAAGTACAACGAACTCTGAAGATTAACCTGACACTCGCGCTTTACAGACTCGTCCAAGAGTTCCAAGTCACTTAACACCTTGGCCTTGCTCTCGCCGTTCATCACCACCGGGTACTCCATCTGTTCAGCTGTACCCTTGTTCAAAAAGGTAGAGATATCGATTAAATTGTCATTCAATTCATTCACAATAACGTTCAATTCACTCTGCCGTTGCTGCTGCTTCAATATCTCCTCCTGATAGTTTTCATCATAAACTCCGTTCCCCAATAATGATGTGGTTTCGTTTATTTCTTCGTCGTCTTCATCTCCTCTTAAACATGAAAGACAAGCCCCCATGTTTGTCCCTCTACAGTAGTATAGAAGAACTTATCGTAGCCTGGCTCTAAGTAGTAATGTATTTTGGTTGGTGCACGATATTCTCTCGGCATACTTTTTATTCGCTTCTGGTCTTTTGCCGTTCTTCTCGCCATAACGCCGCCGAAAGATCTACCACAAAATGCTTCCCAAAGTATACACTTTGTGTACACAAACTGCTACATAAGCTTGCTACACAAAGTACGGTAGCTCCAGAACTCGCATTAGCGGATCGCTCACCTAGTGTGCGTTACGCAGCATATATTTTTCGAGCCGCCGGAGGTATTCCCCTCTCCATCTACCAAAAACCCGTTGGACATTTACGGTCTTGACTTCTTTCTTATACCGGTCACGCGATTGGTGCAACAATTAGAATGCAATTTTAGCGCGGCCAATGCACCCGTATTGATGCAATAGGTTTTCCTAAGCCTGAGGCAGTTCAAAGATCCGCTTGTAACTTAGTGAGCGCTCGGTAGGTGGGTGTATGGATGTCATTGCAGCAAAAGAGGAGATGAGTACCAAGCGCTCGCAAAATTGCGCTTCTGGTAGCAATGCACCCGTGCACCATATATCACGTGCTGATAGCACTTATAACTGCTGATGGCTCACTAGGGGAAATGGTCCCTTGATATGAGATAAGGATGTCTAAAGCTCTCTGTTCTCTCGCCTTTGAAAGCTTGCACAGCAAGCTCTATGGCGATACTGCCAGCGTATCATATGACAAATTTAAGAAAGTAAGTACCTCCGACACGAAGGTTCCAGCAAAAGCACCTTTATTCATTACATGGAACAAGGATGAGCAGCTCAGGGGGTGCATAGGCACATTTGAGCCATTACCCGTAGAATCCGGGACCGCTAGGTTTGCACTCACTTCGGCGTTGCATGACACACGGTTTTCCCCCATTGGTAAGCAGGAGTTCCAGCAGTTATCTGTCTCTGTTACGCTATTAGACAATTTTAAGCCAATTCAGAAATGGGACGATTGGACAGTGGGCGAGCATGGGTTGAAAGTTAAGATAACCAAGCTCGGTAGTTCTTACCTGGGGACATTTTTGCCTAGCGTTGCTACTGAACAGGGGTGGGACAAAGTCACTACATTGGCGTATCTCTTGCGAAAGGCAGGTTATGAAGGTGTCCTGAAGCAAAAAACTACAGACTTCTATCAGAAGGGAATAGATGAAGGATGGTTAGAACTAGTTAGGTACGATGGGCTAAAAGATTCCTTAGACTACAGCGAATTTATGAGCGTCAGAAATTCAATGAACTGAAATAATTGATGAATAAATAGTATATCCTATACTTGGAATAAATGAACCAATGTATATAAGAATCCTCCACTCAATACTGGAATCGTAAAGTTATCGTCAATTCCCCACAAGTCGATGAATTCGGAGACGCTGGAGATGAACCCGCATGCAACAGCATAAGAATGGATGCCCAACTTTGATCGCCGAGGGGACCACATTATTTCGTTTGGTAAATCAACAACGTCGTGGTAGTTGGGTATAAAGAACAGATACATGAGATAGCAGCATCCGAGTCCAGTTACGAAGCTTGCAATACTCCCAGCCAACGACTTATTTGCACTTAATCTGAAAGTATACTTTCCAAGCTCCCGGCCAACCATGGATGCCGAAGTGTCGCCCCAACTTAGTAGCAAGTTACACATGACACAAAGGTCTTTGGGTAGCAACGACGATGTGATAATCAAGCCTAATAAAAAGAAGAGTATACCGTTGTACCCTTCTTTCTCATTATCGCGCATCATAGGCGCATATAGTTTGATCAATTTTGCATTGACGCCTGGCACCCTGAATCTGATAAAGTCCTGTAAAAAGCAAACTACAGCCATGCAAACTAGCGGCATTACCAACTGGCGTGGATTGTACCCGTTAACATATAACCAAAGTGTGAAAACTCCTGTGCTCGAATGAAAGATTTTTCTTGGAACTTCGTGCTTATGATAAAAGTTTCTGAGTGAAACCCTGAGTCTTCGCTCCTCCTTTTTTGGCTCGTCTTGAACAACTATGCCTTTTTCGTTCACATACTCAAGTATCAGCTCCAGTGATGAATCTGGTGTAGACGAAGTGTCGAGAGAAATTTCCCTCGCGTCTTGTGATATCTTACTCCCTTTGGAGCTTCTAAGCTGCAAATTCGACCTTGCTACACTGGTTAAAGACATGCTCAATGGCTAGAGATTTTTTTTTCGAGAATTGCTAGGTTTGTCTACTACACCTCTTATATACTTTTTCCCCTTTATTATGTCTCTATTATTCAGGTACCAGAACCTATTATTAAAGTTCCTGGAACAAGTATACGACTCCGCACCTGGAGCTAAACTTTCAAATGCAAACCTAAGCCCTCCTTTTAACTTTATTTTCTCGCGCAAGCCCTTCCGGAAAATCTTGTGTTGTGTGTCGAAGAAAAGCTTTCGTCCGAATACTCTGCATTTTAAGAATCATTTGAAAATCATCATTTCGAAAGCTCAAAGGAAGGATCCACAAGTACTGTGAAGTGGCGACTTGACAGCACGTAGCGTAACTACGGTTATTTGATCCATAACGCCTTCGCTCCATAAACCTGCGCGGAACATATGAATTGTCTACCGAAGTCTTTCAAGAGTCGCGCAAATGGTTTAGTGGTAAAATCCAACGTTGCCATCGTTGGGCCCCCGGTTCGATTCCGGGTTTGCGCATTTTTTTTTGTTACATTCAATGTCGCAAATACCTAGAGGGTAAAAGTCTAGCCGTGATTATTATAAAGAATAGGCCTTATAAAGGGTCTCAAGAACGGCTGGAAATTATGCAGAATTAGTGTTCTAGAGTTGAATAAAGTCGTTGGGTGGTATTGATGGGAACTCAATGGTGAAAATAACATGCAAGCTGCTAACTTATTGAAAAAAGAAAGAATCCGACGCAGTCTTTTTGTCGGCCATGAATCACCGGTAACGAAGTCTGTCAAAGGACGAAACTCCAAAATGTATCCCGAAGTCTATCAGGTTTTGAAAGGTATTCGGAGAAGTCGGGGGCTCGAAAAAATTAGTATGGAGTGTCGTCGGACTATTCCGCATGTACAAATTAGTCAAAAGACAACTCTCTCAAGAGTCAAAAAAAACCGGCTTTCAATAAAGACGACAATGCTTATATCGGCTGAAGCCCTAATCTACTATGCGATACCGTCATTAGTGGGGTAAACCATTCTACAGTTGCAAACAAGCCGGAGTGGAGTCCTTAACACTTGACTATTTCGCTGATAGAGGCATTCCCAGTCTTATCTACCCGCCTCTAAAGAAAAGCCTAGCCCCAGAGAACAAATCATGTTGGTACCCATGGGAATCAGTGAGAATGTTGCAGCAAAGTTCATAGCCTATGGGCGAAAGCAAGATGTCTTGGTAATTCACTCGCATTTTGAGGCTGCAAAAGCCACTCAAGCCGGCCACTTTATAAAAGAAATTTATTGCCATAGAACGAACAAACAATGAAGAGAAACCTACTCGCTTGTCGAAATACTGAAAGGCGACTGACTTAGGGCTCACTACCTTGGATAAACTAGCCGGGCCCATACCCTTTCGTTGGGGTGGGGCCACTAGCTTTGGCGATTCGTACCGAATCTCAGGCGGGACTTGATATAAGAACCAGGTACAATGCCGCATAATTCGTCTCTAACCGGTTGAAAGTTTTTGCGGTCATTTGTAGCAGACGTCCCATCCAGTTTGATGGACATCCGGCCATCTTGAATTGTTGATTACCCTCTCAAGATTGGGTATGGAGATTACTACATAGGTATTTGCGGACTTAACGAAGCACTCGCATTTTAGGCCATCTATTGTATCGACAAGTTGAGTATTGACCACCAAAAGGCCAACCCCCATGGGTGCAATTTGCGCTCTGTCATCCGTTGGGAGCGACAAGTGCTCTGCCTGTCGATGGATGGTTTGGAGGCACAAGATGAGGAGCTAGTATCGATGTGTACATCCACAGGAAAAGACTATGCGGATATGTTCATCAATGAGTATTGAATATTTCTAAATAGAAACTATACAAAAAACCGTTGCTGGATTGTATCTGATCTATTTGACTATTCGCATATGTCAAGCAACGACAGAAATGCTATCACAATAAAAAAAAACACTCTACGAGGATACTATGATCTGTTCAAGCCTGGGAAACTTTAACAAGCCCATAAAGCATTCCACCACCCAAGACCGGAATAACGAAGTTATCGTCGATATTGAATAAGTCGATGAACTCTGAAATACTTGCAACAAGTCCTGTAAGAATGGCATAGGCATGTAAATTCAAGAGACTTGTTTCTGGAGTCCAAATAATGTCACCTGGTTGGCTCACTTGTTTGTCGAATGTGGGGACGAAATAACCATAAAACAAGTAACAGCTTAAAAGGCCCACTACAAAACATGCTAGAGAACCGGCGAGCGATTTCCCATTCGCTATTTTTGGAGTGTACTTGCCAAACTGACGGCCTACAGTAGAAGCAGCTGTGTCAGCCCAGCTCAATAAGAGCAAGCTCATGACTGTGATATCCTTGGGCGCCGAAAAAAACACGGCAAGTGCACCAGCCAAGTACCATAAAGTTCCATTGTATGAGTTAACCTCGCTCTCTCTAACCAAAAACCACCACCTTTCAACAATCCGCTTGTTAAGGTCCGGATTGTGCAAACGAACGTAATCATTGATGAAAATGATCACGAAGAGCGCAATCGACGGAGGTATAAACGCATCTTGAGTATACCCAGTGACATAAGCACCAAGCGTCACAAACCCTATGGAACCGTGTAACAATTTTCTAGCGATTTCGTGCTCCACAATGAATTTCCTAAACGCAGACCTTTCAGGATTTTCTTCGGACTTTTCTCTGGACTTTTCGTCCGACTTCTGTTGGAACTCATCTTGCTCACCTTGCTCGTTCGCTTTCGTTTTAGCTCCGCCTGCCTCTTCAACCGTCGTGTCGCCTAAAGCAAGATCGTCCTCATCAAGCTCCTCTTCTTCAAGTTCATCTTCATCGCTGAGTAAAGTTTCCTTGGTCTCATCGTAAACGTACGTGGTATCCTCTTCTTCGGCGTATGAATCATTGGCATTATAATTGAGAATTGTTTTTTTCAAGACTGATTTCGGAGTCCTCGCTTGGACGTTTTTCGAATTCCGCGGCGTCGATGGCGTAGGACCTTCTGATTGCATGTTCTTTAAGTCCGGGGTATTCAATTGTGTTTACTGTGAAACTAGCAATGTCACTGTACCATATAAAAAACAACTATCAGAGCCATGAGCTATTCCGATGCCCCAACAAGATGTGGCACGTGCTCACAACGCAAAAAGATGTTCCAGAGTCTACTGATGATTCATGGTAATAGTATCATAGTATAAGAATATTTGCATTAATGAGTCAGTATACAAGAGTACAATGGTACTTGGTGATTGTAAGTCATGTAGATATTATAGTCATTCGGTATTTACAAAATCAAAAGTCAAAGTGCATAAAAAGATTTTAAAGGCACATATTTGCTTAGAGGGCTCATAGTCTTGGAAGAAGGTAAGATTGATATCGAAGCGATATGGAAGCGAGCAGTCCTTCGAAATGATAGCTTAAATGTTATGTACACGATGAGATTGGTGGAGGCTCTTGAAGTAACAGACAGTTCGAACCAAGGGCCCCAGTAGTCTAGCCTAGCTTGGATACGACACTTTTCGCAATCTGGACGTATGGGTCCGAAATAGGAGAGTCGGGGTGAGAAACAACCACGGGCTTGCCTTTGTCTGACTGAGTGCATATTTCTTCGTTCAATGGAATCGAACCTAGGACACTGAGGTTGTGGTTCTCGGCCTCTCTCTGGGCGCCCAAGGACCCAAAGATGTGAGACTCATGGTGGCAGTTGGGACAAACAAAATGGCTCATATTTTGCACAAGGCCGAGTATCGGTATGTTCACTTTGTTGAACATGGTAATACCCTTGACCGCGTCGATCAATGCTATATCTTGGGGCGTGGTGACAATCACCGACCCGTCGACCTTCAACTGCTGGCCGATGGTCAATTGAGTATCACCCGTACCAGGCGGCATATCTATTACGAGGTACTCTAGTCCAGACCACTGGACTTCGAAAAGAAGCTGCTGTAATGCCTTCATGACCATCAACCCTCTCCAAGTCACCGCATTTTCAGGCTTGATCATATACCCCATCGACATCGACTCAAGTCCGTAGTTTGACAAAGGCTGTAGCTTCCCGCTGTTAGATATACGGGGTTCACCCGACAAATTGAGCAATTTTGGTACCGATGGCCCAAAGAGGTCTGCATCAAGAATGCCCGTCCTTTTGCCTAACTTTTGCAATCCCAATGCCATATTCACGGCAACTGTGGATTTACCAACACCTCCTTTGGCAGATGATACCAAAACAATCTTGTCTACCCCCGGAATTTTCTGCTTGATGGGTAAACCCTTAGACATCCTAGGCATCTCTGGTGCCTTTCCTCCTTTGGGCTGCTTTGGCAATCCTAACGGATTTTCATGGCCTGACACCCTACACGTATGAAACTCGAGACCCTTGAAACGTCTGTAGCTCCCACATTCCTCGATATTTCTCCTGAATGCTTGTCTGATCATCTTTAGTTGTATGATTTACTAATTGTAGATAGAAGAACATAAATAATATCGCACTGTATACGTTAAAATCAGTTAGAAGTGTTGATCTAGGTTTTATTGATCTCTGAATGAATCATGATAGGTTTTGGAGTCTTTACGGCTACAAGACTCCCTACTACAATATGTCGCTTGACAGGTGGCTCTAGGGTACGGTTTCACTCGAATTTTGCTAACGACTATCGTCCAACCATCTATGCGCTTTCTACTAAGCTAGGAAGATCTGCTATTGGGGTGGTACGAATCTCAGGAACGCAGTCTCGGTACATATACAATAAGCTCACCAATACCACCAAGGTTCCGAAGAATAGAATAGCCAGCTTAAGAAGACTCTTTTGCCCGCAGAAGGGTAATATCTTGGATGAGGCATTGACGCTTTTTTTTCCATCTCCAAGAACTTATACGGGAGAAGATCTTTTGGAATTACATTTACACGGCGGAGTAGCGATTATACAGTCTGTGTTAAATGCTATCAAGAGCTTACATTCCCCGGAGAAGGGGATACACATTAGATATGCAGAAAATGGAGAATTTTCAAAGAGAGCATTTGTCAATGGAAGATTCGATTTGACAGAAATAGAAGGCATAAGGGAGATGATAGACGCGGAAACTGAGTCTCAAAGAATCGCTGCATTATCTGGGTCAACGGGGAATACCAAAAAAATATTTGGTGAGTGGAGAAACGAGATCGTTAGGGACGTAGCCTTGTTAACTACTGTGATTGACTTCGGGGAAGATCATGACATAGAAGAAGTCGCTCATTTATTTGATACGGTGCAACGGAATATCGATGATCTTTCTGAAAGAATACATTCATTTTTACGTAGAGTTGAAGGCTCGGAAATTCTTATGAAAGGTATCAAGCTTATTATACTCGGGCCTCCGAATGCTGGTAAGTCATCGTTGTTAAATTACTTAGCAAGAAAGGATGCTGCAATTGTGAGTGATATAGCTGGGACCACCAGGGATCTGATTGACATCCCTTTGGACATTAACGGATATAAAGTGATTGTCGCCGACACCGCAGGCATAAGAGCCACTTCAAAAGCCGATGAAATAGAAATGGAGGGAATTAAAAGGGCCAAATTGAAATCTCTATCAGGAGACTTGGTTATGGTCATTTTACCTGTCGAATACAGTGAAGATGATGATCTTACGGATTTGAAGCATCATCTCAACGCACTTAAAGAGGAAAACAAGCAAGTGATAGTTGTTTTGAATAAGGAAGACCTATTAAGTTCCTCTGGCATACCTAAAGAAACTATCATAGAGCATTACTCGGGATATCTTGATCTCTCAAAAGAATGCTTCCATCTTGTCTCTTGCTTGACCGGAAGTGGCATTCCCGAGCTAACTGTGCTCCTTACTAAAATATTCAAATCCGTCTCGTTAACTGAAGCTGCTGATCCTTTAGTCGTTTCTGCTAGAGTACAAGATTTGCTCAAGAACGATGTAATCTATGCATTTGAGCAATTCAAAATTTTGAGAGAGCAGGACGATGTTGTTCTAGCTTCTGAAGCTTTAAAGCAGGCGGTTGACGGCATTGGGAAAATCACAGGAGAGGCTATAGGTGTCGAAGAAATTTTAGGTGTTGTTTTTTCGAGTTTCTGCATCGGTAAATAATGCATTGCAAAGGAATATAATAGACGTTTATTTATAATACAAGTCATTGTAGATTATGAAGTTCAGGAATTATGGCACATTATTATGAAACTAGTCCTTTCAACTTCCCAGGACAGTTTTAACTGCTGAAGTTGGTGTCTGGTGTACCTTCCAGCTGCCTCTTCACTATCTGGTTTGGCTTCAGTTTTCTTAATCTTCTTCGTCAAATTGGGTGCCACTTTACATTCGAAGGAAACTATATTAAGACCGTAGCTCAATTTTAAGTCATACTGGATCTTTAACAAGTTTCCTTTACTTGATTTCTTCCCCTCGGAAATATCGCCAATATTAGTGACTTCATCATCATTGACATAAAGCCTACATTGAAACTCTTCATCAGAAGTCAGATTGGCATAACCTTGGCCATTCACCAAATCGGGCTTCTTGATTTCATGAAGCAAATCGTGCAATGAAACTTTCAAAGTTATGAAAGATGATGAATCTGAAGGCAAAGTAATCGAATAAGACTGAGAAGAATATCCAGAAGAGGGGAAGCTATATTCAAACAAAGTAGATGTTGGCGCGACCGGATGGGTAGGGAATAACTGATGCTTGAGCATTTGGCCCCGAGTAAGTTGGTTTATAGCATTCTGGTAGTTTGATTGTTGTTGGAGCTGCTGGTTCAAATGAGTAACATTTGAAGTTGAAGAAGAGAGCAAAACACCTTGAATAAAGGAGTCTTCCACAGACCCCAATGCGGATGTCTTACCCATGACATTCGACTCGGTTACCATCGTGGAGAGATCATCAGAAACATTCTCATGTTTAGCCCCCGGTTCGTGAACTTCAGAAGTGGCTTTCTCAGTTTCTTCCGGGGCCACAACGGGTACTTCTTTGTCTTCATCTGGTTTTATTTTTTCAACACTCTGATCTTGTAGATTCTCAG